>CAMZMU010000116.1:12853097-13162260 GCA_947311845.1 Poa pratensis | reverse complement strand
GCGAAAGGGGCGATGTCGGCGGACCCCCGAGGGGCCCAAACCACCAGGAGGCGCGGTGGGCCCACTGCCGCGCCCGGCCTGTTTGGCCACCTCGTGGCGAGTCTCGTCTCTCCTTCGTACTCCGTGTACTGCTTGGAAAAATAGGGACTTGGCCTTTTGTTTCGTGCAATTCCGAGAATAATTTCCAGAAGTAACTTTCGAAACCAAAACAGCAGAAAACAGGGAACTGGCACTGTGCATCTTGTTAATAGGTTAGCCCAGAAAAAGCATAAAATGATATGAAGTGTATATAAAAACAGTAGCAATGGTAATAAATATAAGCAGGACAACAGAAATTATGGATACGTTGGAGACGTATCAGCATCCCCAAGCTTAGTTCTACTCTCCTCGAGTAGGTAAAACGATAACAACAAATAATTTCTGAGAGACATGCTTTCACACAATCTGATCAATATATTGCAAGGCTCATGTCATGAATGAAGTGACTCAAAGCAAATGATCTATAGTTTGCTAAACAAATAGATAAAGATAAACAATGAATCATATAAGCAAAAACTTTCATGAATAGTACTTTCAAGACAAGTATCAAAAAGTTTTGCATAAGAGGTAACTCATAAAGCAATAGATTCAAAGTAAAAGGCATTGAAGCAACACAAAGGATGATTAAGTTTCAGCAATTGCTTTCAACTATGTAACATGTATATCTCATGGATAGTTGTCAACATAAAGCAAATATAACAAGTGCAATAAGTAAACATGTAAGAATCAATGCACACAAAGTTGACACAAGTGTTTGCTTCTAAGATAGAAAGAGTAGTAACTGACTCAACATAAAGTAAAAGATAGGCCCTTCGCAGAGGAAGCAGGGATTAAATCATGTGCTAGAGCTTTTTAAGTTTTCGAAAGCATATAGAGAGCACAAAAAAGTATTTGAGAGGTGTTTGTTTGTCAACGAATGGTAGTGGGCACTCTAACCACCCCTTGTCAACCAGACTTTCAAGAGCGGCTCCCATGAAGGACGTTACTCTACCAGCAAGGTAAGATCATCCCTCTTCTCATTTGTTTACACATGTATTTTAGTTTCTTATAGATGACACTCCACTCCTCAACCTTTTGCTTACACAAGCCATGGCTAACCGAATCCTCGGTGCCTTCCAACATTCACATACCAATGGAGGAGTGTCTATTTGCAAATTAAAGTTGCTTACTGATAAATCAGGGCAAAACATGTGAAGAGAATTATTAATGAAAGTTGTAAAATTGGGGCTGGGCACCCCGTTGCCAGCTCTTTTGCAAATTATTGGATAAGCGGATGTATATGCCACTAGTTCCATTGGTGAAAGTCTGTCAGAAGTAAATGACAAGATTGAAAGATAAAACACCACATACTTCCTCAGAGCTATAAAACATTGACACAAATAAGGTAATAAAGTTTTGAATAGTTTAAAGGTAGCACATGAAATATTTACTGGAATGGCAGGAAATACCACATAGAGGTAGGTATGGTGGACACAAATGGCATGGGTTTTGGCTCAAGTTTTGGATGCACGAGAAGCATTCCCTCTCAGTACAGAGTTTAGGCTAGCAAGGTTGTTTGTGAAGCAAACACAAGTATAAACCGGTACAGCAAGAATCACATAAAAACATATTGCAAGTATTATAAGACTCTACACTGTCTTCCTTGTTGCTCAAACATTTTACCAGAAAATATCTAGACCTTAGAGAGAACAAATATGCATCCCAAGTCTCAACAAGCTCTACGGTAGTTCTCCACTACTAGGCTTTAACTACATGATGCAAGAGCTTAAACATGATCTACTTGAGAGCTCAAAACAATTGCAAAGCATCAAATCAAACAAGACAATGATCTACAAGAATGCATATGTCTTTTCCAATACCAACTACTACATGTAGCATTTTCTTTCTTCCAAACAAACACCAATAATTTATTTAAACATAAACTCTCCAAATGATAATATAATGCAGCAAGAGAGTATTTATAAACAAGTGCTAACAGCTCGAAGAGATGCATGAAAAACAGGAGCTAAAAGCACTGCAGTAGCTAGTTAAGAATACTCAACAAATATAAGTGAAGAACATGAGTATTCACATGAAAAAGCGGAGCGTGTCTCTCTCCCACACAAGGATTGCTAGGATCCGAATTTATTCAAACAAAAACAAAATAAAAACACACAGACGCTCCAAGTAAAGCGCATAAGATGTGAAAGAATTAAAATATAGTTTCACTAGAGATGACCTGATAAGTTTGTTGATGAAGAAGGGGATGCCTTGGGCATCCCCAAGCTTAGACGCTTGAGTCTCTCTGAATATGGTTGGGATGAACCACGGGGGCATCCCCAAGCTTAGGCTTTTCACTCTTCTTGATCACATAATATCACCCTTCTCGCTTGATCCTTGAAAACTTCCTTCACACCAAACTCAAGACAGTTCTCATTAGAGGGTTAGTGCATAATCAAAAATTCTCATATTCTGTAATGATACAATCAATCCCAAAGCTTCTGGACATTAGCTACAGCCACCAATGCTTTGTGGAGCAAAGAAATCCACACAAACACAGTAAAAGAGCGAATGCAAAACAAAAGGCAGAATCTGTCAAAAACAGAACAGTCTGGAATGACGAATTTTTTCGAGGCACTTAAGTTGCTCAGATGGATCTGGCCTAAAATGAAAGTTGCGTACATATCTCAGGAATATGCGTGATTTTTCAGAATTTTTTGAATTTTCTACAGGGAGATAAGCTCAAATCCGTGACAGCTAAAAATCTGTCACTGCGCAGAAATCCAAATCTTGCATCAACTTTCAATATAGAACTTTACTTGGCACAACATTGCGATAAAATAAAGATACAAAGGAGTTGCTACAGAAGTAACAAAACTCCTTGACTCAAAGAAAACAAAAATAACAGCAAATAAAAACGATGGGTTGTCTCCCATAAGCGCTTTTCTTTAACGCCTTTCAGCTAGGCGCAGAAAGTGAAAATCAAGTGTTATCAAGAGAAGAAGCATCAACATCATAACTTGCTCTAACAATAGAGTCAAAAGGTAACTTCATTCTCTTCCTAGGGAAGTGTTCCATACCTTTCTTGAGAGGAAATTGGTACCTTATATTACCTTCTTTCATATCAATGATGGCACCAACAGTTCGAAGAAAAGGTCTTCCCAAAACAATAGGACAAGATGCATTGCATTCAATATCCATAACAATAAAATCAACGGGGACAAGGTTATTGTTTACTAATAAAAACATCATTAACTCGCCCCAAAGGTTTCTTCATAGCATTATCAGCGAGAAAAACATCCAAATAACAATGTTCCAAAGGTGGCAAATCAAGAATATCATAAAGCTTCTTGGGCAAAACCGAAATACTTGCACCAAGATCACACAAGGCATTGCAATCAAAATCATTCACCTTTACCTTAATGATGGGTTCCCAACCATCTTCTAATTTCCTAGGAATAGAAGCTTTAAGTTTCAACTTCTCCTCCCTAGCTTGCAAAAGAGCATTTGTAATATGCTTTGTAAAAGCCAAATTAATAGTGCTAGCATTGGGACTTCTAGCTAATTTTTGCAAGAACATAATAACTTCAGAGATGTTACAATCATCAAAATCAAAATCATTATTGTCAATGGTGGTGGAACCATTGTCTCCAATAGTTTGAAAAATTTCAGCACTTTTATCAGAAAAAGTTTCAGCAGTTTTAGGCAATTTCAAACGCTTTGCAGAAGTAGTAGAGACATTACCAACACCAATAACATTACCATCAATAGTAGGAGGTTTACTAGCATGTAAACATTAGCATTACTAGTGGTGGTGATAGTACAAACTCTAACTATACTATTCTCTTTTTCAAGTTCTTCCTCTTTTTCCCACCTAGCATGCAATTCAGCCAACATCCTAATATTATTATCAATTCGAACTTGGATGGCATTTGCTGTAGCAAATGACTTAGTATCTTTAACTTCATTAGGCATAACTTTCAGTTTTAGAATTTCAACATCATGAGCAAGACTATCAACTTTAGAGCAAGAACAATTTTTTCAAACTTTTCCTCAACAGTTTTATTGAAAGCTTTTTGTGTGCTAATAAATTCTTTAAGCATAGCTTCAAGATCAGAGGACACACTTCTATTGTTGCTGTAGGAATTACCATAAGAATTGCCATAACCATTTGAAGGATAAGGCTTATATTGTTGCTACCAAAATTATTCCTATAAGCATTGTTGTTGAAGTTGTTGTTTTTAATGAAGTTTACATCAACATGCTCTTCTTGAGCAACCAATGAAGCTAAAGGAACATTATTAGGATCAACATGAGATCTACCATTCACAAGCATAGACATAATAGCATCAATCTTATCACTCAAAGAGGAGGTTTCTTCAACAGAATTTACCTTCTTACCTTGAGGAGCTCTTTCGGTGTGCCATTCGGAATAGTTGATCATCATATCATCAAGTAGCTTTGTTGCTGCACCTAAAGTGATGGACATAAAGGTTCCTCCAGAGGCTGAATCCAATAAGTTCCTTGAGGAAAAATTTAATCCTGCATAAAAGGTTTGGATGATCATCCAAGTAGTCAGTCCATGAGTGGGACAATTCTTCACCAAAGATTTCATTCTTTCCCAAGCTTGAGCAACATGTTCATTATCAAGTTGTTTAAAATTCATAATGCTACTTCTCAAGGATATAATCTTAGCAGGAGGATAATATTTCCCTATGAAAGCATCTTTGCATTTTGTCCAAGAATTAATACTATTTCTAGGCAAAGAAAGCAACCATTCTTTAGCTCTTCCTCTCAAGGAGAAAGGAAAAAGTTTCAGTTTTATAATATCCCCATCCATATCCTTATACTTTTGCATTTCACAAAGTTCAACAAAGTTATTAAGATGGGCAGCAGCATCATCAGTACTAACACCAGAAAATTGCTCTTTCATAACAAGATTTAATAGAGCAGGTTTAATTTCATAAAATTCTGCTGTAGAAGCAGGTGGAGCAATAGGAGTGCATATGAAATCATTGTTGTTTGTGCTAGTGAAGTCACACAACTTAGTGTTCTCAGGAGTACTCATTTTGAAAAACAAAATCAAACTGAATTAAACAAGTAACTAATTTTTTTGTGTTTTTGATAAAGAGAGCAAACAAGACTAAATAAAAATAAACTAAGCAAGACAAATAACAAAGTAAAGAGATTGGGTGTGAGAGACTCCCCTTGCAGAAGCAATTCGGTTTTCCCCGGCAACGGCGCCAGAAAACGTGTTGCTAGCGCTAGTTGACGAGGGAATATCTCCCCGGCAACAGCACAGAAACAATGCTTGTACGTCACACGTCAGTTGGGAACCCCAAGAGGAAGGTATGATGAGTGCAGCAGCAAGTTTTCCCTCAGTATGAAACCAAGGTTTAATCGAACCAGTAGGAAAACGAGGTTTGCTTCGAAGGTGTTGGTGAAGGAGTGTAGTGCGGCGCAACACCAGGGATTCCGGTGCCAACGTGGAACCTGCACAACACAATCAAATTACTTTGCCCCAACTTAACAGTGAGGTTGTCAATCTCACCGGCTTGCTGAAAACAAAGGGTTAAACGTATCGAATGGAAATGATGTTTGTTTGCATAAAACAGTAGAGAACAATGATTGCAGTAGATTGTATTTCAGATGTAAAAGAATGGACCGGGGTCCACAGTTCACTAGTGGTGTCTCTCCAATAAGATAACTAACATGCTGGGTAAACAAATTACAGCTGGGCAATTGACAATTGATAAGTGCATATAACATGCATGTGTGAGTGTGGTGTCTACTATGAGATTCATTTGGGCATTACGACAAAGTACATAGACCGCTATCCAGCATGCATCTATGCCTAAATAGTCCACTTTCCGGTTAACATCCGTACCCCTTCCAGTATTAAGTTGCAAGCAACAGACAATTGCATTAAGTAATGTGCGTAATGTAAACAATACATTCATCCTTGAATAAAGCATTGCTGTTTTACCCCTAGTGGCAACAACACATCTACAACCTTAGAACTTGCTGTCACTATCCCAGGTTAAATAGAGGTTGAACCCAACTATCATGCATAAATACCCCCTCTTGGAGTCACAAGTATTCACTTGGCCAAGGCTTCAACAAGTAACGGAGAGCATGCAAGATCACAAATGACATAGACATGATAATATAATATTCAGCTCCACATAGGTATCAATATAAGTCAGATCCCAGCAAACACAACATGTAGCATTACAATAAGATGATCTTGATCATGATAGGCAGCTCACAAGATCTAAACATGATGGCACAAGTGGAGAAGACAACCATCTAGCTACTGCTATGGACCCATAGTCCAAGGATGAACTACTCACGCATCACTCCGGAGGCGGGCATGGCGATGTAGAGCCCTCCGGTGATGATTCCCCTCTCCGGCAGGGTGCCGGGAAGAGCTTCAGAACCCCCCGAGTTAGGGTTGACGACGGCGGCGGCAGCGAATATGTTCTGGATGAAAGGCTCGGTGTTTTAGGGTTTTCACATCTCGGGGAATAAATAGGCGAAGGGGCGATGTCGGCGGACCCCCGAGGGGCCCAAACCACCAGGCGGCGCGGTGGGCCCACTGCCGCGCCGCCATGGTTTGGCCACCTCGTGGCGAGTCTTCGTCTCTCCTTCGGACTCCGTGTACGTGTTGGAAAAATAGGGACTGGCCTTTTGTTTCGTGCAATTCCGAGAATATTTCCAGAAGTAACTTTCTGAAACCAAAAACAGCAGAAAACAGGGAACTGGCACTGTGGCATCTTGTTAATAGGTTAGTCCCAGAAAATGCATAAAAGTGATATGAAGTGTATATAAAATATGTAGCAAATGGTATAATATAAGCATGGAACAGCAGAAATTATGGATACGTTGGAGACGTATCACCCGGGACCAAGGACCTCACACGTGGCAGCCTGTAATTTTTTGTTTTTCCTCCCAATTTAATATTGAAATGGTGCAAAAATATATGCGTTTAATTAATTAAAAACAGAAACTACATATAACATATCAAAATGTTCATAAATAAAAATATGTTCACGTCTATCCGGTTACATGGAGGTGCTCATAACCGGGACTAGAGCCCGTCTATTCGATTACACGTGTGTGGAGATCATAACCGGGACTAGAGCCCGTCTATTCGGCTACACGGGAGATCATAACCGGGACTTCACCGTTATTCTCCATTGTATGTTCCTTTTGTAGGTATGACTTCGCTGAGCAGAAACCCCGCAAGTTCCTCTGCTAGTGCTTGAAAGCGCTTCTTTAGTGGCATACTCTCGCGCAATGACTCTGCCTATAAAATTATGAATGACACTGGAGATCAATTGATGAATATGATTGTTCACGTACGTCTAAAAATTTCTTTGGGTCCCGCTCAGTGACCGAACGACGAATCCACTCGCAAACGAAATATCCACAGAAATTGGTCCCCTGTGGTTGCCTCTCGATCCACTTTACGAGAATAGAATTCAATCAAATCATAGTCAACATATAGTGGTATTGAAAACTATAAATAAAGAGATGCGCGAACCTAGCTAGACCGTACTACCTACCTGTGGGTGAATAAAAGTCAGTTGTTCTTCAAATGAACCTGAACCCTTTGTCCTCGCTTTGAATTGTTTCCAAACCTTGCGGCCAAAAAAAAGAATAAATGAGTTATTAGTTGCTTGATATCTCTGAAATCAATAAGAGAGACTAATATAGTGCGATAATGTTTGAAATTACCTTTGGAGTGTATCGAGAATGCTTTGGTACATCTCCTCAGGCCAGTCCAATGAGTCGTAGACTTGAACTCTTGATCTATCAACTTCAATGACTAGCAGAATGTAATGATCGCTGCGCATGATTATATACATGTCAGTAACTCATCAGTTACACTTAATTTGTACAAGCGAGTAACACTCTCTTACCTGAAGAAGTAAGGAAACATTATCTGCACCTTGAAATGTTGCTTCATTAGGGCATTTAGCAAGTTCTTCTCCGTGTCCTTCACGTGGTTTTTTAGTGTCCTTCCATTAATGTAACAGCCCCAAAATTTGAGTACCAAATTTTCACTTTTGTATCCTCTAATGCATCATGGCATGCATGCATCTTTTCATCAACTTTTGATTTGCTAAACAATACCATAATTTGGTTTGTCAAAAGTTGGAAAATTAAAATGCCAAACTTGCTCAAACCTTTCTACAAAGCAATGCAACCTTCAAAGTTGCAAAGTAAAATACCCTGACATCTTATATTTGTCCAGGAAGTTCCAAGGGCTCAAACCAATACTTCTGTCTTGCTTCAAAATTCCAAAAGACTTCTACTTTTGGAATTTCTCAATTTTGCCTATAACAACTTCTTATTTTATTCACCAAGCAAATGGACTCAAATTGCTTTGAAATTTTTATGGGAGGTTGCCCAAGGTACAAGAGGCTACACAAAAATTTGCACAATTTTTGGAATTGTAAAAGTGACCCAAATAATTCAGAAACAGTGCAGCCAGTGCTAAAAAGGACCTATCTGTGATGTTTTCAAAACTTCCAGGGACCAAATGTAAAACTCTCATCTCTCCCTCACCTCCCCGTTTTCCCGCGAGCGCCATGGCACCGTGGCGTGCTCTGCGAGCACGCCGTGCCCAGGGCCCCCTTCCCCTTCCCTCCTCCCCCTCACAAGGAGGACAAGCACCAGGGCCCCTCTTCTCCCTTCTCCCGTGCTCAGCCCTCCCCTGTTCCTCTCCCCACGCGCACGCGACAAGCCGCCATGGCCGCCGCCGTAGCCCGCCGATCCCCGCGGCCGTAGCCCACCTCGAGCACCGACGCCTGGGGGAATCGGTTCGCCGTGTCGTGTTCTTCCTCCCCACCGAAGGAATCGACCGGGGGCTCCAAGAATCGCCGTCGCCGCCCCGTTCCTCTCCACCACCGCCGCCGCGTCACCGCTGCTTCGCCGGCCGATTCCACCGCCGCCGAGCCGTCCCCGACCGCGCCGTTTGCTCAAACGAGCTCAGGGTGAGCGGCTGAACCTCCCTTGCCCTCCGCTTCCCCCTCTCTCGCTCTGTGCTGCCGTAGCACGCCGGCAGCCTTGCGCCGCCGTGCTCACCTTTTCCCGCTCGGATAATCCGAGTGAGATACAAATCGGATTATCCGATTTTATGCAGTACCGAGTGGCGTTAGGTCCTTAGCAGTTTTGCTAGTCCATCTCCGGCGATCGGATTATCCGATTTTGCAAAGTTCGGACTATCCGACTTTGTCCAGTACAAGTTTCAGCTCGGTCCTTAGCCGTTTTCTCAAAGAGTTGGTTCGATCGGATTATCCGAGTCTAGATGATTTCGGATTTTCCGATTTTTGTCAGTACCGAAAATTTTAAGTCCTTAGCCAAATTCTCGAAATACACTGTTCACTCGGATTATCCGAATTATTTAAATTCGGATATTCCGATTTTGCTCGGTACAAAATATTTCTCCTGTTTAAACTTCCCTCTTCTATTTTGATTCCAAATGACCTTCCCCTTCCCTCCTCCCCCTCATAAGGAGGACAAGCACCGGGGCCCCCTCTTCTCCCCTTCTCCCGTGCTCAGCCCTCCCCTGTTCCTCTCCCCACGCGCACGCGACAAGCCGCCATGGCCGCCGCCGCCGTAGCCCGCCGATCCCCGCCGCCGTAGCCCACCTCGAGCACTGACGCCTGGGGGAATCGGTTCACCGTGTCGTGTTCTTCCTCCCCACCGAAGGAATCGACCGGGGGCTCCAAGAATCGCCGTCGCCGCCCCGTTCCTCTCCACCACCGCCGCCGCGTCACCGCTGCTTCGCCGGCCGATTCCACCGCCGCCGAGCCGTCCCCGACCGCGCCGTTTGCTCAAACGAGCTCAGGGTGAGCGGCTGAACCTCCCTTGCCCTCCGCTTCCCCCTCTCGCTCTGTGCTGCCGTAGCACGCCGGCAGCCTTGCGCCGCCGTGCTCACCTTTTCCCGCTCGGATAATCCGAGTGAGATACAAATCGGATTATCCGATTTTATGCAGTACCGAGTGGCGTTAGGTCCTTAGCAGTTTTGCTAGTCCATCTCCGGCGATCGGATTATCCGATTTTGCAAAGTTCGGACTATCCGACTTTGTCCAGTACAAGTTTCAGCTCGGTCCTTAGCCGTTTTCTCAAAGAGTTGGTTCGATCGGATTATCCGAGTCTAGATGATTTCGGATTTTCCGATTTTTGTCAGTACCGAAAATTTTAAGTCCTTAGCCAAATTCTCGAAATACACTGTTCACTCGGATTATCCGAATTATTTAAATTCGGATATTCCGATTTTGCTCGGTACAAAATATTTCTCTGTTTAAACTTCCCTCTTCTATTTTGATTCCAAATGATTGTTTTGTGTGGAATTTAAATCATAACCATGACTCAGTTAAAAGTGGAAACCAAGATTAAATAAAAGGACTTAACCAAATTGTCAAGTTATAAGAGTAATAATTTTTACCGGTGCATTTTAAAATGGGTGTGTTACACCAAAATGCTTATAAATTATGGTTTAACAAGTGGCATCATTTCATACATGTTTACCTTACTTAAGCACAGGAAAACATTAAAATATTGTAGAGCAATATTTCTCTATCGGTGGATATTTATTTCTCGCTCCCCATTTAAAACTGGACGATCTTTGCTAGAGAGCATTTAATAAGTTTAGTACCTTAATTTTGTCATGTCATCATGTTTGCGCATTGCATTTGTGAACGCATGTGTGGTGTTTGATTGTTGCTTCCCGTGTGTTTTGTATCTCGATAGATCAAGCAACCGGGGGTACCCCACAATACCCCGAGGATCCGTACTACCAGCACGTTGAGCAAGGCAAGCGTAACCCCCCTCTGAGCATATCTTATCCTAATTCCGCAACTATTTTCTCCACTATAATATTGCATGCGGTTCTAAATGTCTTTTGCCTGGATTAGAGTATCCTACTAGTTGCATTAGAATCCTGTTGCCAATACCTGTTTTACCTTCCTATTACCATAGGTTTGTATTGTTGGCCATGGAATACTTACTATGCTATGCAAGTGCTTAGCCATGCTTAGTGAAATGCCTAGTTGTACTAGGGATGGTGAATGCTGGAAACAGGTGTTAACTTGTGACAGTGATGTTGATGGTGGAGAATTGTGGAGATGGATAATAAAATGCTAAGAAGGTGGGGATGAGAGGCCACATGGAATGTGGTGGGTTGTCTCGTTCTTGCCGCCTAGGTGCGAGTTCTGTACCTCCTGAACCAAGACTGAGCGTGCAACCATGCGTGAGGCCTATGCAATTGCAGGAACCCTCATAGACTAAATAACTCGAGCGGGGCTAGCCAGGGTCCTCTAGTTTGGCTTTCCATTTGCGCGTGCGTGATGGTGTTGAACTGAGATGAGGATGGTGGTGTTAGGAAAATAAGTGGCCGTGGGGCGGGGTGTTGTGATCCTGGCAGCCCTACTGCCACTGATGATCCTGGAAAGTCCTTAACGAGGGAGAAGTCGACACCGTTCCCACCCAGCCGGCTTTCCAAGGAAGAGAGCTAATGCGCAGGTAATGGGCCGGACGGTACGCGTGGCAAACATTGTACACCCCTGCAGGGTTAAATCTTTTCGAAAAGCCGTGTCCACGGTTAAGGACGACTTGGGAATGGACGATGATCATAGAATAACTTAAACGGAATGATTAAAAACTGGGTACTAGAGGTACCAATTCACGAATGTAAGGTTGACTTCCTCGAGGGTGATTCGGGGAGGTGCCTTTGATGAACAGGTACAATGGTGATGTGGTTGTGTTGAGAAAGGTGATCTCAAAGAAAAGAGTTACTTCTTACCCCTCTTTGAAAATGTTCTAATAGTCGATGCCTTTGAGTTATGTTTTTCATAAATAAAATCAGCTTTATGCAAAAGAGCCATAAAACCTTGACAGCTAATCATCGAGCATATATTAGCTCTTAATCTTGCGAGTTCGTCGAACTCAACGTCTTTGCTTTTGTTTCAGAGGAGGACTTCACCGACTCGAAGGTGGGTTCTTTGTGGACGTCGACGAGTAGTCTGGGGTTCCCAGGTGGCAGCTTGGGACATCCTGGAACAGCTGGCGTGTGATGTTTATCTGTAGGCCTCTTAGGCCATATGTTGGTTCTTGTTGTTTAGAACAACACTTCGCTTCCGCTTGTTGTAATGTTGGGTCTGTGACCTCTGGTTGTCATTTGCTATCTTTCTCTGTATAAGAGTTGAACTATATGATTTTTGTGTCGTAGAGTCTGTGATGTGCCAGTTGTTCCACAAGTCTTGATCTTACTATTATGCTTGAGTTGTGCCGTGTTAAGGCATCAATCGGGGTGTTGCGTTGTCTGGAGTGAGGTGTACCCAGCAACGCCTGCCAAAGGTTTTGGCCGGGGATTGGTAAACCCGTAACCTCCGTTGTATCGCTTAACCGGTGACACGCAGCATCACTGTATACAGTCGGGTCGGGCGCCACAAGTTGGTATCAGAGCAGTACTGCCTGTAGGAAACCCTTCTACTGGTCGATGTTGAGTCTAGTGTTTGTGAAAATATTTTAACCTAAAAATGAGTTGTGAAAACCATCTTAGGATTCTTTTTACTCCTTATCTGGTTACCCTCTAATCTCGGAGCAATCTTACCTCAATTTGATTTAAAGGTTTTACTCCTCGTCTGTTACTTCAAAATGATTAGAAACGGGGTGGGTTCGACCTTGAGTGTTATGTGTCACGTTGCTCCCGCTGCGCTACAATCCCAAATCAACTCAGATGTTTCTACCAGTCAAATCATTTGATCCTTTCTTTGGGTTTTAACCCACGGACTTGAACATAAGGTCCCGGATTGTGCCAACTAGAGTGTGTTAAGTTGTGATTTCTTAACTCTCGCTAGTAGCACATGATGCTGATCTTCGACCCAAGTTCTATCTTGTTGTTTTCCTTCTCGCAAAGTATTATCGTCCCTAGTCTGTGTACTTGTGAAGACGCTAATGCTATTGTTCGACCATTCGGAGAAAGATACTAACTGTGTCATTGTCAAATCTCCAGAATGGCTCGAGGAGGTCGTGGAGGCCGTGGTGGTCGCGGTAACCACAATGATGATGAGGATGATCTGCCGCCACCCACAATGGCTCAAGTCTTGATGGCCATTGAGGAGAACCGTGGGCGCAATGAGCGCTTGCTTGAGCAGTTGGTGCAGCAGAATGCACGGAGGAACGAGTGCAACACTCTCACTGAGTTCTGCGTTCCCAGCCACCCACCTTTGCTGATGCTAAGGAGCCACTGGAAGCTGATGATTGGCTTCGTGCTTTGGAGCGCAAGTTCTCCGCGCTTCATGTCCATTGGCGAGCAAGTCAACTTTGCCACCTATCTCTTGGTTGGTGCTGCTGGCTGTTGGTGGGAAGCCATGTGGCTTTGTTTCCAGCCAACCATGTCTTCACTGGGGAATTCCGCACTGCCTTCCGAGCGGAGTACATTCCCAGCCAATCATGGATCTGAAAGGAGGGAGTTCCTGGATTGCAACAGGGACGGATGGACCTCCGCACTTATGGTCGTGAGTTCAACCATCTTCTCGTTACGCCCCAAGGGACGTGACCAATGATGCTGACAAGCAAGAGCTGTTCCGCAAGGGTCTGAATCCGCAGCTCCGCTATGAGTTGCCCTTCAGGTTCCAGACCTATCAGGAGCTGTTCAACCAGGCTTTCACTCTTGAGCAAGGAAGAAAGAACTTGAAGCTTCCAAGAGGCCCGCACGGGGACCACCAGAGTTCCTCGGGTTCTGAGAGCAAGAAGCGCAGGGTGTTTGTCCCCTACAGCGCCGTACCTCGTGCTCCCTTCATGCCGAGGGCAGCAGGATATAGGCCACCTCCTCCGCGTCCCACTACTTCGACACTTGGGATAGGCGGAAGTGGGTACCGTCCTATGCTACCTGCTCCACCTGGACTCACTTGCTACACTGTGGCCAGGCTGGTCACTACTCCAGGGAGTGCCCCCAGAAGGCACCTCTCGATAACTCCTGCACGAGCCCCTGCCACTCCAACTGGCAAGGCTGGACCTTTGGTGCGTGGTCGCCTGAACCACGTCTCTGCTGAAGAAGCTGAAGAGGATCCTGGCGTCCTTATGGGTGAGCTTCGAATCAACAACCATCTTGCTACCGTTTTGTTTGATTCTGGAGCATCGCATTCATTCATCTCTATTGCGTTTGCAAAAGATCACCAAATACCGTTTGAGAAGATGAGCAGTCCCTTGATGATCTCTACCCCTGGCTCCAAATGGCAAACCGATGGCGTTACTCCTGAGGTCCAGATTATCATAGCATCCCTGTCCTTCCCTTTCCCGTTGATAGCCTTGAGGTCGAAGGGCCTTGATGCCATACTGGGCATGGACTGGTTAGCAAGATACCATGCTAATCTCGACTGTGCTGCTAAGTCCATCACCGTGACCCACCCTTCCGGTTACGATGTGCAGTTTTGGGCTACATATTCAGGACCTCCATCATCAGACAATCCCCTCTCCCCGGAGATCGCCCTATGTTTCATGGAAGGCTTGTCCCCTCCTGAAATCCAGGACATACACGTGGTGTGTGACTTCCCGGATGTGTTCCCAGAAGAATTGCCTGGCATGCCACCTGATCGAAGTGTGGAGTTTGTCATAGACTTGCTTCCCGGTACTGCTCCAATTTCCAAGAAGCCCTACCGCATGCCGGTGGAAGAGTTGGCTCTGTTGAAGGAGCAAATTGATCAGCTGTTAGCTAAGGAGTTCATCAGCCTAGCAGTTCACCTTGGGGTTGTCCGGTACTCTTTGTCAAGAAGAGGGATTCTACCGTGCCTCGCTTGTCTCTGATTATCGACCGTTGAATGCGGTGACAATCAAGAACAAGTATCCTATCCCTCGCATCAATGATCTGTTGGATCAGTTAGCTGGTGCAAGAGTATTCTCCAAGATGGATCTGAGGTCAGGGTACCATCAAATAAAGATCAGAAAGGAGGATATCCCAAAGACGGCATTTGTTACTCGCTATGGCTCATATGAGTATACCGTCATGTCCTTTGGTCTCACAAATGCTCCAGCTACTTTCATGAGGCTCATGAATTCCATTTTCATGGATTATCTTGATAAGTTTGTCGTCATTTACATCGATGACATCCTCATCTATTCTAAAACCGACGAAGAGCATGATGAACACCTTCGGTTGGTTCTGACACGGCTTCGTGAACACCGTCTCTATGCCAAGTTCTCCAAGTGTGAGTTTTGGTTGGATAAACTTGTCTTCCTTGGACATGTAATATCTGCCAATGGTGTGGAAGTCATCCCCGACAAAATTCAAGCTATTCTAGACTGGAAAACTCCAATGTCAGTCAAGGACATTCGTAGCTTTCTCGGATTGGCGGGTTACTACCGCCGATTCATCGAAGCTTTCTCCAAAATAGCCAAGGCATTGACTGACCTTCTCAAGAAGGATAGAAAGTTCGTATGGACTGCCGAAGCTGAAGAGAGCTTCCAAGCCCTGAAAGCCAAGCTCACGTCCGCTCCTGTGCTTGTCCTGCCGGACACAAGCAAGGATTTCGTCGTCTTCTGTGACGCCTCTCTACAAGGTTTGGGCTGTGTGCTGATGCAAGATGGCCATGTTGTGGCTTATGCTTCTCGCCAACTTAAGCCGCATGAGCTCAATTACCCTACTCATGATCTAGAGCTTGCCGGTGGTCTATGCTTTGAAGCAATGGAGACCATACCTGTTTGGTAACCGTTGCGAGATCTTCTCGGATCACAAGAGTCTAAAGTACCTCTTCACCCAGCCGGATTTAAATCTCAGGCAAAGGCGTTGGTTGGAGTTAATCACGGACTACAATGTGAGTCTGAACTATCAACCCGGCAAAGCAAACGTCGTGGCTGACGCGCTAAGTCGGAAGTCCTATTGCAACAATCTGATGATTGAAAAGCCCAACCTTCCCTTCATGAAGAATTCTCCCGTTTGAACTTGGAAATGGTTCCCTCCGGCTATCTAGCAAATCTGGAGATCAAATCTACTCTTGTAGACCAGATCAAGGATGCTCAGAACGTGACAAGGGTATTCTGAAAATCAAGGACAATATTGCTAGCGGGAAGTACAAATGCTTCTCTGTCGATGAATCCGGAGTTGTTTATTTCGGTGACCGTTAGTGGTACCCAAGAAGCGGAAATTGAGAGAGCTGATCCTTCAGGAGGCTCATGATCCTCTCTCTATTCATCCCGGTAGTACCAAATGTACCAAGACCTTCGACCACAATTCTGGTGGACCGTATGAAACGGGAAATCGCCAAGTATGTTGCTGAATGCGACATGTCGACGGGTAAAAGCTGAACATCAAAGACCTCCTGGCACTCTCCGCCCTATTGCTGTCCCGAGTGGAAATGGGATGAAATTGGTATGGACTTCATCACCGGTTTTCCTAGATCCCAAGGGCAACAATGCAATTTGGGTAATCATTGATCGTCTTCCAAGGTTGCCACTTCCTACCGTCCGTGAGATACGGCGAGTCAACTTGCCGAGTTGTATTTGGCTCGTATTGTTCCATTGCACGGGGTCCCTTTGAGGATCATATCGGACCGTGGAAGTATCTTCGTCTCCAAGTTCTGGCACAGTTTCCAAACTGCTATGGGGTCCCGTCTCAACTTCAGTACCGCTTACCACCCCCAGACTGATGGTCAGACTGAAAGAGTGAATCAAGTTTGGAAGACATGCTTCGGGCATGTGTCATCTCTTTTGGCCAAGGTTGGGAAAAGTATCTCCCTTTCGCGGAGTTCTCCTACAACAATAGCTATCAAGCTAGTCTGGGCATGGCTCCATTCGAGGCTCTATATGGAAGAAAATGCCGTACTCCTCTAAATTGGTCCGAGACCGGAGAGAGAGCCTCTTTGGTCCAGATTATCAATGAAGCTGAGGAGAAGGTTCGAATCATAAGAGAGAATCTGAAGATTGCTCAGTCTAGGCAGAAGAGCTACTATGACAAGCATCATCAGGAATTCACTATGAAATTGGTGATAAAGCTTATCTCCGCGTCTCTCCCCTTCGTGGCGTTCGCCGCTTCGGAATCAAAGGGAAATTGGCCCTCGCTATGTTGGTCCTTTCACCGTTCTGGAAAAGCGAGGAGATCTTTCTTATAAGTTGGAGTTACCGGTCAAATTCCCAAATGTACATGATGTGTTTCATGTCTCCCAACTTCGCCGTGTTTCAAGGATCCTATCCATGGGTCAATCATGAGGAGCTAGACCTACAAGAAGACCTCACTTATCGTGAGCATCCTATCCGTGTCTTGGATGAAGCCGAAAGGAAGACCCGCAACAAGACTACCAAGTTCCTCAAGATTCAATGGTCTCACCATTCCGAGGAAGAAGCAACTTGGGAACGAGAGTCTAGTCTTCGTGAGGAGTATCCCGCCTTCTTCTCGCAATCTTAGAATCTCGGGACGAGATTCCTGTAAGGAGGGTAGAATTGTAACAGCCCCAAAATTTGAGTACCAAATTTTCACTTTTGTATCCTCTAATGCATCATGGCATGCATGCATCTTTGCATCAACTTTTGATTTGCTAAACAATACCCTAATTTGGTTTGTCAAAAGTTGGAAAATTAAAATGCCAAACTTGCTCAAACCTTTCTACAAAGCAATGCAACCTTCAAAGTTGCAAAGTAAAATACCCTGACATCTTATATTTGTCCAGGAAGTTCCAAGGGCTCAAACCAATACTTCTGTCTTGCTTCAAAATTCCAAAAGACTTCTACTTTTGGAATTTCTCAATTTTGCCTATAACAACTTCTTATTTTATTCACCAAGCAAATGGACTCAAATTGCTTTGAAATTTTTATGGGAGGTTGCCCAAGGTACAAGGAGGCTACACAAAAATTTGCACAATTTTTGGAATTGTAAAAGTGACCCAAATAATTCAGAAACAGTGCAGCCAGTGCTAAAAAGGACCTATCTGTGATGTTTTCAAAACTTCCAGGGACCAAAATGTAAAACTCTCATCTCTCCCTCACCTCCCCGTTTTCCCGCGAGCGCCATGGCACCGTGGCGTGCTCTGCGAGCACGCCGTGCCCAGGGCCCCCTTCCCCTTCCCTCCTCCCCCTCACAAGGAGGACAAGCACCGGGGCCCCCTCTTCTCCCCTTCTCCCGTGCTCAGCCCTCCCCTGTTCCTCTCCCCACGCGCACGCGACAAGCCGCCATGGCCGCCGCCGCCGTAGCCCGCCGATCCCCGCGGCCGTAGCCCACCTCGAGCACCGACGCCTGGGGGAATCGCTTCGCCGTGTCGTGTTCTTCCTCCCCACCGAAGGAATCGACCGGGGGCTCCAAGAATCGCCGTCGCCGCCCCGTTCCTCTCCACCACCGCCGCCGCGTCACCGCTGCTTCGCCGGCCGATTCCACCGCCGCCGAGCCGTCCCCGACCGCGCCGTTTGCTCAAACGAGCTCAGGGTGAGCGGCTGAACCTCCCTTGCCCTCCGCTTCCCCCTCTCTCGCTCTGTGCTGCCGTAGCACGCCGGCAGCCTTGCGCCGCCGTGCTCACCTTTTCCCGCTCGGATAATCCGAGTGAGATACAAATCGGATTATCCGATTTTATGCAGTACCGAGTGGCGTTAGGTCCTTAGCAGTTTTGCTAGTCCATCTCCGGCGATCGGATTATCCGATTTTGCAAAGTTCGGACTATCCGACTTTGTCCAGTACAAGTTTCAGCTCGGTCCTTAGCCGTTTTCTCAAAGAGTTGGTTCGATCGGATTATCCGAGTCTAGATGATTTCGGATTTTCCGATTTTTGTCAGTACCGAAAATTTTAAGTCCTTAGCCAAATTCTCGAAATACACTGTTCACTCGGATTATCCGAATTATTTAAATTCGGATATTCCGATTTTGCTCGGTACAAAATATTTCTCCTGTTTAAACTTCCCTCTTCTATTTTGATTCCAAATGATTGTTTTGTGTGGAATTTAAATCATAACCATGACTCAGTTAAAAGTGGAAACCAAGATTAAATAAAAGGACTTAACCAAATTGTGAAGTTATAAGAGTAATAATTTTTACCGGTGCATTTTAAAATGGGTGTGTTACACCAAAATGCTTATAAATTATGGTTTAACAAGTGGCATCATTTCATACATGTTTACCTTACATAAGCACAGGAAAACATTAAAATATTGTAGAGCAATATTTCTCTATCGGTGGATATTTATTTCTCGCTCCCCATTTAAAACTGGACGATCTTTGCTAGAGAGCATTTAATAAGTTTAGTACCTTAATTTTGTCATGTCATCATGTTTGCGCATTGCATTTGTGAACGCATGTGTGGTGTTTGATTGTTGCTTCCCGTGTGTTTTGTATCTCGATAGATCAAGCAACCGGGGGTACCCCACAATACCCCGAGGATCCGTACTACCAGCACGTTGAGCAAGGCAAGCGTAACCCCCCCTCTGAGCATATCTTATCCTAATTCCCGCAACTATTTTCTCCACTATAATATTGCATGCGGTTCTAAATGTCTTTTGCCTGGATTAGAGTATCCTACTAGTTGCATTAGAATCCTGTTGCCAATACCTGTTTTACCTTCCTATTACCATAGGTTTGTATTGTTGGCCTTGGAATACTTACTATGTTATGCAAGTGCTTAGCCATGCTTATTGAAATGCCTAGTTGTACTAGGGATGGTGAATGCTGGAAACAGGTGTTACCTTGTGACAGTGATGTTGATGGTGGAGAATTGTGGAGATGGATAATAAAATGCTAAGAAGGTGGGGATGAGAGGCCACATGGAATGTGGTGGGTTGTCTCGTTCTTGCCGCCTAGGTGCGAGTTCTGTACCTCCTGAACCAAGACTGAGCGTGCAACCATGCGTGAGGCCTATGCAATTGCAGGAACCCTCATAGACTAAATAACTCGAGCGGGGCTAGCCAGGGTCCTCTAGTTTGGCTTTCCATTTGCGCGTGCGTGATGGTGTTGAACCGAGATGAGGATGGTGTTGTTAGGAAAATAAGTGGCCGTGGGGCGGGGTGTTGTGATCCTGGCAGCCCTACTGCCACTGATGATCCTGGAAAGTCCTTAACGAGGGAGAAGTCGACACCGTTTCCACCCAGCCTGCTTTCCAAGGAAGAGAGCTAATGCGCAGGTAATGGGCCGGACGGTACGCGTGGTAAACATTGTACACCCCTGCAGGGTTAAATCTTTTCGAAAAGCCGTGTCCACGGTTAAGGACGACTTGGGAATGGACGATGATCATAGAATAACTTAAACGGAATGATTAAAAACTGGGTACTAGAGGTACCAATTTCACGAATGTAAGGTTGACTTCCTCGAGGGTGATTCGGGGAGGTGCCTATGATGAACAGGTACAATGATGTGATGGTGGTTGTTGTTGAGAAAGTGATCTCAAGAGAAAAGAGTTACTTCTTACCCCTCTTTGAAAATGTTCTAATAGTCGATGCCTTTGAGTTATGTTTTTCATAAATAAAATCAGCTTTATGCAAAAGAGCCATAAAACCTTGACAGCTAATCATCGAGCATATATTAGCTCTTAATCTTGCGAGTTCGTCGAACTCAACGTCTTTGCTTTTGTTTCAGAGGAGGACATCACCGACCTCGAAGGTGGGTTCTTTGTGGACATCGACGAGTAGTCTGGGGTTCCCAGGTGGCAGCTTGGGACATCCCGGAACAGCTGGCGCTGGATGTTTATCTGCAGGCCTCTTAGGCCATATGATGGTTCTTGTTGTTTAGAACAACACACTTCGCTTCCGCATGTTGTAATGTTGGGTCTGTGACCTCTGTTTGTCTTTTGCTATCTTTCTCTGTATAAGAGTTGAACTATATGATTTTTGTGTCGTAGAGTCTGTGATGTGCCAGTTGTTCCACAAGTCTTGATCTTACTATTATGCCTTGAGGGTTGCGCCCGTGTTAAGGCATCAATCGGGGTGTTGCGTTGTCTAGAGTGAGGTGTACCCAGCAACGCCTGCCAAAGGTTTTGGCCGGGGATTGGTAAACCCGTAACCTCCGCTTGTATCGCTTACCGGTGACACGCAGCATCACTGTATAACAGTCGGGTCAGGGCGCCACAATTAACTCGTACTGGGTTAACGAACCCAAAGCCATAGATGCCCTTTCTGTCACATTCATCACTCTTCATTCTGCATAATACCGTAGTGAGCATAATTAGCGATGGCAATGAATGAGCATAGAGCTAAAGACTTTATCTTTTTTGGAAATAAATGAATTGAATCACTTACAGACAGTAGGCACCAACGAGAGCCAAGTCGAGGGAGTAAGGTTGTATAAGTACCAGAGTTCTTCGAGCTGAATTGTGAACATGTCTTCACTCGCGAAATGATTTTTTGTAACTTTCACAGCGATCAAAAAGTCATCAAATTCCTTTGTGGTTTTCATGTACCAACTATGGAGTTGTCGCATACATGTCGATAGAAACTTTATCTGATCACCTCGTAGCAGGGACCTCCCCCATTTCCATTTCCATGAATCATCTACATCAGACGGAAAGAGATTTTCGTTGTCCAGTTGAGCAAGAGTAATACCAGCATCTACAGCAAAGTCCTTCTTGAAGGATAAAGTAGGAATTAGGTCCGTCACGGAGCCATGACCACTGGGTATAACTACGAGCGGGGCTATCGACTGGTTTGCCTGTTGTCCGAGCTGGGCAACGTCTCTTTTCCCTCTGGCACTACTACTTCTCGTCTTGGGAGAGCTACTACTTTTACTCAGAGCTCGTAAATAGTTATCTGGCTTATTTTTCTCATATTGCGATGGTTCCGTGATGAATCCAATAGCCCACTTGTTTTCCTTTGCAGTAAATGTTTGCTTTTCCTCGGGCTTTTTCCGTGCAAGCTGTCTTTTTGTGTCTGCATCCACCCACGCATCCAATTGCTCTTTAGTCATGTCGCAAGCTCTGAGGTCGTCAAGGCTTTTGGGTACTTTTGGGAGGGGCGAACGTCGGGGGTCTCGCCCGAATCCCATGGACGACGAAGTGGCGCCCTTCCTATGTCTGGGCTCAGGAGTCGGCTCATGCGGCGGCGGAGTCGGCTCATGCGGCGGTGGAGTCGGCTCATGCGGCGGCGGAGTGGGCTGACGCGGCGGTGGAGTCGGCTCACGCGGCGTGGAGTCGGCGCACGCGGCGGCGGAGACGACTGATGCGGAGGCGACTGATGGTTGTCGTCCCCTTCATCGTCATCAGGTGGTGAATCGTGAATTGGCGGAGACGATGGTGGCCTTGGCGCCCAGCCTTCAAACTTGATGTATTTCTTCCGCCATAGAATTAGACCACCCACGACGTCCCCTAGCACCGACTCATCATCAGCTCTTGGGAACTCAAGGTTCAGTGATTCATATCCTTGTACAACTTGATCCACGCCGACACGAGCAAATCCATCTGGAATGGCATTGCCAAGCCACGATGCTGTAGAGTCAATGGAGAATGCATAGCCGTCCGCCGCCTTCATGGATAAGTTAAATACTGGGACATGCAGCTCACAAGTTGTTTTCTCCGTGATATAATCCACGGGGTAACTTGTCTCATCATCACCGACCATAACCGAGGAAGCCACGCTGCTTCTGCGATGCGATGGGCCGCCTTGACTCGCTTGTTCCAGCTGAAGAGTTGGCGCCCCTTGCTCGCGCATTTGATCTATTTGCTTGCTGCTCCTTTCTAAGATCATCAACCGGTCTGATTCTGCTGCTCCTTCCTCCTCTTTGCTCTCAATCGGCTTCTATAAGAGGCACGGTCCTGGGGAAACCCTTCAATCCACGGCACTTCTCCTAAGCCTCGTGTTGATCCTCCTTTTTCTTTGGTCCCGAGGGCCTCTGACAGCTCGTCCTTCTCTCTGTCGGAAATAAACTTTCCCTCTTTAGACTTGGCAATTAAGTCAATAATTTTTTTTGGGCTCCGTTGACTACTTTGCTTTCATCAATTATTAACTCCCTGTTTCCATGTCATACTCCCCTCCATGCGCAAGTAGCCAATTCCTTATCCTTCTGTCCCATTCCTCTGTGACCGGGGTGAGCCCTTTTGCACGCAATCGGACTCAATTTTTTCCCACTTAGGCTCGGCAACTCGGTAGCCACCTGGCCCCATCTTATGGTGATACTTCTTTTTCGCTGCATTATTCTTATTCGTTTGCGACCTTTTCTTAGCTCGTTCTGATTTCTTGTACTCCAGAAATGCAGGCCAGTGAGGCCGCTGCCTCTCTCGTGTGCCGGTGAAATCCGGAAGTTTCCCATCTTCTTCCCACTCACGGAATAATTTGTTCTTGTAGTTATTGAATTGTTGAGCCATCTTCTTAAGAGCGAAATGCTTGACTTTGTCCGTCATTTTTTTGTCTTCACCTCATCTTCCAAGACCGGTAGGGTGAAATGTGCAATGAGCTTGTTCCAAAGCACATCTTTGGTTCTCTTGTCGACGTAACTAACTCCCTCTAACTTTGGCTTAATCCATTCCTGAGTGCTGATATAAACGTTGTCCCTGACAGTGACTCCGCATTGATGCACAAACTTAACTGCGTTCGGCACGGGTGCCAGTGGTTGGCCAGTAGTTGCATTCACCTCGTCAATTGTGAGATGCTCATCTTTGCCCATCCCTTGGGCATGGCCTCGTTTAGTGGATTGGTTCGATGCGGAGGTCTAAAAATATGAAACATGTGTGAATACATATATATGCACAAATCAGTTATTGCATCTGCTCAACATAGGCTTAATATACCTCGCCAGACGGCGTGGGTCCACCAATTTCCGAGTCCTCATCTTCAGCTCCTTCCGCGGGATGCCGAAATTCACCGGGTTCCAAAATGTAGGAAAGTATCTCTTCTTCCCTTCTCTCGTTGCGAAGGGAGCATCGACATCCATTGTTTAACTAATACAAAAAAAAGATAAAACAATAATAGCATTAGTACAATAATTCAAAGGAGGGAACTATACAAATATGCAACAAAAACAATTTAATATTGCATCTAAAGAAAAAAATCTTTCAAAAAAAACATAGGCTGTCCCAATCCCAGCCCAAATTTGGGCCAGAACCTGGTCAAAGGTGGCCACCGTGGTCATCGCTGGCCCACCTGCCAGCGCCTACCCGCCCCACCGCCACGTGTGACCGCCCACTGGCCACGCGTGGTCAATGCTGGCCCACCTGCCAGCGACCCAGTTCTGACCCCGCCGCCCTGCCTCGTGTTCCCGCCCCGCCTCGTCTTCACCTCCCCGCCTCGTGTTCCCACCCGGCCGCCTCGCCTTCACCCCCGTGGTCAATGCGGAGCACCAACAGCCCCCGCCCACCCGGAGTCAATGCTCCTGGCCCACTTGCCAGCGACTCGGGCGCTGGACCACCCGACGGTTCCCCTCCCGACGGTCCTGGTCTTTTAAAAGGGACGCGCCCGTGCGGATATGGACACTCCACTCCGCTCCGCTCCCACGGTTCCCCTCCACCCGTCCAGTGCCCTCGCCGCCATGTCGCGCTGGTTCGGGAAGTCCCCGAAGAACGAGGCCAGCGAGTCCTCCAGCCGTCGCCGCGCTTCTCCACCACCTCCACCGCCGGCGGCCTTGGGCGTCGTTCCGCAGGGCGTGCGGAGGACCGCGCCACTGGTGCGTGTCGCCCACGCACCCGACGCGCCGTCACGAACCACCACCACCACCGCCGGAGGGAGGAGGATCCGGTGCCGACGCTACGTGCCGGAGCCGGAGTGCCAGTGGCACTGGGACAATGCCGCCACGCTGGAGTGGAGCGACGTCCACCTCCCCGAGGGCTGGCACCTGAACCCGCAGAGGATTTCGGTGCCGGCGGTCCCGCTCCCTGGGAGGCAACTGGACAGGGAGATCGCGCGCCGGCACCGCCTCCTCCCGGCGGAGCTCCGCGACGACCCCGTCTACGCGGCGGGCTTCCCACACTGGGAGCAGTGGCTCAAGGACGAGCACGAGGACCGCCGCCGCTCCTACTTCGCCCCGGTGCCCCACGCCGTCCAATCCGCCTACCCAGCGCTGCCCGACGCGCTGTGGTTCGAGGAGGAGGTCCCCGAGGATGAGGACGACCCGGAGATGGTGGCTCCGTTCGAGGCCTCCAACCTCAGCCTCGTCGAGGACGAGATCAAGAGGTGGGAGAAGGTGAGGGCCGCGGCCGCGGCCCTGATGCCGCCGCCGCCACCGCAGTACTACGACCCGGACGAGGTCGAGCCATGGCACTACGCCATGGAACGCGAGGAGGAGCAGGACCTTCCGCCGCCGCCTCCTCTGCCTCCCGGCCTCGTTGGCCAGTCTTGGGTGTTTACCGGCGGGAGCTGGTCGGCGGATCATGAGCAGGAGCAGGAGGCGCCACCGGAGCAGCAGGAGGCGCCACCGCAGCAGGAGGCGCCACCGGAGCATCTTTGGACCCCGCCACCCTTCATCGTCCTCGACGACTAGGCGACACCGGCGACGACGACCCCCCTCCCCCTCCAATGTAATGGCCTTATTAATGGCCTCCCCTCCCCCAATGTAATCGGCCGTTTGTGGCCTCCCCCTAATTATAATGAAATCTGCTCTTAAAAATCTGTTCTTGTTTGCCAACTCCGGCGCCGACCCCGTGGTTAGGGTCCGCCGCCGCCGCCGCGCACTAGATCTGAGAGAGGGAGAGAGTAGTTCGTCGGGGGATGAGCTCCCGTGGGTCGGGGGGCGAGCTTTGCTTGCTCGGGAACGACGATCTTGCTCGGGGGAAGAGCGGGGACGGCCGCGCCCGGAGCAGGAGCAGGACGGCGACGGCCGGGGCCGGAGCAAGAGATGGCGGGGATGGCCAGGGCGACAGAGGCGCGGGGACGAAATCTGGCAGCCTGGCGGAGCTGGGGGCGGCATCGTCTGGAGCCCGGAGGCGGAGCGTCGATTTGGTGGACTTGGGCAAATTTTCGGCCCGAGCCACTAGAAGTAGCGCCAAAAAGGCCTCTAGTACCGGGCCATGGCTCCACCCGGTACTAGAGGTCGCTCAGGGCCGCGAAAATTTGCGGTACTAGAGGTTAATTTTTTTAATTTTCTGGTTTCTTACTTTTTTATATCTTTTGATTTACTTGTCTAAATTAAGTAAAAATTGCTTTCATTTTCCTGTTTTCTGTTTTGGTTTAAAATGAAGTATCACATGCGCTTGGTTTTAAATTAAGTACTACATACGCTTAATTTAAAATCAATTCAAAAATTTATAAATCAAGTACTACATGCGCAGTGGATCATTTCACATCACAAAGTTTGATGCTACATCAAAAATTTATAAATTAAGTACTACATTCCGCCACCGCCATACGCTTGATTTCATTGACATGTCTGTCTTGTCCTCCATACTATAAATTATATAAAAGTTTAATAAATTATTACACATCATGAACAACATCCCTATTTAGTCTTCGCTTTTTCTTTTTGTGAGACCCTTTCTTCTGATCGCTCCGTAACCATGCACAAGGGTCTGCATATAACTTGAGACTTGGGTCAGTGGTCACTTTGAAGGGTGGAATTTCATGAAACTTGTCGTAATCTTCTGACATGTCTGTCTTGTCCTCCACTCCCACGATGGTTCTTTTCCCTGAAAGAACTATGTGGCGCTTTGGCTCATCGGCTGATGTATTCACTTCCTTATCTTTTCTTTTTTTTGGCTTGGTAGACATGTCCTTCACATAGAAAACCTGAGCCACATCCTTGGCTAGAACGAATGGTTCGTTGTCGTACGCAACATTCGTGAGATCCACTGTAGTCATTCCGTACAATGGGTCTTCCTTTACCCCGCCGCCTCTCAGGTTGAACCATTTGCACCAGAACAAAGGGACCTTCAAAGAAGGTCCATAGTCAAGTTCCCATATCTGCTCTATGCAACCATAATATGTGACCGTGGCCTCATTCGTGCTCTTATCATCAAAGCGGACACTACTATTTTGGTTGGAGCTCTTTTTATCTTGGGCGTTCGTGTAAAATGTATTCCCGTTTATCTCATACCCTTGGAAAGTCCAAATAGTCGAAGATGGCCCCTTAGACAACAAGAATAGCTCATCTGAGACTGTGTTGTTGTTGTTGTTCAGATGCGTTTCCAACCAACCGCCAAAATTCTCCATGTGTTCCTTTGCAATGGCAGAGTCATCCATCCCCGGGTTGTTAGAGCGTACAATATCCTTGTGCATCTGGATATACGGAGCCACCAAAGTGAAATTATGCAGAACTGTGTAGTGTGCTTTTGTGAAAGAATACCCGTCCCTGCATATGTATGATTTCTTTTCTAGAGTGCCTGTTCCACTTAGTCTCCCCTCAGCATAATGATACTAGAAGGCAACTATCTAAAGAATTTAAATCCAACAACAAATGCGATCTGAATCGCAACTAAGGTAACTATTGAACCAACAGCATAATGATACCAAGCCTCTTGACTAATGACATATTTTCTAATCTTTCAAAGCTTCAAGCGCATTGCATCCATCTTCATCCCATGAACAGCGACGACGTCGGTAAGCTCGACCCTGTGAGCATCAACGATGTCGGCAATCTTCAAGTCCAATACCATCTTCTCTTCTAGGCATTGGAGACGAAGATCTTCACTTATCTTCAATTTTGCTTTCAAATCGTTGTTTTTTTTTTTAAACTCTACAATAGGGTCGGCTGGAATTTCCGGTTCAACTACCTCCTAAATAAAAATATATCTATGTCAATTTGGTCGGCATGATTGTTATAAACACGAAACAAAATAAATAGTGATAAAAATATACCACATCCGAATCATAGACCGGACGAGGGCCGATGGGGACGGATATCAAAACCATGACACTATACATATAAAAACCATAAGAAAATTATACAAGAAAAATAATTATGCATTCAAATCATACAAGTAATTTTGTAAAATAAAAGATAAAAGAAGAGGCTCACTGAGGTGGTGCCGGTCACGGGATGGCAGGGGCTATCGACGGCGGTGAGGACCGAGACGACACTAAAATCCACAAATAATAAATTAATTTGAGCTGAAAATACATTAAAAAAATGAACTACCTAGTTTAGGCATTTCATCAAACACCTAGGTAGCACTATAAAAATGAAATGAGCTAAACTTGTATGGAAATGGCTAAAATTCGGCCGCCGGGTGAAAGGATCAAGTGTTGCTAACCCTTGGAGAGATGGGTGCCGTCTATCTTGACAAATCTTGAAAAAAAATGGGGCTACACTTGAGTTTGAGAGAGGAAACAATGAAGATGAACTTGAGAGTTCAAAAATGGTGGCTGGCCCGGGGTGGGAGATGATATAGCGGGACCTCTAGTCCCGGGCTGTACCACGGCCCGGGACGAAAGGTCCACCCTCCTGTCTCCACCCTGCCGCTGACTGCCTCGGTCCCGGGTGGTATCACGGCCCGGAACTAGAGGTGCCCTACAACCCGGGACCCGACCTGCGCAGCGTCGGAGCAGCCGGCCCGGTACTAGTTCCCTCCTCTAGTCTGGGTTCGAACCACGCCCGGGACTAGAGCCCAACACCCCTCTCCACCAAAGCTCCTGTTTCCACTAGTGCATTAACTTGAATTGTTCAAATTCAGTCTGCCTGATCAGCAAGTTGCATCACTACTAAAGTTGTATCTATTCTCAGGCAGTATCATAATCCATGCTAATACCGATCCTCCTTTCAAACTCATTGTATATACATTTTTTTGAACGAAATCTTTGTATATATACATTGATTCCTATTACAATGTTGCAGTGCATTAATGGGGATCAGTGTACAAATGTTCATCCTTATTCAGTAGTATATGCTCAATCTTGGATATGTTACAACGTGTATTGCCCTGATCAGCAAGTTGCATCACTACTAAAGTTGTATCTATTCTCAGGCAGTTTCATAATCCATGCTAATACCGATCCTCCTTTCAAACTCATTGTATATACATTTTTTTGAACGAAATCTTTGTATATATATACATTGATTCCTATTACAATGTTGCAGTGCATTAATGGGGATCAGTGTACAAATGTTCATCCTTATTCAGTAGTATATGCTCAATCTTGGATATGTTACAACGTGTATTGCCTTCGCATTGTGTCCTTAAAAAAGGTATTTGTTCTGTTGGCCTTTATTTGATAATAAGTTATATTTGATTGCCTTTCAAATTGATAGGGTTGCTACTAAATGCGTTACATATTACACGCAAATATTTTATCGTTATTTTGTAGATATGAAAATAAAATGAATTGCAATTCACGCGTGTTGAATACTTATGTGAACAGATAGAGCCTGGTGTCAAGAGCATCGATTCTTGGCCCAGATCAGTAGGACACCATCGATCACTGGACTGAAGGTCTGAAGCAATAGGAGACCGGGAAGGATATGGTTTTTAATTTTTGTCTACCTTTGGCTGTTCGTTCTTGAAGCAAATATCACACATGTGAGTGCTACTTTTATAGCTAGAGACCTATCATTTAGTTTAGTCCGAAATGTGATCATCCACAAGAGGTGGGCTCATGGTGGATCACAAAATAGCCTCTCCAGGTTACTGAGACATGGTGTTTCAGGAAATTCCCAAACCAAAATTCTGATAATGATGATGGAGCTGCAACACGAGGAGAAAAGAAGTATTTGTCAGCTACACTCCCTGGATTTTTTGCACAGGATCATTTCTGAGGCACCTCATAGGAGCGCCCTGTTGGAGGATGCACAATTGATCCATATAATCAATCCATCAAGGAAGAGTTATCCGATCTGTGGTATATATATAACTATAGATGTGCTAAATAAAGTTTTTTCTAGGTATGTAGTAGTGGAGAAGATATGTCAATGTCATACATCAAAGCAATATGCCTCGAGTACCAATTTGATATAAGACCGGTAATATGCCTGATGAATCCAAGAAAGGTCTGTGGGTGTGGTAATTAGTTGTGCAAACCTCACTGTACATCGAGAATTATGCATTTTCATATTCTGAAGACTTGCAAATTCTGAAATCTTAATGTGCATTAATTCTGAAGTTATAGTGACATGGGAAGTTCATCGCATGCGGCTCCACCTTCTGTCCATGTGAATTAAAAGATAATTCTGCTACTTCTTCAGTTAAGTACCAGTGAATCACAAGATAAATTATTCGTCTACTTCCCGAATGAATGGTGGGAACTATAAGAGTTTTGCTAAATAGTACAGCAGGATTACAAAGTTTACTAACAGATATGATGTCTATGATGAAGACAAGACGCTGCCTAATAACTGCAGCTACCAGAAAATTACCAAGAGCTAGGAAACTAAATCTGAACATGTTGTGGTGTCAAACAGTGAGACCAGTGAATCTATTTCTTACGACGCCTTTGAAATACTTGATGAGCTCATTGACCAGCAATCAAAATCTTTTTATAGGAGATGAACTGCTACATACCATTGGATTATTGATGATGATATATCGGTAAAATATAACATAACATTATTGTTGATTAATTGTAGTTCTTCATATATTCATCAAGTGAAGTTAGTTTTTGCCATGGTAAATATTACATTAAAGATATTTATTATCGAGAAGTCACTTGAGATATAGTTGGATTATTTTTGCAACAATGTCATTAGTTAGTTTATAATCTGACTGAACTTTCCTATTCTATACTTTTTACGATAGATCACTACATATTATATTGTACAAAGAACTTGCAGAATAATGCAATATCTCTTATTTCAGAAGACGCAGCAAATGAGCAACTACACATTCCTGAGGTGGTGCAGGATTATAGTCTGTCACCTGAAACTATGCTACTCAGCAGATATTGTTTTTTATATCTTCTTTTTATTTAAGCCTTATGCTTGCCATCCTCTGCTCTAGACTACTGACTGGAAGCAAATCATGGCTTGTAGTTGGTCTGGTACTAATCCACCAAACCAACAGAAGATATGTGAAAAATCTGCATGTCTATGCTTACAATATGCATGGTTTACTTCTACCTATCCATGACCAAAGAAATTGGCACGTGTACCTGAAGGACATAAAGCAAAAGGTAAGGAAATCCCTTCTAAACTATGAAGCAACGTGAATAGAACACGGAGGTATATGATAACCGGATGCCCTCTAAGTTTTCCATCCTGTGGTAGAAAGAAATCATGTTATATTGAGTCCCAATGTAGTCAAGTTTTCTGAATTAGAATGTCAATATTAAATAAATCATGATGTTACTTACATTATATATGTACAAAATGATATGATATCATTAAGTCAAATGTCAACATTTCGACAATATTTAGTCTTCACATGGCTGGATTATATGTCATAGTTTTACTTAAATTTCAAAAGTCGGTTAACTTTTGTAAGATAAATGAGACAATAGTGTTTTCAATAAATCTATAATGTATGATTATTATAGAATATACTAAGTGCAATAGTTGAACCTTGGTGAAGTAGGTGAAGTTGTTTATCCCATATCATTTAACGTTTCCTCATTGCTACCTTTCATCTTTCAACAAATAAGTAGATACATTAATATGTAAGGGGAAATACTACATATTGTGTATGCCTTAGAATCATCCAATGATAAAAATTTGTAATATAAAAACAACTAAGATGTTGCCCGCGCATGGCGCGGGCCACCCTGCTAGTTTGAAGAAATGATGCCTAGTGGAGCAGAAGGCAGCTCAGCAACGGCGGGAAGGAGCTGCAATTGCGATCTGGGGGTGACGCATGAGACGGAACGGGGTAAAAACGAGAAACAGATTGCCTGGTCGTGATAAAATGAACTGTTGCTTTACTCGGGTTTCAGCCGGTGGTAAACGTCCGTTAGCAAATGGCTTATTATTTCACGTTGACTTGGAGTCTCCTGGTAGATCGATCGCCTCCTCGTGGTTTCACATTCTATTGACCAGGCGGCTAGACGTGTACACGGAGACGGAATGCTCACACTCCCTGTGATTGGTACTATGGAGTCGTCGAAACGCTTGGCTGCTGAGTACTCACTCATGCGTGATTCGGTCCTCTGCAGTAGCATGTCAATCTGAGTCGTCGCACGCTTCCCTGGTTACTCACTTTCAGTCGCTCATCAGTGATTTTAGGCCTCAGATGTAGGCGGTCGGAGTCGTCGAAGACTACAAAGCCTGAATGCGAGAGGTTTAGCGCGTGGTCCTCTGACTGAATCTGTCAAGGAAGAGGAGGGTTGCCTTAACGGTATTGCCTCTAGAAGATTATGACACACGGTTTGATGTCCATCTTATCCTCTAGGCAAAGAATGTTCTTCTGGCCGGCTTTAAAGTGTTGTTTAGCCAAGTCAAGAAGACTTCTCCTATCCTCAAACATCATTTTCGTTACCTATTTAAGCAGATATCAGATGTCGACGTCATGTAGACGCGTACCCCGGACTTGTTGGAGAAACAGTTTGCTATGCTAGCACAAATAAAAATGTCTACTGCGCAAACCAAGATCATGTTGCAGTTAAAGATCATGGGTTATCTCCTAGACGACGTAGAGTCCCGCATCAGAAGAACAGTCGGCGTAGCGTGTCGGGCAGTGTAGTCGTACTACCTCCTCCTTGCAATTCCCACAACCAAGCTCTTTGCAGATGATCCACGAAAGGTTGTTTGTCCACCATAGCATCACAGAGGCAACTTTTCGAAGTTATCTGTGCGTGCAGAGAGGAACAACGAGCTGCAGATTGCTAGCTCATATTGCTCACATGGCCGTGGAGGTGTGACAACTAGGTCGTGAACAAGTCGAATCCTTTCTGGGTAAACTTCCTCCATTTATATGAAAAATCCATAGATGGGTTTAACACTTGATTGGGTTCTATGATAAAAATCCATCTGGATCCAGACCAAGTGAGTTACTTCCCTTAAGCACGCGAGTCGATAGGTTCACTTACGCAGGGACACAACGTAAGTTCCTTGCGAGTTCTCACATATGGATCTGAGTACACTTGTCGCTTTAGAGTTTAGAACTCGTCTATAGTTGGTAGGGGCTTCTAGTAGAACATGCCATCTTCCAAGTGTTCACAAAATCAAACTAACAAACCTAGCTCTTTTCTTGATAACCTGATACATATTCCCAAAATGGGTTAACATTTAACCCGATTCGCACTCCCATACTTTTTGAATGTGTCACTTGAGAGGGTTTAGTGAATATATTTCCAAGGCAGAGGGACAAATCCCAACTTAATCAACCATGCCTCGTATCACGGCTAACCAGAAAAATACATTTGTAACAGCTCAGTTACGGAATAGCGTTTAGTAGACCATAACTAAAAGAAAATTTACATCTAGAAAATATGCAAAAAGCTCATATCTAGGTCGACATGACATATATATTATAATTGGGACTAACGAATGACAGTCGCCTCCTTGCGTCTCAGAATGGGACTGTCCAACTCGGTGATCTCCATCCATAAGTTAATACTATCAGATTAGCATATCTATGGCCAAGACTTGTGAAACATAGTCATCAACCAAATCGTATACTAGTCTAAAAATATGTGTCACCATAACCTTATGTAGTATGGATTGTTTCGAACATCAGCATACAATATATATAGTTTCACAAACAAGCGACATATAGTCTCCATCCTAGGATTTAAAAAAAAAGTATGCTCCTCACTTCGGTATTCTTGAATTATTGTGGCAGTTTAAAAATAGGAAAACGTGAATGGCAGAACACGAGAATTGATCATAATGGTTGGCTTCTGCAAAAAAAAATCTGAAAAGCTAGAGCCAAATCTTTGTGAATAGCAGCAAAAAGATGAGAGTGGATTTTTGGAACCCGGGCTACATGGATCCCGTTGTTTTGAAAAAAAATGAAAATTACTTTTTTGAGCTTCCAAAAATCACGAAAAAATCACAAATGTAGATAGTATCGCGATCTACAAGCGTCTAAAATTTACCCTTAAAATTCGTTATATTTTGGGGTGTAGAAAACAGAAAAATCGGGGAAATTTTAAAACTGTGTATTGTTAACGACCCAGATTCACCCATTTGTCTTCTTTTGTGCAGCCCACAAGACAACGAATTAGAATTTGAAAATTTGCAATATTAGATCTCCAAAATATCTCCATGTGGCCCGGGCTCCATTGTAGGTTTTCGCAAAAAGGCTCGCTAAGATCTGACCTCGAAGTTAGTCAATTTGGGTTTATTTAATCAGAAGTTACCCCCAAGTACAATCATCCATTCATGGAGGTTGATTAGTTCGCGTGGATTGTGGGGTGGAGACATCAAAGCAGTGGTGACGCGCGCGGAGCGCGGTGTGAGGCGTCGAGGCAAATCGGGGAAACGAGAAAAAATCTTAGGCAAAGAAATGAAAAGTATGCATGTTTAGTTATACTTTATTTCCGAAAATTGGTTGAGGTCCAACGAGCGTTGGGGCAAATGTACTCGTCCACTTCAACATTCGCAAGTGCTATTTTTCATGTCTATCTCAAGTTTTTGTTTTTGCGTGAAAATTCTATCTCAGAGTACGTTACCGTAAGTCTTTGGTCGTAGCGGGGTTTGATGCTTCACAGAACTAGAAGGAATGTATTTAAAACTCGCTCGCGTGTGATCAAGACGTTTGGATTGGACTCACTACTCGTAGGTAGCGTCCGTGGTGATAGATACGAGTCGCCGAAGAATCTGGCTGATGATAGGTTTACTGCAACTCCTATGGTGTCGACGGTGGGAGATTCGTCTTAGGACTGGGTCGCCTTCGTTTGGTCCACCGTTGGCGAAATCAACGCAAAAAGGGCCGCGTCAAGGGCATTGCCTCGAGAAGGCTGTGACAAATAGTCCCCTATCGATCGTATATCCCCTAGGCAAAGAATGCTTTTGTGGCCGGTATTAAATGCAGTATCACCAATATGTTGATTTTCTTGAAGCATATTTAATTTACAAGTATATACAATAATTACCACGGCCGATGGGTGAGCCAAGTGGTCAGGTGCTGGCCGGCGACCACGGTCGTATGGGCGGCGTGGTGACTGGCGAGCGGTGCTCTTTGACAACGGTGCTCTTTGACACTGGTGCAAGTGCCGCTTTAGCGGTGTATGTGTATTTATAATTTAAAAATTATTATGGTTTAGGAGCGTATATGATTGATACAGATAAGATTAAATAACCATGTTGAAGAAGCAGATGTTGTGGATGGCTTGTATGAAGATGACATGCTCGCCAAGCATGAGCTGTGCAGTTGGTACCCCATGAAGATCCTCTGCTAGAACAGGCGCGGCTTTGGGTGCGAGGGCCGAAAAACCCAACTGAGAGATTATCTCCAAAATCATAAAGTGGACATTATTTGCCTCTAAGAGACAATTAAGCAGGAATTTACCGACCAAAAACTTCGCAACCTGGTCGGCGGAGACCAATTTCTCTGGTTCTGGCTGGCGGCTACGTGACACCCAGGTGGGATCCTTTTAGATTGCATAAGTAGCTCTCATGAGGTGCAAGCCTTTACTAAAGGAGATTTCTTTGTTGATGCTAATGTGCTTCACCTGGAGACTCGCTCGAAATGGTCTTTTTTGAGAGTTTATGGACCTGCTGATCATGCCTGATACCCTGCTTTTCTTCAAGAGTTGGAGGCCAAGGTCACTAACCCCGAAGGGCGTTAGGGTGCTATTTGATCTCTGGAATTGCATCTCTCGTGGCCTGAGGCTGCACCTCAAGGCATGGGGGGCTAACCTAGGCAAACAACTCCGGATCAACAAGCAAGTGTTGCTCTCGAAAATCCAAGAGAGCTTGATGTTGTGGCTGACTCGGATGGACTTGATAGTGATGCCTAGGCCTTCTGTTTCCATCTTGAAGATCAACTTTTCCAAATCCTAGCCTTAGAAGAGGAATATTGGCGCCAACGTGGCCGCCTAAATTGAACATGAAAGGTGATGCGAATACCGCGTACTTCCATGCCATTGCTAATGGTCGACGTCGTAAGTGTGCTATTACTCGTCTGACCTCCGACCACGGGGACATCATTGAGTCGGCCGCACTTCGGTACCACATCTATCAGTTCTACACTGACCTAATGGGCTCGGAGGACCCTAAGTTCCTGTGTCTGGTGCCTGGTATGTGGACCTTAGTTCGTCAGGTGTCCCAATCTGAAAATGAGGCTCTAATGCGTTCCTTCACCTTGGAGGAACTGGAAGAGGTGCTCAAGGACACTAAGACTGATACGGCCCCTGGCCCTAATGGTATGCATGTGGCCTTCTTCAAAGCATGTTGGCCATTTGCTAAAGACTTGCTCCTCAACATTTTGAATGATTTTGCGCTAGGAAGGATCGACATTTCTCGCCTTAACTTTGGGATTCTCTCACTAATCCCAAAAGTTCCAGGGGCAGATTCTATTAAGCAATTCCGCCCAATTGCGCTCATCAATGTTGTTTTTAAACTTATCTCAAAAGCTTTTGCCACTAGGTTGGCTCCGGTAGCGCACGGGATCATCTCTCCAACCCAATCTGCCTTCATTAAAGGCAGGTTTATTGTGGATGGAACCCTAGCTCTCCACGAGATCCTTCACGAGATTAGAGTGACAGGTTTTGAGACTATTGTCCTCAAGCTGAATTTTGAAAAAGCCTATGACAGAGTAAATTGGTCCTTTCTCAAGGAAGTGCTCCTAAGAAAGGGTTTTGATATGGGGTTTATCCACCGTCTCTTACAGTTGGTTTCGGGTGGACAAACTGCTATCTCTATTAATGGGGAAGTAGGACCCTTCTTTAGGAATAAAAGGGGAGTGCGACAGGGTGACCCCAACTCCCCTCTCCTTTTTGATTTTGTTGTTGACGCCCCAGATGCTATCTTGCTCAAAGCTAGTGCAGCTGGGCACATCCAGTGGGTTATACCTCACCTCATCCCTGGAGGTATAATTGCAGATGACACAGTGATCATGATTCAGAACTCAGACCTAGCCCTTGCTAGCCTAAAGTTTTTGCTGATCTTCTTTGAGTTGCTTTCTCGTTTGAAAATTAACTTCCATAAGAACGAAGTTATAGTCTTGGGGTGTTCCCTGGAGGAACAGGCCAGAGCGGCCGACTTACTCAACTGTCATGTTGGTACGATCCCCTTTATTAGGTTTCCCTATGAGTAACCATAGGCTTAGCCTGGTTGACTGGGAACCGTTGATTGCGCGTGTTGGCCACAAGACTAAGCCCTTGCAAGGGCGGTTCATGTCGTTAGCAGTGCGGCTTACCCTGATTGACGCCTGCCTCTCCAGTCTGCCCATCTTTTCGATGGGATTATTTTTGCTGGGGGATGGCACCCACGTAGGTTTTGATAGACACCGAGGTAGGTTTTTCTAGGAAAGAGCTGGGAATAAACGCAAGTATCACATGGTGAAGTGGGAGCACCTCTGCCTACCTCGAGACCAGGGTGGTCTGGGCATCATGAAATCCAAAAACATGAACATTGCCCTCATGTCTAAATGGATTGAAGCATGTTTATGGACGACCCAGAAGATTCTAGCATCTGGCTGGGAATTATAGAGCTAAGTATGATGTGCAAGGACTCTTCTCCTCTTCCCCACAAGTTGGGTCCCAATTCTCCTCTTCCCCACAAGTTGGGTCCCAATTCTGGCACAACATCCACAAGATCAAACACTTCTTCAAACTTGGTGTCCGCTTCCATCTGGGTTCTGGTGCCTCGATTGCATTCTAGCATGACTGGTGGGTAGGTTCTGCCCCCTCAAAATCAAATTCCCGCGTCTCTTCGATATTTTCTTAGACAAAGACATCCTGGTGTCCCAAGCGCATGTGGGAGACGGCTGGAACCTGACATTTAGAAGAAATTTTGGGCCGAGCGAAACAACCAATTGGAAGCAGTTACACCTAGACCTAGAGGATTTGGCCCGAATCCTGAACCAGACAATGTATCTTGGCCTCTTAATCCCTCCAACTCCTTTTCATCCAAATCGCTATACAGGAAGTTCTGCGAACAAAACCAACCAACGCCCAGCCATCCAGTGTATATGGAAAACCCCAGTCCCGCTGAAGATCAAGATCTTTCTGTGGCAACTTTCTTGTGGTAGGCTTCCCTCCATAGAGAAGATTCGCCAAAAGGCAAGGTCCCTCTTCTCAGCGACCTGGGCGGACGCACTGAGACTGTTGACCACATCTTTTTTCAGTGTTTTCTTGCCCAGTTCCTGTGGAGTGGACTGCGCTCGATGCTCCAAACAAATTGGCAGCCAGTGTCCTTTGTTAGTGTCGCTGCCCTCCTTGAGGGCTTTTGGGCAAAACTAAGCGATTTCTATGGTTGTACTTCGCGATCCAGTGCTGGGCGCTCTAGGTTACCAGTAACAATTATTGTATTGAGCCAATCTTCCCGCGACAACCTGCTGATGTGATCTTCAAAATTCTTATTTTTGGCAGCAGTGACGATCGCTGATCAAGCCTAACATCCTGCCGCTGGTGAATGAGTTGAGATCGTTGACTCAAGAGCTTTTCTCCTCCACGCACTCACCGCTTCGGTGCCACCCAACTCTGGGAGCCCCTTCGACTTAGCTAGACCTTGCCTTTGTTCCTGATAAGAACTTTATCTGTGCCTATGGGCCCCACCTGTAATTGGGCTATAACTTGTTTGTGCTGGTGCTCTTTCCCAGCCCTGGTGGTTTATATTCTGCCTGGCGGATTTATTAATTCAAAGTCGGGCATGCGATACCTTTTATTTTAAAAAGATGACATGCACATTACCACATAATATTCTACTATTCTAGAAACTTTTTGAGTGGTTACATATAGAAACTATTTAAGTGGATATATATAGAAGAGCCCATAATTTTGAATAACAGCTATATGCTTTTCATCATCGAAAATAATTGACAAATAGTTCAATGACGAAACTTATTTCAATGTTCTACTTGCACATGACCATGCGTAACTGCATAGCGACATGGTGTGATCTTATCATCCAACAGTAAAAAAAAGTATGATGTGGACAGTTTGATGGGTTTTAAAAAAGATGACGTGGATACTTACATGTAGAGATAGAAAATAGTTAATAAATGTTAGTGGGATGATTTGCACAATTGATTGGGTAAAATTGCAAATAATATGGATAACTTGCATGTGGAGATTTTTTTTTAGATAAAGGGATTTTATTACTTAAGAGTTTTAAGCATTACACCCGGCCTCTGCATAGCTAAGATGCACACAGCCACAAGTCCTCAGCACTCAATTTGGCATGAAAAAATAAAAATGCGAATTACATATCATAATGAGAAATTGTAAATCCGCCTAAGATGATGGTAGATCGATCCGGAGTCTATGTTGCCAACCATGTCGGGAGTATAACTCCCTGACCGCAGCCTCTAGCCTCGATGCCATCTCCATAAATAAATCCTGGTGCTCCACACGCTGCAGGGCCGACCATGCACGTGGCGTAGCTGTACACCGATAAATAATCTGCATAACAGAATCATTTTTATCATTAAAAACCTTGTCATTTATACATAGCCATAGCGACCAAATAACAACAATCACGTCCACCCTACTGAAGAGTTTAAATCTAGAATTCACACCATTTAACCAGTTGCCAAAAATATTTACAACAAATCGTGGTGGATGTAAGGTAGAACCTATCTAGATGGCTGACCATATAAACCTAGCGAACTCGCATTGGAAGAATAAGTGAGTAATAGTCTCGTCATGGTGACAGAAGACGCATTTTTTACTTCCGTGCCAATTGCGCTTGGCAAGGTTGTCTTTTGTAAGAATTACTTCTCGACGAAGATACCACGCAAACAATTTAGTTTTTAGCGGTATCTTCATCTTCCAAATTTTGTTATTATTTCTACTATCGACTGGAACTTCGGGTAGAATTAGTGCTCTATACATAGAATCAACCGAGAATTTACCATTCGTCGTGAGATTCCATTGGAATTTATCTGGACCTTCCGATAGTTGGATTGAATCCAATCGGATGAGCAAACCATTCCAGGATGCTTATCTTGTTCCAAGTAAACTTCTTCTGAACGAAACATCCGGTGGGTAAGAACCTAACACCTTTGCGAGCGTGTCGCTTTTGTTTCGTACAATAGAATACAGAGCCGGATATTGTTCTTTGAGAGTGGATTGGCCTGGCCATTATCCTCCTAGAAAATTATTAATTATGCTTAGGATTTTGCTTTATAAGTAGTATAGATATGACGTCATCAATTTTTACCGTGACCCCTATGATATGTGAACAAAAAGATCAAAACCCCTAAACAAATCCTTTAAGAAGGGATGATCGCACGCCAGCCAATGTTGACGAGTCCAACAAGTGGAACTTTGCATTTTCATTCCCGAATATTGGAATATATATATATATCTGATGTACTACTATATATATATCTGAGAGGACTGGTGCACCACCACCTGCAGCCGCACGCGCGTAACGAACAGATAGTAAAGATCGCGTAACGAACAGATAGTAAAGAGAAGAGCAGCATGCCCTGGTGGTTCTACTCCCGGCGCCGGCTGCAGCGACGCTTACCCATCCTGTTGCTGCTACTCCTTGCAGCGGCGGCGGCGCCGGCGACTGAACATCAGTTGTTGGCCAGTGCTGAAGAGGCGCAGCCGATCACACTTGAGGGTTGCCCGGCCAAGTGCGGCGAGACAAGCATTCCCTTCCCGTTCGGCATGACGCCCGGCTGCTTCCGGCCGGGATTCAAGGTCATCTGCAACGACTCCTTCCTTCCCCCCCGCGCCTTCCTCGATTCCAACGGCGGAGGAACACGCCAGCGGTTCCGCACCTACACGGAGACGTTGCGCAACATCACGAACTACGGCAAGGGTGCGACCAAGAAAAAGCTAGTCGAGCTCGTGGACGTGTCCATCGGCATGAGCGAGGCACGGGTACGCGCCGGGGTGAGCTCCCGGTGCGGCGTAAATGACACCCATTTCGTGGGGAAGGTCGAGTTCACGTATCTACGCGGCAAGATTCATCGTCGATCGAGGGCTCCTTCCCGGAAAAAAGCTGTGCGCAGGGACCAAGGGCCGTTCCGTCTATCGGCCGCTCGGAACGTCCTCGTCGGCGTGGGCTCGAGCGTGGCGCCAGCCTTGGTGACCAGGTTCGAGGATCCGATGGGCTTCTCCCCCACATGCACCTCGTTGATGATGGGCAGCGACAAGCAGTACGCCGCCGACGGGTTGTGCTCCGGGCTGGGCTGCTGCATGGCCTTCCTGCATCCGAGAGCGCCACCGATCACTAGCTTCGTGGTCGGACTCTGGAACCGGAGCAGGGCGCCGCTGGAAACCACCCCGTGCTCCTACGGCATGGTGGTTGAGAGCTCCTGGTACAACTTCTCCACGTCGGACCTGTACGGCTACGTGCTGTCCCGCAGGCTCCGCAGGGGCGTGCCTGTCGTGCTCGATTTCGCCATCAGGAGCAGTGGAGAGTCGTCTTCCTCGTGTCCGGCGAAAGGCCAGCAGCCACCTGCCGACTACGCCTGCGTCAGCGGCAACAGCTCTTGCTCCGATGCGGCCGGAGGCGGCTACGTCTGCAAGTGCTGGGACCATTACCAGGGCAACCCGTACATCGCCAATGGATGCCAAGGTAGTCGTCTGTGCTCTATTTTACTAGTACCTTACAGTATAAGATTAAACCTCCCGTCCTCTCTGCTTCCTCGGACGTACAGTACACAGCAATTTTTTTTACATTCGTTTGTTTTCCCAATTTAACTCGAGCTCAGTGACTTATCCTTTATTTAACACCCTGTCTATTCATCTTTTCCAGACATCGATGAGTGTGAGATGCGAAAACAGAGTCCTGAGCTCAGTCGCATATATCCCTGCTTTGGAATCTGCAAGAACACGGTGGGAGGCTATGATTGTGGGTGCAAAGTTGGAATGAAAGGCGACGCTAAAAAAGAGAACTGCTCAGAGATACTTTCCCTTGTAGCAAAGGTGGTTATAGGTAAGAAACTAGGCACTAACATAAGTATTACTTTCAGCTAGTTATTGTGCAATTCAAACTTATTTTAATTATTTAGAGATTTTTTACATTTTAAAAAGTATAATTTAGAGCACCCAATTTTCTAACACGGACGTAAATATGTCTTCTTTCCACATAAGTTTTCAACGCATCCAAAGAAAGTGGAGATTTAGATGTCTAGAAAGGTAAAACTATGAGTTCGTTTTTTACTACACAGTGCGTAAATCTTGCCCTCTTTCCACGAACTTTTATATAAGCGCAACGTACCCAGTCATTTAGGTGACTATTTTTCAGAATTTCTCATATTCAAACTATTATTTCTTCATCCAGGCGCACGTACTCCTGTGTGCACGTTTGAACGTCCCCCTCTTCCTACTGTCTCCTCATTTTTGTGACTGATGGATAGGCAAAAAGCTTGAAATAGGAAACAGTGGGGGAGATGATACTAAATTTGGAAAGAATCACACAAAAAGTAGGTTAATGGTGAAGGGAAAGAACATTGTTGTGATGCGAAAAGGACAAATGCGCTGGTGTTATGGTAGGTGTAGCCGTATGAGCGTGCGGCAGGGTGGGCTCAGACAGGTGGTAGGTGACAAGTGGCACCCGAGGGTGACTCCTGGGTCCATCGTGGCTCAACTTTTTTTTTAAGGGGAGCCACGCTCCACCCTCTGCATCAGAATAATGCACACATCATTTTAATTACTATAAAGTTTTAAGTAGTATTAAACATATTACAAAATAAAGTATCAAAACAGGTGACTACATGCCAGCCACCGAACAACACAGAGGAAAGCAGGCAGCAAGCATTACAAAAATCTCCTATGATGTTGCCACCCAGACCGGCTGAAGATAGCCCGAACGACCGCCATCAGCCGAGTACATCCTGAATCCATAAGCACCCTTTGTCCGGAAGAAGCAGTTTTGACCACATGTTGATCCAATAGGTAGCTATGTGAACAACTTGTAAAAAATATGCATCTCCAACCTTGTTAAAATCACATCAGTTCGGCAATTCAAAACACTCCAAATAAAAAGTGCAAACACCAATGTGAATACAAGATTTAGTTTTCTTATCCATCCCCAAAAGCCAAAAACCAAACATATTAGGTATAATGATAGGAGGTGAGACATTATAAGTAAAATGGAGGAACCTCCAAATATTACTTATGAATAAACAAATGTTCGATGGTTTCATCAGACTGACAAAAAGCACATTTTTTACATCCATTCTAATTTCTCTTAGTCAAATTGTCTTTAGGAAGGATTACTTATTGATTAACAAACCACCTAATTTTTTAATTTTACGAGGGACTTATACTTGCGTGGAAAAGGTGTATGTGCATTCATGAAATCAGCATACATCAATTTGACACAAAACACTCCATTTGTAGTCAACTTCCACCTGTGGCCCAACCGCTTTCCTTCTCTTATCTCCAAGATCTTTTGTTATAGGAACTCCTGTTTTTCTCATATTTTTATGTGATCCAGAATGTTCCTGAAATAACGAAATACATAAAAGGGTTTTCGGCCTTCCGAATATTTATAGCATTTTAGGTGTAAATCTATTTCAACTATCTTTTAAAAATGGAACAATCTTCATGTAAATATTTATATTAAACTTCAAAAGAAACAAAAATATGTGTACAACGCCTCACATATACACGTCTGGTTAAGTTAGAAATCCGTTTTGAGATATACATATTTCGAAACCAAAATATATGATACACACTTGTTTAAGCATCACCACAATTAATAAAACCTCATCGTAGTCAACTTCTTGAGCTTGTCGAAAACCTACAGAGACTAGTCAACATTTATAGATGTGACGTTTTCATCCATATTAGTTTTCTTAGGAAATATCCACTTGCAATCAATGGTTTTGACGTCAGCAAGCAGATCGATCAAGTTTCAAACTTCATTGTCATACACGAAATTTATCTAAGATCTCGTTTCAAACAATTCTCTAAATTATTGGCCCACATATAGTGTAGGCCCATCACGGTCTAACAACAATTCAATTTGTACATTACGCAACCTTGTCTGCCTTTGTAGTGCTGGTGCGACTTCAACTGCAGGTTCCCCGACTTGATATGCCATGAGGGAATCACTGACCAAGTTCCCTCCGAGTAGTTTATCCCAAAATTATTTTCGTTGCACCATTCTTGATTCTCCCACTAACTTTCGAGCGAGAAACTCTTTATTGAGAAAAACACCGTTTTGAGCGGCAAACAAGTTTCCATCTTATCTATTAATTGTAGAACTAATAACCTATGGTTTCCTCGGGTAACCCACGAAAATGCACTTGTCTGATTTAGCGATGACATAAGTATCACAAAACCATTTTTGTAGAAACGATAAATTGTGATCTTACCATGAAGTCATGTACTTGATGATACAAACCAGTGATTGACGATGTTCAGGGACAATATAAATAAATCATGACCCGCAAAATAAAATAAAATATAGATAACTCATGAACACACAGGGAAAATTATCATATCTACGTTGCCTTTAAGACATATTTTGGACAGTGCAGACAATAAACACTTCCTAATTTTTTATTCCGAAATAAAATAAGTCTGGACCCATTGTAAGCTAGCTAAGTTGTATGTATAGATATGGATGAAATTATTAAATTTTATAGGAAATAATTGAGTTGTCGTGCGTGATGTCTAGTTACTGGTCCTTCCATTCCTGATACTTGATCAGGTATAGCATAGCGGTAGTGGGTGTAACTGTAGGATTGTCCTCATTGTTTTCCTCCTTCTCCACTCCCTCCGCTTCTTATCCTTGGGCTAGTGCTCTTGAATAAGTTGTACTAGTTTAACCACTTCATTACTTACTTTTAGTTCATGTCACTTTTGCGATATAATCCTTCTGTTGTTTAATTAAGTTAAATGTAATGCTAGTAGCTGTATATTTATTTTATTTATATCATGTATAAATCCTTTAACTAAAAGCTTGATTATTCTGCACTTTTACAGGCCTTGCTGTCTTTGTTGTTGTTTGTGTGGTCATGGTTATGTTATTTCAACACCTAAAACTCAAGAGGTTCTATGAACAAAATGGTGGTCCAGTATTGAAAGGTGTGAAAAATATAAGGATCTATAAAAGGAAACAGCTAAAGCAAATAACAGATAACTACAAACATGTCATTGGAGAGGGCCACTTTGGCAAGGTTTTTAAGGGTGTTATGGAAGACAAACAACAGGTGGCTATAAAGATTTCCATCAAGCTTAACAAGGATACGAAGAAGGGATTCACTGATGAGGTTTTAATACAGTCTGAAATGAGGCACAAAAATATTGTGAGGCTCTTAGGTTGTTGCTTAGAGGTGGATGTTCCAATTTTGATGTATGAATACGTAGCGAGAGGGAGTTTATATGATGTTCTGTTTGGAGTAAGGCGTATAGATATCATATCAGTAGATACGCGCCTTGGAATTGCTGTCGGGTCAGCCGAAGGACTAGCATACATGCATTCAGCAGTGGAGAGTACAATTCGTCATGGTGACGTTAAATCTGCCAATATTCTTCTAGATCAAAACTTCACCCCAAAAGTTTCAGACTTTGGAACCACAAGGCTGCTCGCGAGAGGAAAAGCGGAGATGACTGACAATGTCATTGGGGATTTAAGTTACATAGATCCAGTATATATGGAACATGGAGTTGTTACACAGAAGAGCGATGTCTACAGCTTCGGAGTTATTCTCATAGAACTTATCACAAGAAGTCCTGCCGTATACGACGACCAAAAAAGGTATGTTGGAAACTTTGTCCAAGCTTGTGTTGATAAACAAGCAAGAAGCTTTGTTGATAAGGCAGTTACAAGCGAGACAGATATTAAGCTTCTAGAAATGGTCAGCGAGGTTGCCGTAGAGTGTCTAAAACCTAAGTTAGAAGAACGTTTGGATATGAAACAAGTAGAACAGCGTCTGAACCAAATCATTGGACAGTCTGCACAATACGATCAGAAGGGAAATTACCAACAAAATCTTAGTCCTGCACCGGATGATATACCTATGCTCAAGAATTGCAAGCATGAAGCGCCCAGATATTAGAACAAGCTTGCATTGCATTAGTTTGATTATATTCTGAATATTTCATCCATTTATGTAACAGTTTTATTGTCTTAGTAATTTTACTTGTTTTGATTTGTAATGACATCACCTACCGTTGGCACTCTATTTGAAGTGGAGAAAGCGGTGCTTGTGTGCTCAAAATTCAGGCACATGCTTTTCTTGTCCATCGCTAGTTATTGATGTGTCCAGATATGCAAATTTGTCCATTTGAAGAGGTAGCAATGCCACCACTGTTTGTTTGCCGGTGTCTTTGATGATGGGAACTGTAATTCTTATTGTATATTGCACCTGTTGATCCTTTTATTTTTGTTGTGTTAGTTACACAGTACTAGTATGCTTGATCACAAACGTGTAACCCGAGAGACTTCACAAACTTCAATTCATATACCTGAGCAATGACCACTCAACATGGAAGTCTGGAGCTTGCCATTTAACTATAACACTTGTGTGTAATATATTCATACAGATGAATATGGTGGCTAACACATCTGCTACAAACATCGCAAACCCGTTTGCTCATTAATGGGCAAACAGGAAAATTAGGCTTGTATTCATGGCCTTGACCCTCTTTGGTCAAATCTTGGATTGTAAAACACCTCTAAATTTTTTCTCTTAATTAATAAAAATGGCAACTCTTTTGCCTTGTGTCAAAAAGAAAAAAAACAGGAGAAAAACCTCAGAATTCAGAAGAGGGTACGGCAAGGTCCGGTATAGTACAACAGATGGTCATAAGGGCATATGACTCTGGTCTCCTTATACACCCGATTCAGAACGGTGCTCCACTGCCATGCTAGCTCTCTAATATGAAAACGACACGTTGTTGATCCTACACGGATCCTTGGAACAGGCAACATATGCTAAACATTTTTCTTGATGCCTTTGCCCCTTTCGCTGGCCTAACCCATAATTTTCAGAAGAGCACCTTCGCACCGCCGCATATGAAAGATCAGCTTGCACCTATGGTGTCCAGTGTGCTAGGTTGCATCCGTAGTTTCTTCATGGAAAACGCCTGCCGGGATGGATGCCTAGGCTTAAGGGGTGGAGACGATCAACTCTGTTCTATTTGCTATCCTGGGTTTCTTCATGGCTTTCATAGTTTCACTGAATGGGACAAGTTGTGAAGAGCATTGCTATGGAAAAATGAAGAACACAGTGGTATCTCAGATCAAACATTCCAGACCAAGCTGGTTTGCGGGACACACCAATTTGGAGATCGCTCATTGCTATCCAACGGTGCAGCTGTCTACGGTTTGCAATTTCTGCTCAGGACGAACTGTGGCTTTCTGGCATGATCCGGTGGGCAAGTGCACCTAGCCTATGTCCTAGTATTTGACGATTGATGAGGAACCGACTGACATACTAATGTTTTAATCTGAGTGCTAAATGGTATGCCTAGTCTCGAATGCTTGCTGGACGAGTAAATTTTGCAGGGAGTATGATTGACCACCCCTAAAAAGATTAAGGACATTTTCTACATGTTTTGGTGATTCACATTTCCCAGGAGACGACTGTCGAGAAGATTAAGGATATTTTGTACATATTTTGGTGATCCAGTAATCACTTTGTGTGTAGGAGCAAAATACCGACCTCTAAACCTTATCTATGTGGAGAAAAGATTATGGTCGACGCCATACATTGAGAAAAGTTGCCCATAAGTCATTACTTTTAATCCTATTTGAAACAAACTGGGAAGGTTTTGTACGTGATTTGACCTGATTTTCTTCCGATACTGACACCAGACTGGTTCTGAAAAGGTCGATTCATATGATTTGATATCTGTAGTTATTTCCGACAGAAATTGTAGCTGTTCCATGTTGGGAGATGGAGATTCATGACACTGATTCACAGTGAATCCATGCTTCACCCTCTGAATTGGCTTCACGTCCTTTAGGCAAGGAGGAAATATAATGTGGTACAGAAAGACGAAGTAGATTTATCTACAACCATTTCATTTAAGGGGTAGATACTACTGCCTGCCTAATACTAGTCCTACAAATAATAGTACTTCTACATGTTTCTGTGTGAGAGCACAACAATCCGCCTTCACCCTGAAATAGCCGAACAAAGGCCATATCCACGAATGTTTAAAGAGACAGCACCTCATGCGACCATGGTGTGAGGATTTCAAATGATCCGGTTCGATAACATAATTCAGTAACACCACACTGATGTCTGTATGTATGTAGCACCACATGGTGAAAGCTTGCTGTGTACAGACCTAAATGTCCTTCCTCTGTTCCTCCACACCACATCTTTGCTGGATACGTCGAGGCAAAGATATCGACCGGTCCATATCCTGCCTCAAGTCAAAGATGATAAACAACAGATCTTTCTCAAGCAACTAACAAAAAGCCTGTCCTGGAAATAAACTACCAGATCACTAGAAAAACATACCATATCATCGGAACAACATCTGCAGCCTTCCATTTGTTTTGTCCATTCACCAATGATTTTACCCATTTTCCAAATATTGCAAGACTGGACTAAACTGCAAGGTTATATAACAAGTTGCGGGCTTGCGGCACAACTGAAAAGGGCAGAAACACTTGCACATTACATGTAACGAAAACATGAGCAGGTTTCAATCGTATCTACATATATGTGTAAATCCAATGAGAAGCGTTTGAATGAAGCATGAGCAAAATGAAAGCAGAATGAATGTACAGATGTCATGTTTCATACTATCGTAACTGTATATACATATTATTTTGTCCATTACATGACTTATTGCTTGGCTGCTCGAATGAACTTTGAAAACCCCGGTGAAATTATTACTTCCTCCGGTCCGCTTTAACTGTCGCAGAGACGGTACTAGACTAGTTCAAAACGTATACAGACTCACGACACTAATTTCGGATCAGAGGGGGTATTTATTTGCTCTGCAATAACATGATATCATGTACAGATGTCTTCCAGTTTCTTAATGCAATAATTGAGACATTCTCTAGTTCAGTGTCTGAAGATTTCATCACACAAAACTATGCCAAGCTAACTAGACAATTTCACCCTTACCTGCAATGATGAAGCAGGCACAAAAACACCAAACTGAAGCTCTGAGCTATACAAGTTTAAAATCTCCCCAAGCAGCATCGCCTAATACATTCCTGTCCAGGCCTGTGCTTGCCTCTCCTCCCGATTCAACGTCAGGGTTTATGCTCTCTGCCTCTTCCAGTCCATCTGTGTCAAAGTCTCTCGGTGTTGTCTCTTCAGTACTGTCGTCTGGGTAAACCTTCATCCTTATGCGCTTGCCTTTGATGTATCGATATTCAAATTTTGGAGGTGGATATTTCCTATTCAACTTTTCGTATTTGTCCAGCATATCTAGCTTCTTAAATACCACACTGAGCATCTTGACAATTGAACGATCAGGTCGAACACCCAGCTCTTCCATATCAGCAAAAACCTGGACGAGTTACGATGGATACATGAAATGGTTAGAAAAAGAAACAACCACTGCGGCAAGCATCATTTTTGTACCCATGTTTCTTGCAAGCACAGCTTTTTACCCCAAAAGAAAAATGCAGAGACAATCACATTAAGTGTAAGGTATATACCATGTACAGAGTTAGCTGTAAAAAAATAACATGGATTTACATCTTACTATATGTCAGGTAGTATGTCAGACAGTTTTCAGCAGGAATGTTAATGTCCCTCCTATAAGAGTTGCACATTGAAAAAAAAATATTTAGTTTTCCTACCTCAAACATCTTCTGGTATGACCCTGAACTGTAATACAGGGAGATCATCTTCATGAAAAAAATACGTGGCAGACCCTCCATATATATCGAGAATATCTTTTCAAATAGCTCTTCTGCTTCCTCAACTCGTCCATCCTCAATTAAAGCAGTTAACAAAGTCTGATAGCTTCACATGGTCTTCCCTTGACCTTTATTGAACATCCACTTGATAACCTAAATCGGAGATATGCCATTAGAGAAAGAGTACTATGCAAGGCATGAGCTCAATCTATATATTCAAGATTTAAGTTGTCCTTCAACAGAGAAAAAAATATCCAACAACATTTGCACTTGGAATACATGATAGAAACCACATCAGACAAAATAATTGACACTTAACATAAAAAACTATGAACTCCCGGTCAACACCTGAATTATTCTTTTCCATTCCTTTTCCTCCTCAAGCGTCTGCAGTGCCTTCTTTACCGCTATCAAGGGAAACTCCAGTTCCCATGCGACAAATGAATCAAGAGCACCAAAAACCTCCTCCTTCACATTAGACAGATCTTTAATCTGCAGGAGAAGGCAAAATTGGTCATGCAAATGATAAAACGGAACACTGGCTGTAACCCTTCAATGCCAAAACAATAAAGAACTCACAATTGATATTGGCCTGATTTTAAAAAAAATGAAGAGGTTACTTGTAACAAACTGAATGACTACAACCACTAGAAGTTAAGCTGAATTCTGAGAATAGTTGTTTATGTGGAGGCATGCTATTCTATGGCGATCTAGCGTATCAGCGAGAATGAGCACAAATTGGCATAGAGTTACAGACTCTGCTTAAATCCGCCAACAGCGAAATGTACAAGAAAGCTTACACATTTGACAAGCTTCTGCGACTTGGAGACGGTTCCAATCCTCTTATCAGTTTTCCACACACGAGGATACCTCGGTCTCGGACCCCTGGCACCGCACACCTGTGCCACAGCCACAAGGTTGTAATCAGGATAACTGGATAAGCACCAGTAACCACCGAATTTTCAGCAAGAAAATATGCTACAGAGGCGAATGGAGCTCACCACTACAGAGCTGAACTTCCGAGGATGCGTGGCGGCGGCAGCTCTCTCCAGCGCTAGACCAAATGCAGGCGCCCCATATCTCAATGAAAGCATGCTGTAATCTGCAGCGGGGAACAGTTGGAAAGCAGATAAGAAGCCGAAATTTGTGGAGTTTGAATCAGTCTGGGTCTGAGTAATCGGAAGTTACCACCAACAGCGAATCCCCTAAATTCAAGCATCCATTCGACACTATCCGGCTCCCTCCTTGGATCCCCAAATTCGTGGAGGTGGATTAGTCTGCGTGGATGGCTGGTAGCAAGCTCGTAGGCCGAAGATTGCGGGATGGAGACAGCAGAGCGGGGCCGACGCGCGCGGTGTGAGGCGTCGGTGGTGCGTTGGTCGGTGCAGGAGATGGCTAGGTCGTGACAGGGAAGAGGATTCCTCGTCCGGACGGAGTGGGGTTGGGGTGGGCGGCGGAGTGGAGACGAAGGTAAGTTTTCAGATGTTCAAGATAAGATAAAGAGCGAATTTCATGGAAATCACAGCTTCGTGAGCACTTCGCTTTTACCATAGCTTTTGGATTTCTGGAGAAATAACAACTAAGCGACGAATGATTCTTAAGAAAACATAACTTTAAAATTATTTACTTACTCCGTTCCGTTCCGAAATATAAAATGTTTTATCTTTTCTCAGATTCAAATGTATTTAGACGAGTTTCAGTGCATAGATTTACTTATTCAGTCCGTATCTAGTGTTTATTCAAATATCTAAAACATGTAGTGAGGGATAATCTCAAACCGATTAGTGTATGAGTGTTGCCATGTTCCGAATTTCCGTCTGTAGTAGAAATTGCAACTGTGACGATACATCACTATGCCTAAATGATTTGGTGCTCAAGAAACTTTTGGTGGCTCTCGACAAGCAAAATCATAAAAGGTAGGTACTCGCTCTATTCCATAAAATAAGACCTTTTAGATATATCTTAAGATGGACAACATATGGAGAGAAATGGACAAATCTGAAAACTAAAATATGTCTAAATACATTATATGTGAACGAATCAAAAAAATAGCTAAGAAAGCTTATATTTAGGAACACCGGTAGTATATAACTGTGTATTTTTGTTACATGCACCAATGTTTTACACATAAAAAAATTCAGCCAAACCAAAAAAAAAAGTCTCGACTATGTTCACACGTCGTAAGCGAGGGTAGCTCATTTTAACCTGCTCCAACGTGTGAAGCCTTCTTATAGCTTCTAGTCAGACGTCATCGTCTTACTTGGTAGTTAGATGCCCGGAAATGAGACCGGCCAGTCTATTAGGCGTCGCGAATGGGCCTTACACCGGTTAAATGACCGTGTCGCTTGCCCATTTCTTGACACAACGTGAATAGCATGTGTAGCATAAGTTGGTGCTCCCAATGTCTCCGGTTCCTAATATCGACACTAGGTCGACTATGATAGTTGATGACAAGTATCATGTTACCTCTCTTAGCTCTCTGAGTTGTGCCATTTCTTTCGTGAGAAACAAAGTGTCTACCTGCAACTCTACTATAGATAAAAAAAAAACTAAAAAGGTTTTGATCCCTCGACACATGAGCGAATCCAACTTTAGGTGTAAGCGTATATATAACAAGGGGAAGGTATTCTCACCTACCATTGTTCATGTACGAAAGGCAAGATGAATATGCACATATATATTTGAAGGGGATCTTAGGCAGAAAACAAAAAAATTCCTAACAACGATAACCTTATACTAGTCAGGATCTATACTATGCAGATATACTATACAGTAGGAGACGGTATACATACCCTTGTAGACCGTAAGCGTCGACGATCAAAAGATCTGGTTCGATGACGACGCGTGATGAAGATGATGTAGCCGACCTCAAGGTCGCGAAGATCCTGACGCGATGAAGACGGTGATGGCGCGCCAACCTTATTGTGGTGGAGACGAACTCCTCCAAGCGCCCCAAGTGTGGCGCCTCGCAGGGAATCGCACACGTACGGTGGAGATGACGACCTCCGGGCTCCGATCCAGGGACGGGCAACGGAAGTAGAAGGACCGGAAGACCCAGCAGCACGGCGGTGTGCGTATGATGAGAAACACTCAACCCGTGCGTTACCCCATTTGCGGGGTCACGCTCAAGTTGAGAGAGAGAAAGGAATTTCTGGTGTGAATTTCCAAGGCAAGGGGCACCTCAATATATAGGTGGAAGGGGCAGCCAACTTTGCTGGCCTAGCCATGTGGGACTATTCCCATATGGCCCACCTAGGCCGGCTGGCCCTCCCCCATTTTTTTCATTTTTCTTTTTGGGGATTTTTCCCTTAACAGGCCTCTAACGCCCATTTAGGAAAACAGACTTGAAAAATTCGACATTAATTAAATAAATATATATTTAATTATTAATTACACTAATTAATATGAAATACATATTATCTAATTTATTCTGGCTCCAAAAACTATTTCGTCGCTCTCCGATCTCCATCGGAACTCTCCCGGAAGACTTCTGGTGTTCTCTTTTATTTTCTCTTTTCATGTCCGTCCTAATATACAAGTCATCTCCCCTTAAGTATGTTACCCAGCGGTTCGAGATCTCGCCAGTCATAATCGAGACACGTTCTCCGATTAATGACTAACCCGTGGACCTTGGATACCCAGGATTAATCCCTGTGAGATAACGAATAAATTTGTCGTTCGAACCTTTGAAGTCGAGTCTTAGACCTTTTGGCTAGCGATACTTAGCGTGTCCGAAACTCGATCTTAGATATCGTGATACCTAGCTTGATCTCGTTATTGACAACACTATTCTTTACTCGTCTGTGATCTTATGTCCTTGTGACCTAGTCACATGCTTGCAAGCTCATTGACATAATTTCACCGTGTGGGTCCAGAGTATCTATCCTGCTATGCAGATTGACAAATCCCGCTCTTAACCCCTCGTGTCAACATACTCTCTTCCAATACCCGAGAGGGACACCTTTATGGTCACACTATATAAGATATGACGGTTGATGCAATCAAAGTATCTTCCAGGAGTAGCAATTTGAGTTGATCTCACGGTTAAAGGTGTAATGACTACGTCCTATAAATATTGGGTATGTCCATCACGTCATTCTCCCAATGACATGACTCCATTGCCAATTGACATAAATGTCACATGATCGGAAAACCTCGATCATCGATCGCACAATGAACTAGTTAAATAGAGTCTACTAGGGACCTGATTGTTTACGTACCACACGTGTATTAATGTTTCCGCTTAATACAGTTATAGCATGATACAAAACGTTATGACAAATAAAATATCTTTATTAAGTGCCTCTAGGGCATATCTCCTTCAATATTTACTTACAAAGTAGGTGAATTTCCTTGTATGTTTGGGTTCCTCTGCATTGCAAAAGGCTATATAATATTGATTGGATACTTCAAAAGGACAAAAGAGTTTAGAGATTGGAATCAAGGTGAATTTCAAATGCCGCCTTCAGGATAAAGTTGTCTTGTTTGCTCTCCCGACCTACCAAATGATCATAGCATGCCAACCAATTGGTTGAATACGATGTTACTCCCTCCGTTCCACAATATAAAATGTTCTAGCTAGCTCACATGTTGGCTAGGTGCGAATCTAAATGAGTGTATATACACATTAAAAAATATCCATATACATCTAAATACATGTGAATGTGAACAAAATCTAAAACATATTATATTTAAAAACGGAGGGAGTACATAAAAGCTACGTGGAGAAGATGGTAGAAGCATTTTGTGGATAAACCATTTCAAGTGCTGGATTGTAGTAGTCTCCATGACAATAGTGCATCGTTACATGTTCCGATTCCATCCGTGTAGTCAAAACTGTAACTCTGACGACACATCACTACATATAAATAATTTGGTTCTTAAGAACATTTGCCGGCACTCAAGAAACACAACAATATAAGGAGGATAATTATGCAAATTTGCTACATGCACCAATTTTTATAAATGAAAAAATAATCAGCTAAAGCAACTATCTAGTCAGGACCACAGCTCGGCTTATGCTACTTCAACACGTGACACCTTTTTGGAGCTTCTGAGCCGACACCATCTTCTTTTGGTCGCTACTCTGTTACCTAGAAATTGAACCGACCAATCGATTACGCGTCTGATCGGGTATTCCGCTGGTTCAACGACTGTGTCACCTCTATAGTGTTATTGTCAGATCAGATAAGTGCACATGATTAAAATCGCCGATCTCACACGATTAATGACTCCATCGTTATTGGTGGGGGCAATGGGGTTGTAATGCACCCCATAATTTTATTGGGTATCCTCATCCAAACCGGTTCTTGTCACCCCTCTGATGGCAATTTTTTGGCTTTCCTTCTTAAACTTCAAATCAGAAAACATCATCGAGGCGTCTCTTCAAGTCGTTTGATGTGGGGTAATCTTTTAACCAGTTCAAAGATAATATTGTGAAATTGACTTCACAGCTTTGTTGTTCCCCTATGGTAGTCACCTTCATACAATGTTTTAAAAAGATTCTCTTCTCGATGATCTGAGTCAATGGATGTGTCGGGGTCTCCGAGATAATCAAAATTGACTACTCATTTGTCAAATTTGGCTTCCGGGAGAAGTATCTATGGTTTGCCCAATTTGAAGGGTTGAGCCACCCAGAAAAAAGAACCGAGTTCACTCTGATCCAAATGGGCGGTGGAATGGAGAAGAAGGTAAGTTTTCCGTTTGACTAGCCTTTGACTTCGGGGTGGAGAGAGCAGAGCGGCGGTGACACACGTGGAGCGGTGTGAGGCATTGGCAGTGTGGAGTGGAGCTTTCGGTTTGCTCGGAACACGGGATGGCTAGGTCGTGAGAAGGAAGAGGATTCCTCGTACGGAGGATGGGCGATGGAATGGAGAAGAAGGTAAGTTTTCCGTTGTTCAAAATAAGATAAAGAGCGAATTTCATGGAAACCACAGCTTCGCGAGCACTATTTTCTTTCTTTACTGTAACTTTTAGATTTTTTTACTACGAAAAAAATAAAAACTACTCCTAGCACTAGTGGAAACAGGAGCTTTGGTGGAGAGGGGTGTTGGGCTCTAGTCCCGGGCGTGGTTCGAACCCGGACTAGAGGAGGGAACTAGTACCGGGCCGGCTGCTCCGACGCTGCGCAGGTCGGGTCCCGGGTTGTAGGGCACCTCTAGTTCCGGGCCGTGATACCACCCGGGACCGAGGCAGTCAGCGGCAGGGTGGAGACAGGAGGGTGGACCTTTCGTCCCGGGCCGTGGTACAGCCCGGGACTAGAGGTCCCGCTATATCATCTCCCACCCCGGGCCAGCCACCATTTTTGAACTCTCAAGATCATCTTCATTGTTTCCTCTCTCAAGCTCAAGTGTAGCCCCATTTTTTTCGAAGATTTGTCAAGATAGACGACACCCATCTCTCTAAGGGTTAGCAACACTTGATCCTTTCACCCGGCGGCCGAATTTTAGCCATTTCCATACAAGTTTAGCTCATTTCATTTTTATAGTGCTACCTAGGTGTTTGATGAAATGACTAAGCTAGGTAGTTCATTTTTTATGTATTTTGGGCTCAAATTAATTTATTATTTGTGGATTTTAGTGTCGTCTCGGTCCTCACCGCCGTCGATAGCCCCCGCCATCCCGTGACCAGCACCACCTCGGTGAGCCTCTTCTTTTATCTGTTATTTTACAAAATTACTTGTATGATTTGAATGCATAATTATTTTTCTTGTATAATTTTCTTATGTTTTTTATGTATAGTGTCATGGTTTTGATATCCGTCCCCGTCGGCCCTCGTCCGGTCTATGATTCGGATGTGGTATATTTTTATCACTATTTATTTTGTTTCGTGTTTATAACAATCATGCCGACCAAATTGACATAGATATATTTTTATTTAGGAGGTAGTTGAACCGGAAATTCCAACCGACCCTATTGTAGAGTTTTTTTAAAAAGAAAACAATGATGTGAAAGCAAAATTGAAGATAAGTGAAGATCTTCGTCTCCAATGCCTAGAAGAGAAGATGGTATTGGACTTGAAGATTGCCGACATCGTTGATGCTCACGGGGTCGAGCTTACCGACGTCGTCGCTGTTCACGAGATGAAGATGGATGCAATGCGCTTGAAGCTTAGAAAGATTAGAAAATATGTCATTAGTCAAGAGGCTTGGTATCATTATGCTGTTGGTTCAATAGTTACCTTAGTTGCGATTCTGATCGCATTTGTTGTTGGATTTAAATTCTTTAGATAGTTGTTTTCTAGTTTCAATTAATTTATGTTTTATGAGAACTATTTATTACATTTGGTCACTACTATACTTTGGTTTTAATGTGATGAACTTATATTAATGAATATGATATGTTTCCTATTATGTTTGTTTATCGTAATGGGTTTTAGCGGTGATTTGCAGATGAGTCATCTGTGGATGTAAGCTGACCGACGCTCTAAAGAGTACATGGATGGCGTGCAATCTTTTCTCAATGTGGCTAAGGATAACAAGGGGCCGAATGGTTTTATGTGTTGTCCATGCAAGAAATGTCAGAATGAGAAGGATTACCCTAACACAGACATAATTCACGTCCATCTGATAACTTCTGGTTTCATGCCCGGTTATAATTGTGGGACCAAGCACGGAGAAAAAGTGGTTATGATGGAAGATAACGAAGAAGAAGAGAACGATGACAACTACATGTACCCTGAATATGTTGGTAACCCAACAGGGGAAGCTGATGATGAAGAGGTACCAGATGATCCCATCATACATGATGATTTACGTGGGGTCATCGTTGATGCACATACCCTAGCAGAAACTACACTTGAGAAGTTGAAGTTAGAGCGCATGTTAGAGGATCACAAAACAAAGTTGTACCCAACTTGCGAAGATGGCAACACAAAGCTCGGTACCACACTGGAATTATTGCAATGGAAGGCAGCGAATGGTTTATCTGACATGGGATTTGGAAGTTTACTGAAAATAGTGAAGGACAAGCTGCCGGCTGGTAACGAATTGCCCGAGAGTGCGTATGAAGCAAAGAAGATTATCTGCCCTCTAGAATTAGATGTGTAGAAGATACATGCATGCATTAATGACTGCATCCTCTACCGCGGTGAGAAGTATGAGAATTTGAATGAATGCCCGGTATGCGGTGCATTGCGGTATAAGATCAGAGCAGATGACCCTGGCGATGTTGAGGTCCTGCCCGCCAGGAAGAAGGTTCCTGCCAAGGTGATGTGGTACGCTCCTATAATACCACGGTTGAAACGTTTGTTCTGAAACAAAGAGCATGCCAAGTTGTTGCGATGGCACAAAGAAGACCGCAAGAGCGACGAGATGTTGAGACACTAGGCTGATGGGTCGCAGTGGAGAAAAATCGATACAGAGTACAAGGAATTTGCACGTGACCCAAGGAACTTAAGGTTTGGTCTTAGCACAGATGGCTTTAATCCTTTTGGGGAGCAGAGCAGCAGTCATAGCACCTAGCCTGTGACTCTATGTATCTATAACCTACCTCCTTGGTTGTGCATGAAGCGGAAGTTCATTATGATGCCAGTGCTCATCCAAGGCCCGAAGCAACCCGGTAACAACATTGATGTCTACCTGAGGCCATTAGTTGATGAACTTTTACAGTTGTGGCGTGATGAAGGGGTACCTGTGTGGGATGAGTACAAACAAGCAGAATTTAACCTACGAGGGTTGTTGTTTGTAACCATCAATGATTGGCCTGCTTTTAGTAACCTTTGGAAAGGGTCCTGGCGGACAGTCTGTTCCCACCATCCTTCTTCACTATTATGACACATCTCATAGTACACCTGGTCGACGAGATTCACATTCTGGGTTCTGTATTTCTTCACAATATGTTCCCCTTTGAGAGGTTCATGGGAGTGTTGAAGAAGTATGTTCATAACCGTGCTAGGCCAGAAGGAAGCATCTCCAAAGGGTATGGAACAGAGGAGGTCATTGAGTTTTGTGTTGACTTTATTCCCGGCATTAAGTCGATTGGTCTTCCTGAATCGCGACATGAGGGGAGGCTAAGTGGAGAAGGCACTCTAGAAAAGAAATCATACATATGCAGGGACGGGTATTCTTTCACAAAAGCACACTACACAGTTCTGCATAATTCCACTTTGGTGGCTCCGTATATCCAGATCACAAGGATATTGTACGCTCTAAAAACCCGGGGATGGATGACTCCGCCATTGCAAAGGAACACATGGAGAATTTTGGCGGTTGGTTGGAAACGCATCTAAACAACAACAACACAGTCTCAGATGAGCTGTTCTTGTTGTCTATGGGGCCATCTTCGACTATTTGGACTTTCCAAGGGTATGAGATAAACGGGAATACATTTTACACGAACGCCCAAGATAAAAAGAGCACCAACCAAAATAGTGGTGTCCGCTTTGATGATAAGAGCACAAATGAGGCCACGGTCACATATTATGGTTGCATAGAGCAGATATGGGAACTTGACTATGGACCTTCTTTGAAGGTCCCTTTGTTCTGGTGCAAATGGTTCAACCTGAGAGGCGGCGGGGTAAAGGAAGACCCATTGTACGGAATGACTACAGTGGATCTCACGAATGTTGCGTACGACAACGAACCATTCGTTCTAGCCAAGGATGTGGCTTAGGTTTTCTATGTGAAGGACATGTCTACCAAGCCAAAAAAAAGAAAAGATAAGGAAGTGAATACATCAGCCGATGAGCCAAACCGCCACATAGTTCTTTCAGAGAAAAGAACCATCGTGGGAGTGGAGGACAAGACAGACATGTCAGAAGATTACGACAAGTTTCATGAAATTTCGCCCTTCAAAGTGACCACTGACCCAAGTCTCAAGTTATATGCAGACCCTTGTCCATGGTTACGGAGCGATCAGAAGAAATGGTCTCACAAAAAGAAAAAGTGAAGACTAAATAGGGATGTTGTTCATGATGTGTAATAATTTATTAAACTTTTATATAATTTATAGTATGGAGGACAAGACAGACATGTCAATGAAATCAAGCGGTGGCGGAATGTAGTACTTAATTTATAAATTTTTGATGTAGCATCAAACTTTGTGATGTGAAATGATCCACTGCGCATGTAGTACTTGATTTATAAATTTTTGAATTGATTTTAAATTAAGCGTATGTAGTACTTAATTTAAAACCAAGCGCATGTGATACTTCATTTTAAACCAAAACAGAAAACAGGAAAATGAAAGCAATTTTTACTTAATCTAGACAAGTAAATCAAAAGATATAAAAAAGTAAGAAACCAGAAAATTAAAAAAAATTAACCTCTAGTACCGGGCCGTGCGACCACCCGTTACTACAGTTCCACTGGGCTAGGCGCGCAAATTTTCGCGGCCCTGAGGGACCTCTAGTACCGGGTGATAACACGGCCCGGTACTAGAGGGTCTCTAGTACCGGGTGGAGCCACGGCCCGGTACTAGAGGCCTTTTTGGCGCTGCTTCTAGTGGCTCGGGCCGAAAATTTGCCCAAGTCCAGCAAATCGACGCTCCGCCTCCGGGCTCCAGACGACGCCGCCCCCTGCGCCGCCAGGCTGCCAGATTTCGTCCCCGCGCCGCTGCCGCCCTCACCGTGGGTCGTCGTCCTGCTCCGGGCGCGGCCGTCCCCGCTCCACGGTGAGCTCGTCCCCCCGACCAACTACTCTCTCCCTCTCTCAGATCTAGCACGCGGCGGCGGCGGCGGACCCTAAACACGGGGCCGGCGCCGGAGTTGGCAAACAAGAACATATTTTTTAGGGCCTAAGGGCCGATTTCATTATAATTAGGGGGAGGCCACAATCGGCCGATTACATTGGGGGGGAGGCCATTAATAAGGCCATTACATTGGAGGGGGGAGGGGTCGTCGTCGCCGGTGCCGCCTAGTCGTCGAGGACGATGAAGGGCGGCGGGGTCCAGAGATGCTCCGGTGGCGCCTGCTGCTGCGGTGGCGCCTCCTGCTGCTACGGTGGCGCCTCCTGCTCCTGCTCCTGATCCGCCGACCAGCTCCCGCCGGTAAAGACCTCGTTCCATGGCGTAGTGCCACAGCTCGACCTCGTCCGGGTCGTAGTACTGCGGTTGCGGCGGCGGCAGCGGCGGCATCAGGGCCGCGGCCGCAGCCGCGGCCCTCACCTTCTCCCACCTCTTGATCTCGTCCTCGACGAGGCTGAGGTTGGAGGCCTCGAACGCGGCCACCATCTCTGGGTCGTCCTCATCCTCGGGGACTTCCTCCTCGAACCACAGCGCGTCGGGCAGCGCTGGGTAGGCGGATTGGAGCGCGGGGCGCCGGGGCGAAGTAGGAGTAGCGGCGGTCCTCGTGCTCGTCCTTGAGCCACTGCTCCCAGTGTGGGGAGCCCGCCGCGTAGACGGGGTCGTCGCGGAGCTCCGCCGGGAGGAGGCGGCGCCGGCGCGCGATCTCCCTGTCCAGTTGCCTCCCAGGGAGCGGGACCGCCGGCACCGGAATCCTCTGTGGGTTCAGGTGCCAGCCCTCGGGGAGGTGGACGTCGCTCCACTCCAGCGTGGCGGCGTTGTCCCAGTGCCACTGGCACTCCGGCTCCGGCACGTAGCGCCGGCGCCAGATCCACCTCCCTCCGGCGGTGGTGGTGGTTCGTGATGGCGCGTCGGGTGCGTGGGCGACACGCACCGGTGGCGCGGTCCTCTGCACGCCCTGCGGAACGACGCCCAAGGCCACCGGCAGTGGAGGCGGTGGAGAAGCGCGGCGACGGCTGGAAGACTCGCCGGCCTCGTTCTTCGGGGACTTCCCGAACCAGCGCGACATGGCGGCGAGGGCACTGGACGGGCGAAGGGGAACTGTCGGGCGGAGGGGAACCGTGGGAGCGGAGCGGAGTGGAGTGTCCATATCCGCACGGGCGCATCCCTTTTTAAAGACCAGGACCGTCGGGAGGGCGAACCGTCGGGTGGGCCAGCGCCCGAGTCGCTGGCAAGTGGGCCAGGAGCATTGACTCCGGGTGGTTGGGGGCTGTTGGTGCTCCGCATTGACCACGGGGGGTGAAGGCGACGCGGCCGGGTGGGAACACGAGGCGGGGAGGTGAAGACGAGGCGGGGCGGGAACACGAGGCAGGGCGGCGGGGTCAGAACTAGGTCGCTGGCAGGTAGGCCAGCATTGACCACGCGTGGCCAGTGGGCTGTCACACGTGGCGGTGGGGCGGGTAGGCGCTGGCAGGTGGGCCAGCGATGACCACGGTGGCCACCTTTGACCAGGTTCTGGCCCAAATTTGGGCTGGGCTGGGATTGGGACAGCCTATGTTTTTTTTGAAAGATTTTTTCTTTAGATGCAATATTAAATTGTTTTTGTTGCATATTTGTATAGTTCCCTCCTTTGAATTATTGTAGTAATGCTATTATTGTTTTATCTTTCTTTTGTATTAGTTAAACAATGGATGTCGATGCTCCCTTCGCAACGAGAGAAGGGGAAGAAGAGATACTTTCCTACAATTTGGAACCCGGTGAATTTCGGCATCCCGCGGAAGGAGCTGAAGATGAGGACTCGGAAATTGGTGGACCCACGCCGTCTAGCGAGGTATATTAAGCCTATGTTGAGCAGATGCAATAACTGATTTGTGCATATATATGTATTCACACATGTTTCATATTTTTAGACCTCCGCATCGAACCAATCCACTAAACGAGGCCATGCCCAAGGGATGGGCAAAGATGAGCATCTCACAATTGACGAGGTGAATGCAACTACTGGACAACCACTGGCACCCGTGCCGAACGCAGTTAAGTTTGTGCATCAATGCGGAGTCACTGTCAGGGACAACGTTTATATCAGCACTCAGGAATGGATTAAGCCAAAGTTAGAGGGAGTTAGTTATGTCGACAAGAGAACCAAAGATGTGCTTTGGAACAAGCTCATTGCACATTTCACCCTACCGCTCTTGGAAGATGAGGTGAAGACAAAAAAATGACGGACAAAGTCAAGCATTTCGCTCTTAAGAAGATGGCTCAACAATTCAATAACTACAAGAACAAATTATTCCGTGAGTGGGAAGAAGATGGGAAACTTCCGGATTTCACCGGCACACGAGAGAGGCAGCGGCCGCGTGCGCCGACTCCATCAGTCACGTGAGCCGACTCCACCGCCGCGTCAGCCCACTCCGCCGCCGCATGAGCCGAACCGCCGCATGAGCCGACTCCGCCGCCGCATGAGCCGACTCCTGAGCCCCGACATAGGAAGGGCGCCACTTCGTTGTCCATGGGATTCGGGCGAGACCACCGACGTTCGCCCCTCCCAAAAGTACCCAAAAGTCTTGACGACCTCAGAGCTTGCGACATGACTAAAGAGCAATTGGATGCGTGGGTGGATGCAGACACAAAAAGACAGCTTGTACGGAAAAAGCCCAAGGAAAAGCAAACATTTACTGCAAAGGAAAACAAGTGGGCTATTGGATTCATCACGGAACCATCGTAATATGAGAAAAATAAGCCAGATAACTATTTACGAGCTCTGAGTAAAAGTAGTAGCCCTCCCAAGACGAGAAGTAGTAGTGTCAGAGGGAAAAGAGACGTTGCCCAGCTCGGACAACAGGCAAACCAGTCGATAGCCCCGCTCGTAGTTATACCCAGTGGTCAAGGCTCCGTGACGGACCTAATTCCTACTTTATCCTTCAAGAAGGACTTTGCTGCAGATGCTGGTATTACTCTTGCTCAACTGGACAACGAAAATCTCTTTCCGTCTGATGTAGATGATTCATGGAAATGGAAATGGGGAGGTCCCTGCTGCGAGGTGATCAGATAAAGTTTCTACCGACATGTATGCGACAACTCCATAGTTGGTACATGAAAACCACAAAGGAATTTGATGACTTTTTGATCTCTGTGAAAGTTACAAAAAATCATTTCGCGGGTGAAGACATGTTCACAATTCAGCTCGAAGAACTCTGGTACTTATACAACCTTGACTCCCTCGACTTGGCTCTCGTCGGTGCCTACTGTCTGTAAGTGATTCAATTCATTTATTTCCAAAAAATATAAAGTCTTTAGCTCTCAGCTCGTTCATTGCCATCGCTAATTATGCTCACTACGGTATTATGCAGAATGAAGAGTGGTGAATGTGACAGAAAGGGCATCCATGGCTTTGGGTTCGTTAACCCAGTACGAGTTAATGCAAGGACACTAAAAAACCACGTGAAGGACACGGAGAAGAACTTGCTAAATGCCCTAATGAAGCAACATTTTAAGGTGCAGATAATGTTTCCTTACTTCTTCAGATAAGAGAGTGTTACTCGCTTGTACAAATTAAGTGTAACTGATAAGTTACTGACGTGCATATAATCATGCGCAGCGATCATTACATTCTGCTAGTCATTGAAGTTGATGGATCAAGAGTTCAAGTCTACGACTCATTGGACTGGCATGAGGAGAGGTACCAAAGCATTCTAGATACGCTCCAAAGGTAATTTCAAACATTATCGCACTATATCAGTCTCTCTTATTGATTTCAGAGATATCAAGCAACTAATAACTCATTTATTCTTTTTTTTTTCCGGCAGGGTTTGGAAACAATTCAAAGCGAGGACAAAGGGTTCAGGTTCATTTGAAGAACAACTGACTTTTATTCACCCACAGGTAGGTAGTACGGTCTAGCTAGATTCGCGCATCTCTTTATTTATAGTTTTCAATACCACTATATGTTGACTATGATTTGATTGAATTCTATTCTCGTAAAGTGGATTGAGAGGCAACCACATGGGACCAATTTCTGTGGATATTTCGTTTGCGAGTGGATTCGTCGTTCGGTCACTGAGCGGGACCAAAAAAAAATTTAGACGTACATGAACAATCATATTCATCAATTGATCTCCAGTGTCATTCATAATTTTTGATAGTCATGATTAATATTCGTATTGATCTCCTTCTTTTATAGGCAGAGTCATTGCGCGAGAGTATGCCACTAAAGAAGCGCTTTCAAGCACTAGCAGAGGAACTTGCGGGGTTTCTGCTCAGCGAAGTCATACCTACAAAAGGAACATACAATGGAGAATAGCGGTGAAGTCCCGGTTATGATCTCCCGTGTAACCGAATAGACGGGCTCTAGTCCCGGTTATGATCTCCACACACGTGTAATCGAATAGACGGGCTCTAGTCCCGGTTATGAGCACCTCCATGTAACCGGATAGACGTGAACATATTTTTATTTATGAACATTTTGATATGTTATATGTAGTTTTTGTTTTTAATTAATTAAACGCATATTTTTTTGCACCATTTCAATATTAAATTGGGAGGAAAAACAAAAAATTACAGGCTGCCACGTGTGACGTCCTTGGTCCCGGGTCGTATGACCAATCGGGACTAGAGGTCCTCCACCACGCCCGCGCCTCGGCGGCCACGTGGGAGTCTGTTGTTCCGGGTCATAACGGACCCGGTAAGAGGGGGGGGCCCTCTAGTATCGCCTTGCTAGTCCCGGGTGGACACCCGGTACTAAAGGCCCTTACGACCCGGGACCAGTGGCCCTGTTTCCACTAGTGTAGGGGAATGATTCTTATAGAATCAGAACTACGGATTTTTTAGTAATAATTACCAATCTGATTGTTGCATCACTATTACCATGTTCTGAACTTCTTCCATCTGTAGCAGGAAGTGCAACTCTGAGATACCTTGAATGATCTGGTGCTCAAGAAACTTTTGTCGGCCCTCAACAACCAAAATTATAAAAGGTAGATAATTTGCGTGGTTCGCCCTAACCAGCTACTATGTGTAAAGCCTTCTTGGAGCTCCTAGTCCGACGACATCATCTTGCTCGGTACTTAGATACTTAGAAATGAGACTGGCCAGTCTATTAGGCGATGTGATTGGACATTATGACGACTGAAAGACGGTATCGCATGTCAATTTTCTGCCAGAACACGATTAGCATCTGCAGCATAAATTGGTGCTCCCGATGTCCGATTCCTAATATCGACACCAGGTCGACTATGATAGCTTACGAAAATTATCATGTTACCTCTCTCAGCTCTCCGAGTTCTGCCCTTCTAGTTCCGTGAGAAATCAAGTGTCTACCTACAACTCTACTAAAGAAAAAATAAAACGGTTCTGATCCCACACACAATGACCAAAGCTAATTTTGGGTGCAAGGGTATATATAACAAGGAAAAGGGTATTCTCACCTACCATAGCACATGTGCAAAAGGCAAGATGAATACACGCATATAATTACTTACAAAGTAATTTACACACCCTTTTTAATAATAAAGGGAAAAAGGAAAACTAGCAGCTAGGAAGCCTTGCAAAGAAATACATCGATCAGCCGGAAGTGACCATCCATGCGATAATTCACCACACCTATAAGATTGATGAAGGGTGGACTGATCAGAGTCATCTCACACACCTACGCACATCATCTAAATACGGAAGCCTCACCAGACCGCTCAACGGCTAGCGGGGAGCACAAACCAGACACTCGGCATGCACCACATGCGCACGCTGATAAGCCGCCGCCGTATTCCGCCAACCCATTTTCAGGAGTCATCAACGTAATTACCTTCTACGGCCTGGCGTCAATGCTGCCACGACACTAGCCAGCTCCACCTTCCTACGCGCGTCCATCAACATGCATCCGTCGCCGAGACCCCGCTGCACCACGCCGCCGAGACCCACCAACGTCGACGCGGTAGATGAACACCGCTCCACCAGCAGACCCCTTCCAGACATCTCATGCTCCAAAACGATGCCCTCAAGAAGGAAAACAACACAAAAAATGTCGCCATCGTCTGATCTGGGATTAACCGAAACCTAGGGTTTCCCCCAGAACATTAGGCATGAGCTGGGATTGTAGCATTGACGCCTTCAACAAGGTAACCACGACTGAGGAAACCGCCATCATCGGCTTCGACTGCATCAGAGCCCAGCTCTCACCGGCCAAACCGCCTCACCCCCAACTTGCGTGTTGTAGCGAGGTGCCGAGCCGCAGTAGAGGGATGCCACCTCCAACCGCCTTCGATCTGCCTGTAGTGAAGTCTTCACGCCGTCGCCGGTGTGCCTATGTCGTGACACCCGACCACGCCAGAGGCAAGGCCACCTAGCTTGTCTACGGCGACACCACCATGGTGCCAGACAGCCTTCGTAGCCACGACGAACCGCCCCACCGCCTATAGTCACCGGTCTGGACGCCGCCGTCACGGGCCGTAGCTACATGGGGCGGCACCACCGAGCACTGGGACCCCAACACCGCCTTATGCGCCGAGATCACCATCGGAGATCCGCAGCACTGCGCCGCCGAAACCCGCTGCCCACCCGCCGCCGCCGGGGGAAGGAGGCTGTCGCCCGGTGAGAAGGGCCCCGCCGACGCAGTCCGCTGCGTGGGCTTTGCCTAGCAGCCTCCTCCGGCGCCAGCGAGGGAGGAGATGGGGCTGGTGGCAGCTAGTGTTAGGGAGGGGTCAGTATTCCTTTGCAAGGCTAAAAGATTGATTGGAAACTTTGTGTAGGTGGACAAAAGACTTTATAGATGGGAATCAAGGTGAATATGAAATGCCGCCTTAAGATAAAGTTGTCTTGTTTGCTCTCCCGACCCACCAAATCATCGTTGCATGACAATCAAGTGGTTGAATACGATGATACATCAGAGCTATGAAGATAGGATAGTTGCAACATTTTCTGCATAAACCATTGCAAGCGCTGGATAGTAATAGTCTCCAAATCGATAGTGCATTATTACCATGTTCCGAACCTCCATCTGTAGTCGAGATGGCAACTCACACATCACTATGTATGAATAATTCATTTACTGTCCCTCAAGAAACACAACTATAAAAGGAGGATAATTGTGCACATCTGCTACTATACATGCACCAAGTTTTATACATGCAAAAAAGAAAAAAGAAAAAACAGCCGAGCAACTATCTACTCAGGCGCAAGCATGACACCTTCAACGTATGACACCTTTTTTTTTGTAGCTTTTGAGCAGACACCATCCTGCTGGTCGCTAGTTCGATGCCTGGAATTTGGGTCGACCGGTTGATTACGCGCCCTAATCGGGTATTGTGCCGGTTCAACGACTGTGTTGCCTCTTCTGTTCTTGCCATAGTGCCTCCCAGTGTCTCTGATTCCTAATATCGACACCAGGTCGACTACGATAGTTGATGCCAAGTATAATGTTACCTTTGTTAGCTCTTCAAGTTCAACCATTTTCCCTAGTTTCATGTGAAACAAAGTGTCTACCTACAACTCTATTAAAGAAAGAATAAAAGGTTTTGATCCCTCAAGGCAATGACCGAAGCTATCTTTGGGCGTGGTGCTATATATATCAAGGAGAAGGGATATTCTCATCTACCATCATACACGAAAGGGCAAGATGAATATGCACATATATTCACTTACAAAGTAGGTGAATCCCTTTAAAATATTTGTGTATTCCACTGCATTATAAAAGGTTAAATAATAATGATTGGGAAGATTACAAGAGAATAATGGAGAAGAAAGCTGCTAGCTGCAAGATACTCCGTCGGCTTCTAAATATAAGATATTTTAGTTGCTATACATGTTATCTAGATTCAGACTAAAATAAGTGGACATATACATTAAAACGTGTCTGGATACATTTATATTAGAACAAATCTCTACTATATAATATGTCTTCAGGTGATGTTCCGTTTTTCACTTTCCGGTTTTACCCCTCACTGCTAGGCTGATTTAGAAAATAATTACCACTTTGCCACCGCCAAGTTAAAGTACCTGTTCGGTGAAATAAAAAATCCCGATGAACCCGCCTCCCTCTGTCATCCTCTGCCCAGATCGATTTCTCTTTTTTTTCCGGAAGCCCAGCACGATTTCTCGTGGGTGGCGCCTAGGTGCAAGGCTCTACGTCGTGTACACGCTCACCGCTCTAGGAAGCGGCAGTGCCGGGACAACGCCCTCGCCGCGTATTTGGTGGGATCCGGCCAATAACTGATTGATGGAGGAGAGGAAAGGAGGACGCAGAGCCAAGGGAGTAGTACAGATCGAGGCAGCAGTCAATTCCTCCGCCGTTCCCTGTGTGTTTGATTCGTTTGAAGAAAGACTTCTTGGTGCAGCAGGGATGTGGCGCGCGCCATGCGGCCATGGGCGTGGAGCTGGACCTGCTCTCGAATTTGTTTCATGCTCCTGGTCTCGTTGTCCGAGTAGATGCGGCACTGCTACGCTGCCAATATTTTCTGCATGCTTATACTGCTAAAATGCTAGATGTGTTTGCTGTTGTCTACATGGAGCGGATGTGCTTGCTCCTACCTGCTAGATGTGTTTGTGCAGTTGTGCTGCTAGCTGATATATTTATGAGTCATATTTGTGCAATAATAAGTTGTAGTATAATTTCAGTAGAGATCTCATACTAACAATTTTAAATGGTGTAGAAAAGAGTACAATTAGTTCTGTGCTCACCAGCAGTAGTGAGGTATTTCAAGGGATACTATCAGGCTTTATCTACTTATGAACTATTGAGAAATACTCAAGAAATGTATCTGTGAATAAGCCCTTCCCATTGATGTTCCATGAACCATTGAGCTTAATTGAGTGCGTAACTGACAAATTGAGACATGCTAGAGCTGTACCGACAAAACATTACTTTGTGAGGTTTTACGGCGCATATTTAATCTCTCCCGTTGCAATGCACGGACAATTTGCTAGTATATACTACAACGGGTTATAGATTAAGGATGTACAACCGGCCCGTCCGTATAAGGGAGCGATGCTATTAGAACGGTAAAAAATCACCTTCTATCTCCACGCGACCTGACCCACGTCGCCGCTTTCTGGCTGGCCCAGCGCCACGCCACGCGCCTCCTCCCGCGCCGCCGTGCACCTCCTACGGCGCTGCCGCCCACCTCCTCCAGCGCCGCCGCGAACTTCCTCCCGCGCCGCCGGGCGCCGCCACGCACCTCCTCCCGCGCCTCCCGTTACCCCTGGCCTGCCCCGGACCTCCTTCCGCCGCCGTACGCTGCCGGCCAGTCCTCCAACCTCCATCCCCGAGCTCCCACCTCCCCTCCAGGCGCGGGCCTTATTTTACTGTTCCGCTGCCTCCGGCGAGCTGCTTCCTCCGCCGGCCCGGCCGTCCAAGGCATCCTCCCCTGTTCCCCTATGTCGCGCCCGCCTCCTAGGTTGACGGCGACCCAATTATGCGCCCCATTTCCGGTCGCCGACCACCCTGCAGCGCATCCGCCACGTTTCCGTCTCTCTCCGGTGGTACCAAGCCTGCTGTGCGCGCGCTGCAAGCCGCCGCTGCCCGCTCCTCAATTTTCCGTCTGGAGGGCCAGATGGTCTGTGGCCCCGACCTTGCTGTGGCCTCCATTTGTCTCCGCCATGAGCGCTGGGTCGTGGAAGCTTAGCTGATGCGATTCCTTTTATTTTTTCTCTTTTATTCGATTTTCTTTTTTCTCTTTGTAAATCTGGAATTGAGATTGCATATCATTTCCTCCCTAAGGTGTGTGATGTCCATGTTTGATTTTAATCAAATCTCTGTATAGAATGCACAATGGAAGATCACTTGCATAATTGATGGCAGATTGGCAGTACAATCGCATTGTGAAATGAAGTACAGGATCTTCACGCGTAGGAAGATCACTTTGCATAATTTCTGATGTTCTAATTGAAGCCATCCTACGAATCTTAAATCATTTATGCTCCCTTTTAGCCTGTCCCTGATATTGACGCCTCCTTCATCCATTTAGGACATCCTCTGATCCTACCTGCAAAGAATAGATCTGCTGCCTACTCTTTTGTTTATGACAAGTTTAAATCAAATCTTACAACGTATAAGGCAAACAGATTGTCGCATCCTGCTAGGCTTACTCTTATAAAATCAGTTTTCTCTTCTATCCCTGTTTATTCAAATATTTTGTTCTCCAAAAAATTTCTTGCTAGTATCACTGCTATCATTAGGAGATTTTGGTGGACAGGGGTAAGAGATGATAATGCTTCTAGGTACCTTTGTTTAAGGGCTTGAGCAGATATTTGCACTGACAAGAAAAATGGCGGTCTGGGTATTAGGAATTTGCAGGCCCTGAATCAAAGTTTGATCCTCTTTGCAGCTTGGAGAATCGTTCAGAACCCAAATAGCAATCTAGCTCTTATTTTGAAGTCAAAATACCATGCCGCTACTTCTTTTTGGAGAGCTAATTCTAATTGTCCAAAATCTGCTTTTTGGGCTGCCATTTTAAAAGTAAAACCTCTTTTAGATTCTGCTTGTTTTACCCAAATTGTTGATGGTTCATATTCTATTTGGACAACACCTTGGTTTAATCATTGGCAAAACATCTATGATAATCTTGTCATTCAGCAGCCACCTTTTAATTATCCTGCTACTATTAAAAACTTGTGGCTGCCAAATCTTAAGGCCTGGAACCATGATCTAGTTAATTCTCTTTTTGCCCCTCATGTCGCCACAACCATTTTAAACACTCCAATCATTCATGATGTTGGTCAAGATATGCTTGTTTGGGAGCTGACTCCTGCTGGGAAGTTTTCTACTAAAAGTGCATATAGGCATTGTTTCAAAAATTTGCAGTTGCCACGGAACCAGACACCAAAGGAAGTGCCTCGGCAAGTTGGTAACTTGCTAAATCAGGTTTGGGCTGAGAAGAACATGATCCCTAGGGTCCAAATATTTGCTTGGAGACTTCTGAGAAGAGCCCTTGCCACAGGTAAAAGAGCTGGTCGTTTCTCCAAACATATTTCAGTTATTTGCTCAAGATGTAATCTGGAGGAAGATGAGATGCATCTGTTTTTTGGATGTCATTTTGTAAAAACTGTTTGGTTCTTACAGCCTTGGTTTATCAACACTGAAGATTTCTTGCTAAACTCTAATCATCCCTCCATGTCAGTTAAAAATCTTTACACTATGTTATGGTGTATTTGGAAAGCAAGAAATGATTCTCTCTTTAACCGTGCTAAAACTCATCCAAAGAAAGTGTTTGTTGTCTTCTCAGCTTTATTGCAGGACTTTCAGATTTTGGACACACGCCTGCAGGGACAACAACCAGCTGATGACCAACAGTTGCGGCAACAACAACAACATCATATGCTACAACATCCTATTCCTTTTGCAGGTACAGACATATAGGTATATTCAGATCCAGCCTGGACTCCATTGCCTGATGGTCAATCTCAGCAAGCAGGATTGGGCATCCACATCCGCCTTCATCAACACCATGCTGAAAACATCTATGTTGCAGCGTTGTCCCCTCCAGTTAGCTCTCCTCTACAGGCTGAAGCTCATGCTCTGCTGTTGCCGATGAAGGTAGCTGAAGCCCTTCAACTCAGAGATGCTTACTTCCTCACAGATTCGCAAGTCCTTGCTTTGGCTACTAGGTCTGATCGTAATGCTTCCGAAGGACCTTGGCAAATTAGGGCCACGGTATCCCAAGTTCGAGCCTCCTCTAGTTTTCATCCAAGCAGATTTTTCTTTGTTCCCAGGGCTCATAACATGAAAGCTCATCATTATTCTAAGCTAGTCCTTCGAACCGCTTCTTCTAGTGTCAGATGTTTGACATCAGGATCGGGCCACTGCCCTGTGTGTTCTGTCATCACAGTCTCAAGTGTCTTACCACTTAGACTGATGCTTGTAAAATGTTCTTAACGCTTATCAATAAAATCGTGTAGTTTTCAAAACAAAAAAAATTGCTGCTTTCTGAACTGATAAGTGCGAGGAGCTTTCAACTGCTGCTGTCGTGCTGAACTGCGTGCAAGGAGCAGGTGGTGGGGCGTAGCTGCGCAAATTGTGTTAACGTGGTGATGAGGCAGTACGTCTTCGTGCAGATTATTACTAACTATATAAAAGACCGCCCGTTTCGCGGCCTCTCAGCAGCCATGCACTGTTCTAATGAACAGTGTTGAACAGTATCCGGCGACATTTTGCAAAAAAAACCTGAAAAATAGGGATATTAACTCGCAGTCCACAGGGCAAAGGAGACTTTGTCGTTTCACACGTCGAAGGGACTTATTTGCAATTTTCGAACAATCCAGGGATCTTTTCACAACGACGCAGTCATCGCCGTGATCAACTATTTGCAACTTTCGTACAATCCAGGGACCTTTTCACAAAGACGCGGTCATCTCCGTGATCAACAGAGGGGGACTTATTTGCAATTTTTGGACAATCCAGGGACCTTTTTACAACGACGCGGTCATTGCTGTGATCAACTATTTGTAATTTTCGGACAATCCAAGGACCTTTTCACAACGACGCAGTCATCGCCGTGATCAACAGTGGTGACGTCATCGTGGGCCCTAGCCGTCAAAATTTTATTCATTTTGATGAATAATTTTAGTAATTACTAAACCCTGACATGTGGGTCCCGTTGTCAGAATTTTAAACATTTCCAGAAATTTCAGAAAAATGCCCAAAATTGTATAATCTATAACTTTTGATCTGTAATTCAGAAAAATGTGTTCAATATATCAAAATGTTCAGAAAAATTAAATCTGTCTACTGGTATCAAATTTCATGCATATTTAACAACTTTTAACCATGCTTACTTAGGAGAACAAAATAATTTTTTATATTTTGTTTGTTCATCCAACGAACTTCAAGGAGAGAGAGAGCTGCAAATCAAATTGCTCAATGTTTTCCACATTAATAAGTTTTCTCCTTATGTATTTCTATTAAAAGTAATATGGAAAAATTGAAAATCAGTATTAACAATGCAAGACTACTTGAAGTATTTTGTTTTGTACACAAAAAGTTCCTTCCAACTGGACATAGTTCTAAATGGTATGTACATGAATATATTATCTTCACCGACCAGCATTTTTCTACTATATAATCAATGTTAAACATCACTGTAATATATCACTCAATAAAAGTTAATTTTTTTTCGTTCAGCCTAGCAACGATTAAATTTAAAGTTGGAGATTATATGGCTTCGCATGATCTCAAAAGAAAAAAGTGCCATATACCTTTTAACCATGCTTATTTAGGAGAACAAAATATTTTTTTTATATTTTGTTTGTTCATCCAGCGAATTTCAAGGAGAGAGAGCTGCAAATCAAATTGCTCAATATTTTCCACATTAATAGGTTTTCTCCTTATGTATTTCTGTTAAAAGTAATATGGAAAAAGTGAAAATCAGTATTAACAATGCAAGACTACTTGAAGTATTTCGTTTTGCACACAAAAAGTTCCTTCCAACTGGACATAGCTCTAAATGGTATGTACATGAATATATTATCTTCACCGACCAGCATTTTTCTACTCTATAATCAATGTTAAACATCACTGTAATATATCACTCAATAAAAGTTAATTTTTTTCGTTCAGTCTAGCAACGGTTAAATTTAGAGTCAGAGATTACATTGCTACGCATGATCTCAAAAGAAAAAAGTGCCATATACAACATCCAAGTGAGCTCCGTGACCATCAGTGCGATTAGGGAGATTAGCCTGAGTTATGACATTACTCTAGATTTGGTTCAGGATCTAAATACTTTTATGGTTTACATAAACCATGGAAGCCCTCCTCTTGCAGTGTACAGTAGGATCAAAGCTAATACACGAAGTACACACTTAGTTCTTTTGGGTTAGCTTCGACTTCTTCTTAAACATGTCACTTTGTATGTTCATTTTCCTTTCATAATTTATGTCTTCTTAATTCAATGGCAATTATGTGCTAACATCTGATTTCTAACAGAACAAATCGATTTTCCATCAAGTTCCAGCAGATTATGATTGATGGCCTTCCATGAACTAGCACGCACCTTCTCGACTCTTCAAACAGGTCATGGAACTCTATGTTATTTCATTAGCAGCTATCAAAGTTTGGAAGTATTTGTCTCTCCTGTACCCATTAGTCCGGCAAACCTTCATGTGATTAAGGAAGATCACTGATTGTACCAATGGAATGAGCCCTCAATATTGTTGCCCTCTATGGACCAAAGGATGCTGAACTGTGCAGTGTTTGTTATGCTTAGATTTCTTCCGAGGAGAGGCTGATGAATGATCATTCTCGCATCCTTGGTTAGGTCCTACCTCACAGGTTATATTATCCATATTGTGGTGCCGAGCTCATGTAACTGAAAATCACAAGGTTATTTCAGGTGCATTCCACTACTAGAGAGGCATTTCAGTTTGTGCTACTGGAAGGCTTGATGTAACTGAAAATCACAAGGTTATTTCAGGTGCATTCCACTACTGAAGAGGCATTTCAGTTTGTGCTACTATAAGGATTTTCTAGACATCTATGACCGCGGTTCGTTGACCATATGAAACTGCTAGAGCAAATGCGAAGTAAAACTTGCGCTTAGATTTACCCTTTTTCTCTGCTTTTCGCTTTAGTCCTTAGTGCAACCAGCTCTATTTCTTCAGCCTTGCTGGTGTAGCAGATAATGTAATATTACCTATCCATTAGTTGTACTATATTTGCAACCAGGTTGTTGCAAACATAGTTCTTTTGGGCTTGCTTTTGCTTCATTTTACTGTGTCGTACCTGTTGTCAGTTGCGAATAAAATTGTAATCCTGTTTTTCAAAACCAGTTTATCTGCATTTTGCATTCGAAAGTCCATGAGCTCAATGAATTTTGTCTAATTTACGTATAATAACCATTCAAATTTTAGGTATATCTGCCTAATATGGTATATGCACTCCAGGTCACGCTCTTTGGCGTCTGGCTGTTCAGCCTTCTGTCCATGCTAACTCAGTTGTATTATCTGATGTGCAAGCTTTCAGTTTATGCTTCCAAAAGGCTAAGGGCAGACACTTGACAAGATTTTTGTCTATTTGGTAAAGCCTATTTTTTCCCACAGTTAGTTTTTTGTTGTTGTTGTTTTAAGGGTCAGTCAAGAAAAGAGTTGAGAATACTTGTGCTTCATGCAAATGGTACTCCAAGTATGGATACAAGGAACGTAGTATACGAAGAACTGCTTAATTAGTCATTTGTAAAATGAGTCTATTCACATGTACGCTTTTCTATACAATTATTTGTGCCTTCAGGTTCGTAGTCTGCTCATGCTTACTAATGTTTTTTGCAGAGTACGCAACAATAGAAGCAAATTCAGGTATTTTTATCCTTCCATGCTGCATTCTGGAACCAAATATGCTTCGCATATGTTTTGGAGATAGCTTTCTACCTTAAGTACATTGGTTCAGCTCGGATAAATGCTGCTACTTTCTAAACTGTCATATATTCAGCTTGCATTTCTCTATTATGTGTTTTCACATCTTTTGTGATACAAATAACCATCTTATCAACTAAAATGTATCTATGTAGCTATATACAGCTTCTACTATGTACCAGTTTCTTGCAGCACCATAATCTCCATTTCAAACAATACCTTATGCAATTACTCAACAAAAAAAAAATATTCCCACTATAAATAGAAAATAAACTAACATTTCGATTTCTCATCAAGGGTGCGGCATGCCGCCGCGCCGAATTCCACTAGTTTTATTTTATTTCTTGTAGCAAAATGTTTCCTGTGAATACATATCCGGTTGTGGTTGATTTCTTGGGGCAGAGTAGACTCGAGCAACTTCAAATAGAGTGCAGTGTATCAATTAAATCTGGTGCACTCTCCTTGTTTGTTATTTTGTCTACAACAACAGACATTATGTTTTCAAAGCAGTACATTCATGTTATTTGAGCAGTACAATTGTACGTCACCGGAAGTACATAAAAACGATTATAAAAATCAAAAGCAGAATTTTGAAAAAACACAAAAGATAGTAGAGAAATGCATACCCACTTGTCAGGTGCAGAATTTCGACGCAGTTCCGGTGCGGCCGCCGGGAAGATCTTTGGCAGCCTAAACGGGGGCAGCAGCACATGCACCGTAAAAGTTTCAAGCCGACGACCGGCCGCCGGGACTAGGCCTCCACCATCAGCGGGCTCGTCCTTGTGAAATTTCCCGTGGGGGGATCATTATTTCGCTGATGTAGTTTAGTATTTAGCATCGATGCATGGTAAAGAATTGAACACGGTGGTTAAAATGATAAGGTATAGATAGGATAATGACAGCTAATGTGTGGCGGAGAAAATCACTCCTATTAGTGTAAAACAAAATCCTTTTTTTTTGCATTATACTCATATATGCGTAAATTGCTACTAACATTTGTGCACTACACTCACCCGGCACATGCCGGAACATTTTGAAAATCGATTTTTGAAAATGTCGTTAACTTTAATCCTCTCGGTCCGAACATTTTGAGTGGTCGTATATCTAAAACTGATAAAGTATGAGAAAGTTGTAGTTTTACTGCACACTATTAGAGAGAACACCGTCGAGCAGTACAGAGGCATCTGCCGGGAAGTTCAAGTATCTGGCGAGGGAATTTCAGGTACTCAGTTTGTGAAATACACGATTTTCATCTCTCTTCTGTTTGTGAAAAAAAATATAAATCGATTTTTCAGTTTGTTAATATATGTGTTTTCTCGGCCCGATCATTTTGAGTGGTCATAGAGCTGAAACAGATACCCTATGAGAAAGTTTTCGTTGTTTCACGCAAACTCCATCAGCAGTACACACGCATTAACATGGAAGTTCACATATGTGTCGTGAGAAGTTCAGATACTCTGTTTTTTTTGGAAGAAACCAATCGTAATAATCTCATGCACGGTTCTCATGGGGAAGTACACATAGTTATATCGGAAGTTCACAACTTCGGATTGTGAAGTTCACATCCCGCTGAGAAGTTCACCAAATAAATAAAAAATCTCGGCCAGAAGTATAATTAAATTATCTAGTCAGTACAAACCACACTTTCGGGAAGTACACATGTGATATGAAAATGTTTTAGTGAATAATACTCGCAATTCTACTATACATTTATTTTTATTTATTTAGTAGATAGCCACAAACTTGATCTTTCGGACGTAACAAGAATCACTCAATTTCGAGGTCGGATCGATTGCTAAATAATTTATCAAACGAGTAAAAAAAGTTTGACCAAACTTTGACCGTATAAAAAACCGAGTTAGAAATTGATTTTTGAAATTTTCGTTACCGGTTATACCGGTAAATTTAAAAGATGCGTCATTTCAGTCCGAGTAGTTTGATTGGTCATAGAGCTGAAATGAAGATCGTATGAGAAAGTTATCACTGTTTTAGTAAACACTAATCATGGAAACTACGTCGGCAGTACACATGAATCAACCGAGAAGTTCAAGTACGTGTCGAGAGAAGTTCACGTACTCTGTTTTTTCGAGGCGGAAAAATATCATAGCAATCTCAACGATTTGAGTTTTGTACGCCTGAAATGTCAATAGCATAGGCTTCGTATGGTCTAATATGAGTCTAATTATAATAAGTTGTGCATTTCATGACGAATTATAGTGCCAAACTCGTCAATTTGATCTCTCCACTCCGGTGAAACACCGGTATTGTGATATTAGATTTTTTGATATTACTTTTAAATTTTAAAGTGTAAGGAATTTGAAAAATCGACCAACATGAAAAAGTTGCGTATCATCGTTATCTTTCTAACAGAATCTCGTTTGCATCATTCCGATAAGCGGTTGAGAAACGCCGGCCAATTTACTGTCCGCCCGTATAGGACATGTTACAGATTTGTGTATTTTTAAAATTACTTTTAATCGGTGCAGAATTTGGAAAAACCGTAAAAGCATAAAAGTTGCGGAATTTCAACAGCTTTCCAACGGTATATCATTTGCGTCATTCCGATAAGCGGTTGGAAAAATATTCAGAAAATACGTTCGCGGTTCTATTTTCAGACTTGAGTATTTTCAAAATTATTTTCAAACCTTAACGAATTTAGAAAAACGTCGTGAGATACAAAAGAAGCGGAATTTCAATAGTTTTTCAACGATATATCATTTGTGATATTCTGATAAATGGTTAAAAAAATACGTCAAAATTACGGTACTATTACAGCGGGCAGTTCACTGCTTTTTCGCGGGAAGTACAGAATCAACCGCAGGAAGTACAGGTTCGGTTTATATATATATAGGACAAATAATCTACAACCGGCGTCTCCCTATAGGGAGCGATGCGCTGGACCAAACTGGTTCAATAAACTAGGAATCGGGCCGAGCGAGCGGCGGCGTGAACGCCGACGCGAGGGAGCGAGGCCCGTACATGGCACACCCCACCATAACCAGCTTCTGCTCCGGCCCCGTGCCGCCGCCGGCGAGCTCGTCGCCACCCCGTCTTCTTCACCGGCGACAGGCCACGCGCGCCGCCCGGCTTTCTCGCCGCAGGCGGGCCACGCGCGCCGCCCGGCTTCCCCGTCACCGGCGGGCCACACGCGCCGCCTGGCTTCCCCGTCGTCGGCAGGGTCCCCGCGCCGCCCAGGATTCCCCGCCGCCGGCGGGCTCACGCGTTGCCCGGCTTCCTCGCCGCTGGCAGGGCCCCCGCGCTGACCCTGCTTCATCCATTCGCCGCTCCAATGCGCCTTGTTTCCTCTCTCAGCCGCTCTGCTCCCGTCGACGCCCCGGGAGGACCGCGCGCTGTTGGGAAGCCCACGAACCGCCGCCGGGTAGCCAGCGTGATGCGGCTCCCAATCCTCCATGCGACCATGCCCTCGCTCCTGGTTCTTGCGCAGCTCCGGACACCGTGTGCCTGCGGAACTAATGGACCTCTGCCGGCAGAACAACCGAAGGAGGACATGGATGCCGACCATCCTCCCGCAGCTCCGGCCACTCCCATTGATCCGGTCCTCCTCTGCAGGCATTGCACATGTGTGTCTGACGGATGTATCGATGGAGGTAAACTGGTGAAGAACAGATTGGGCTAGCTAAGATGCTTGGTCGAATCCATCTGTTGCCGGCTCATAATTGCTCTGTACGCCATTGTTTCCACTTGGTTCAGAAAATAAATCCTCTATTATGTACGGAGAAACACAAGCAGTACATTACATTTTTTTATGAATCTAGCATTTCACTGTTTCCTTAACTGGCAGTACATAGTTCAATTATTGAAAGTACAATCGATTGCTAGCAATCAATTCACGAAAACATCGCAAGCTTATGTTGTTTCAAAAAAGATAGAAGTCTAAACTCTATTTTTCGCCCATCCTACCATGTTGCTTGTTGCTTTCTAGCAGAACTAAAGCATGAAGCTAATATTTAAAATTATGATTGATGGAGCTACATCTAATTCAGCCTTTAGTGTAATCTCTATTTTTATGAGGAAGTACAACTATATAACTAAAAGGCAGTACAGTCAAGCAAAACAAGCAGTTTAAAAGATAATAGTCTCTCGGTTAATATTTGTCGTAAAAACTTGTCACAAAAACTCCGTCGACAGTACAAATGCATTAACAGAGAAGTTCAAACATGTGTCGAGGGAAGTATATGTAATATGTTTTTTGCGGGCGGAAATCTATCATACTAATCTCGTAGAGTTGAGATCCGGACGCCTCAAATGTCTGTAGCAAAAGATTCATATGGTGTAATATGAGTCTAATTTCATTAACTGATGCATTCCACAACGATTTAAAGTGTCTAACTCGTCAAATTGATCTCGCACCGCACCGAATAATTTTTTTACTAGATGGGTTTTTCTTTATTTATTGTACTGCACAAACTAACCATCCTTTTTGAGTTTTCCTTTGTAAATAGAATAAAATTAACCTTGCACGGCCCAAATTGGCAGTGTCATCGCATGTGTACTGCCAATTCCACTGCATATGTACGGGACTGTCACTACATCACGGTTGAGTTTTAGGGGCACTTAATAGTGCCCCTAAATGTCACTTTTCTACCCCTAAAAGTATTTGGGGCATTTTTTTAAGTGCCCAATTTACTTGTGTCTCTAAAAGTTTTAGGGGCACTTTATATTGTGCCCCAAGAAGTGCCCCTAAAAGTATTCATTAGAGGCACTATGGAAAGTGCCCCTACATTTAGGGGCACTTTGAGGAAGTGCCCCTAAATGTATTTAGTGGCACTTTGATGAAATGCCCCTAAATACTTTTAGGGGCACTTTGAGGAAATGCCCCTAAATACATTTAGGGACATATTGAGAATCTGCCTCTAATTAAATTATGGGTAAATTCAAAAATTGCACCAAATAAAACTAGATGCGTTGTCGACAAACACTAGTAGAAAAACCACCTTTCGTCCAGAGCCACCCTAGGCATTAATCCCGATTCATAGAAAAACCAGGACCAATGCCTGGCACTGGTCCCGGTTCGATTTGCCAGGGCCCCGTGCACCATTGGTCCCGGTTCGGTTGGGGACATTGGTCCCGGTTCGTGCCACGAACCGGGACCAATGCTCCATGCCGACACGTGGCGTGCCGCGGAGCTTTGGTCCCGGTTCGTGGCACGAACCGGGACCAATACCCCTCCCCTGCCTATAAATAACCCACCCCCTCTCTTCTCTCCTCTTTTTTTTCTGGTTGGATTGGTGGGAAGTGGGTGCTAGTTTTTTTTCCTTTGCCACGCACAAGATGTGTTCGATGAAATGCCCGAGCCACACTTAAGTTCACACAAGATGATATCCTCGGCCGAGGTTAGCAACTTTATCCTTTTCATCTGTAATTGATACAGAAATATTGCACGTGTCGATGTACGGTGGTCATTTCACTATTCAAGATGTTATTGTAATGGTATTTGATAAACTTAATTATATGATGCAGATGGATGCACGGATGCGATGGATGTACGGCGAACGACGCAGTTCCGAGTTTATTGCAGGCCTGCATAAATTTCTCGAAGTGGCTGAGGCAAACAAAGTGGATAATTTTATGCCTTGTCCATGTGAGAAGTGTCGGAACGTCAGGGAGTACTCTGACCCGAGAACCATTCAAGACCACGTGATTCGGAGAGGTTTCATGCCCAGCTATAATTGTTGGACCAAGCACGGAGAAAGAGGGGTTAGGATGGAAGACAATGAAGAAGAGGAGGATGATGACAACTATCCTATGTTCCCTGAGGAATGCGGTGATACTGTAATGGAAGACGTTGAAGAAGAAGGAGGTGAACATCGGGCATCAGATGAGCCCGCTGATGGTCTTGGTGGGGTCATTTCTGATGCAAAGCGAGAATGCGATACAGAAAAGGAGAAGCTAAAGTTGGAGGCCATGCTAGAGGATCACAAAAAGTTGCTGTACCCAAATTGCGAAGATGGCAGCACAAAGCTCGGTACCACACTGGAACTGCTGAAATGGAAGGCAGAGACTGGTTGTTCTGACAAGGGATTTGAGAAGTTACTGAAAATAATGAAGCCGAAGCTTCCAAAGGATAACGAATTGCCCGAGACTACATACGAAGCAAAGAAGGCTATCTGCCCTCTAGGATTAGATGTGCAGAAGATACATGCATGCATTAATGACTGCATCCTGTACCGCGGTGAGGAGTACGAGAATATGGATAAATGCCCGGTATGCAATGCACTGCGGTACAAGATCAGACAAGATGACCCTGGTGATGTTGAGTGCGATGACGAGCCCCCCCGGAAGAGGGTTCCTGCTAAGGTGATGTGGTATGCTCCTATAATACCACGGTTGAAACGTCTGTTCAGAAACAAAGAGCATGCCAGGTTGTTGCGATGGCACAAAGAAGAGCGTAAGAAAGACGGGAAGTTGAGACACCCCGCCGATGGGTCCCAGTGGAGAAAAATCGACAGAGAGTTCCCGACATTTTCAGATGACGCAAGGAACTTAAGATTTGGTCTAAGTACAGATGGCTTTAATCCTTTTGGGGAGCAGAGCTCCAGTCATAGCACTTGGCCCGTGACTCTATGTATCTACAACCTTCCTCCTTGGTTGTGCATGAAGCGAAGTTCATTATGATGCCAGTGCTCATCCAAGGCCCGAAGCAACCCGGCAACGACATTGATGTGTACCTAAGGCCATTAGTTGATGAACTTTTGCAGTTGTGGTCCGAACCAGGTGTACGTGTGTGGGATGAGCACAAACAACAGGAATTTGACCTACGAGCGTTGTTGTTCGTAACCATCAATGATTGGCCTGCTCTTAGTAACATTTCAGGACAGTCAAACAAGGGATACAATGCATGCACGCACTGTTTAGATAAGACTGAAAGTATACATTTGGGAAACAAGAACGTGTACCTGGGGCATCGTCGATTTCTTCCGAACAGTCATGCCGTAAGAAAGAAAGGCAAGCATTTCAACGGTGAGGCAGATCGCCGGAAGAAGCCTAACCTCCCTGATGGTGATGTTATATATGACATGGTCAAGGATTTAGAAGTAATCTTTGGAAAGGGTCCTGGCAGTCTATCTGTTCCGAATGACGCTGACAACCACGTACCCATATGGAAGAAGAAATCTATATTTTGGGAGCTACCCTATTGGAAAGTCCTAGAGGTCCGGTCTTCAATCGACGTGATGCACGTGACGAAGAATCTTTGCGTGAACCTGCTAGGCTTCCTGGGCGTGTATGGGAAGACAAAAGATACACCAGAAGCACGGGAGGACCAGCAACGTATGAAAGACCCATACAACAAGCAGACGGATAAAGGGCGTCAATACTTAAGCAGCTACGCTCTTACCAAAGCAGAGAAGGAAATCTTTTTTGAATGCCTGAGCAGTATCAAGGTCCCGGCTGGCTTCTCGTCAAATATAAAGGGAATAATAAATATGGCAGAGAAAAAATTCCAGAACCTGAAGTCTCATGATTGCCACGTGATTATGACGCAGTTGCTTCCGGTTGCATTGAGGGGGCTTCTACCGGAAAATGTTCGAGTACCCATTGTGAAGCTATGTGCATTCCTCAATGCAATATCTCAGAAGGTCATCGATCCAGTAACTCTACCAAGTTTACAGAAGGCTGTGGTCCAATGTCTTGTCAGCTTCGAGTTGGTGTTCCCCCCATCATTCTTCAATATTATGACGCATCTCCTGGTTCACCTAGTCGACGAGATTGCCATTCTCGGTCCTGTATTTCTACACAATATGTTCCCCTTCGAGAGGTTCATGGGAGTCTTGAAGAAATATGTTCATAACCGTGCTAGGCCAGAAGGAAGCATCTCAAAGGGCTATGGAACAGAGGAGGTCATTGAGCCGATTGGTGTTCCTGAATCGCGGCATGAGGGGAGACTGAGTGGAAAAGGCACGCTAGGAAAGAAAGCACTGATATGTAGGGACGGGCATTCTTTAACTCAAGCACACTACACAGTTCTACAAAGTTCCACCTTCGTGGCTCCGTATATCGAGGAACACAAGAATTATGTACGCTCCAAGAACCCGGGGAGGATGACTCCTGGATTAAAGAAAAACACATGGAGACTTTCGGCAGTTGGTTGCGATTACAGCTCATGAATGACACCACTGTCGGAGATCAGCTCTACTTGTTGGCCGCGTCACCATCTTCGACTGTATTGAATTTCCAAGGGTACGAGATAAATGGGAATACATTTTACACGATCGCCCAAGATAAAAAGAGCACCAACCAAAACAGTGGTGTCCGCTTTGATGCAACAGACGAGAATGGGCAAAAGGACACATACTATGGTTACATAGAGGAGATATGGGAACTTGACTATGGACCTACTTTTAAGGTCCCTTTGTTTCGGTGCAGTTGGGTCAACATGAAGGGAGAAGGGATAAAGGTAGACCAGCTGTACGGAATGACAACAGTGGATCTCAAGAATCTTGGTTGTTACAGGAACGAACCATTCGTCCTAGCCAATGATGTGGCTCAGGTTTTCTATGTGAAGGACATGTCCTCCAGACCGAAAAAAAGAAAAAATAAGCAAACGAATACATCAGACGATGAGCCAAAGCGTCACATAGTTCTTTCAGGGAAAAGAAACATCGTGGGAGTCGAGGACAAGACAGACATGTCAGCAGATTATGATAAGTTTGATGAAATTCCGCCCTTCACAGTGAAAACTGACCCAAGCATCCCGTTAAATAATGAAGATGCTCCATGGTTACGGCCGAAGCGATCATAGGCCAGGGACATACGCGAAGAAGGGTTCATGGCATTTATGTAAATCAATGTAATGTATTAAACCTTTATGTGATGTGTAGTAATGTATTAAACCTTTATGTGGTGAAAACCATAATACACGAAATGGGAGTTTCCACCTAGAAGAAATGGGTTATATCACATGTGAGTTTTCTTTTTTGTTTTCTGTTAATTAATTGCATGACGACCGGTGAAACACGCGTGGTAGGTGGTTGTCGGCTCCCACACCTCCCGTGGGAACCTCTCAAACCTCAGCTTCGTTAGGTACAGCCTTCAGAAGAAAACTCCAACGTCTTACACGCGCTCGAAAAAGTTGGAACAAAACACACGGTTCCCCTGCATACAGCCCGACGGTGGCTCGTGAGTGCCCGCATATCAAATGCACCGTAGGACGTAGCTAGGGAACCCGAATGTTTTGTGTTTGAGCGCCACTTCGATCCAAGCAGCGGTAAGACGTCTCTGATGATCTACAACCGTCCGGCAAGACATCTCTGATGATCTGCAACCGTTTGGAACGGTCGCAGGTCATCAGAGACGTCTTGCCGCTGGTTGCCCAAAGATGCCTCTCCGAGTGACGCTGGAATGTTTTGTGTGAGTGAGTAACCTGTCTGAGGAGGGCTATATATAGGGTACGTGTGCTTCTTTAGTCCCGGTTGGTAACACCAACCGGGTCATGTGGCTCACGAAGTGGTCGTGATACTGCTGATCCAACAGCTCACAATCCCTCAAAAGAAACACACCCCTGATCCAACGTCTCACAAGCGCTTGAAAGAAACACACGATCCGTGTGCGTTGGTAACACCAACCGGGACTAAAGGCGGGCTTTGCGGTCACGACACGTGTCCTCCCCCAGCGCTGCCCTGGGCACGTGTCCTCCCCCAGCGCTGCCCTGGAGGTCTTTATATATTGTCGCCGACGGGGTAAACCCTAATCCACCATTCCTAGCCACGAACGCATCGTCTCCACGAGATGGATCCGCCACGCCCGCCGCAGTGCCTTCTGGACGAGGTCGAGCGTGCTCGGCAGAGCGCGCTTGGGCGCAACCGCGGGAGCCTATCCCGCCGTATGCCCACGAGCCCGGCGTGGAGAGGAATGCCCAGCTACCGGCCTCCTGCTCCACCAGGTGCCGCCGCACCTCCACCTGCGCCGCTGCACCTCCACCAGGCGCCGCCGCTCCTCCCGCGGAGGAGGAGGAGGACGACGACTTCGACTAGAGCGACGACGGGGAAGAGGGTTGTGGGTTGCAGATACAGGAGGCCATGGAAGCCTCCTTCCAGTCTGTCCGCGACTACCCTGTCCAGCGAGCCAAGACTGCCTACCACTCAAGGCGAAGGAGGCTTCCGAGCTGGATTGGGCGCTGAAAGACTCATCCTCCATGGATCTTGCCCTCCGCCGCAAACGTGGCGCGAGAACCGGGCGGCCGCCCACAGGGCTGGCTCCTCCCGCCGTTCCCCCTAATCCTACGGCCTTCGAGCCAGCAAGTCCGTTTATGTAGAATAATGTTGGTGATGTTGGATCAGGGGTGTGTTTCTTTCAAGCGCTTGTGAGACATTGGATCATGTGTAATAATGTATTAAACCTTTTATGTAATGCATTTATGGAATGTATTAAACCTTGATGTGGCTCACGAAGTGGTTGTGATACTACTGATCCAACAGCTCACAATCACTCAAAAGAAACACACCCATAATCTAACGTCTCACAAGCGCTTGAAAGAAACACACGATCGTGTGCTTCTTTAGTCCCGGTTGGTAACACCAACCGGGTCATGTGGCTCACGAAGTGGTCGTGATACTGCTGATCCAACAGCTCACAATCCCTCAAAAGAAACACACCCATGATCCAACGGCTCACAAGCGCTCGAAAGAAACACACGATCCGTGTGCTTCTTCCTTAATGGTGGGATTCTCACTATATATATGTAGTCATGCATGGACTCCATTGGCATAGCACATCTAAACTCATATCTGCAACCTCATCACTCTCCCATGGCTTACACCGTACCCACTCTAACCTAATCGGAGGCGGAGGCGCTTTGCGCCTCGAACTACCCCTGCCCGCCCGGCTACGACGTCCCCGCCCGTTACCCATGCTTCTTTAGTCCCCGCGAAGGAGGCTGAGCACCAGAGGCGTGCCGGTCCCTCCCGTCCCTCAAGGTTTGGCGCGCCGGGCGGCCATCACAAACCACTACTACCTCGAGCTCACTCCGGAGCAGCGGATGGATCCCCGCTGGCATCCCGACTACCGCCCGACTTGGGACGCCTTCTTCATCAATCGGCGTGAGAGGGCGCTCGCCAGGTACGAGGAGGACCTCCCGCGTCCTTCGAACTTCAACGAGGCCGGCCGTCGGCTGTGGTGGGCCGGCCGGACTCTCAGAGGGTCATGGACTACATCACGGCCGGCGATAACCCCCGCCTGCGCTACCCTCAATTACAGTCCAGGCGAGCGCCCCCGTCAACGACTACATCACGGCCGTCCGACGACAGCGACGACGACGGTGGCGACTACGACGACTACGAGGACGAGTATTATAGGCCTAGGCAGGAGTATGACTAACCTGAGCCACATCATTGGTTAGGACAAATGGTTCGTCTATGTACCCAAGATTGTTGTCATTCCCTAATGCTGGTCTAGCTACGACGACGATCGTGTAAAATGTATTATTTATCTCTGTATTTCCAACTAATGATCTTTAGCATCTGAATAAGTAATCTGGTTTTGAGTTAGTTATGCAAAAGATAAAAGTTAATGCATTTTTTAATTCAAAATGGCAAAATGGTTAATAGTTTGAAAGTTTAGTGAGATTCAAATTGAAAATGACAATAATAAAGTATGCAAAAGATATGAGTTAATGCATTTTTGAATTGAAAATGGCACAGTTGATACATGATGCAAACAGATGTATGGATGATATATTCAGATTCCTTATTTTTTCTGATAATAATAAACATATTATTGTATTGTTTGGATTTATAATAATTGACATATAAATAGATGAGGTTCATTTTTCTTAGCATTTTGATATATTAATCATAATTTTCTGATAAACAGATTAAAAGTTATTGATTTTACAAGTTTAAATCATTTCCTAGAAATTATATAAAAGAAAACAAAAAAAATCGAAAAGCCCATTTAGTCCCGGTTCTAGCCTCGAACCGGGACTAAAAGCGGCCCAAAATTGCGCGAACTTCAAGCGGCCCAAAATTTGACCTTTGGTCCCGGTTGACCCTTTCGCCCCGGTTGGTAAGAACAACCGGGACCAAAGGCCTTTTGTTTATAACGCCAGTTCCTTTCCTCTTCTTCCACCTCTGGCGCAGTTCCCCGACGAGAGACTCTGGCGAAGCCCTGCTCCGGCGATTTTTTGATCTCCGGCGCGGCCCCGCCCTCCACCTCTGCCGCCACCCTGCTCCGGCGCGGCCCTGCCCTCCACCTCTCCGGCACCGGCCGCGGAGCCGCCGCCGCGCCTCCCACTCGACCACCGTCGCCTCGCTCGACCTCGGCCGCCCCGGCGAGCTTCTCTGCGCCTCCTGCTCGACCTCGGCCGCCCCGGTGAGCTCCTCTGCGCTCCTCCTGCTCGACCACCGCCGCCCAGCCCCGCTGCACTGGTTGATTTACTGAATGTGCGGCTGGAGATTAAAATTGTAGATTAAAAGTAATTAGATTAAATTAAAATTGTAGGTTAGAAGTAATTAGATTAAAATTGTAGGTTAGAATTTTAGTGTGATGTATATAGTGAATTACTTGCTGCATTCTACTAGGTTAGAAGTAATTAGATTAAAATTGTAGCAATTGTGATGTATATAGAAATTGTTAGGTTAGAAGTAATTAGATTAAAATTGTAGGTTAGAATTTTAGTGTGATGTATATAGTGAATTACTTGCTGCATTCTACTAGGTTAGAAGTAATTAGATTAAAATAGTAGCAATTGTGATGTATATAGAAATTGTTAGGTTAGAAGTAATTAGATTAAAATTGTAGGTTAGAATTTTAGTGTGATGTATATAGTGAATTACTTGCTGCATTCTACCAGGTTAGAAGTAATTAGATTAAAATTGTTGCAATTGTGATGTATATAGAAATTGTTAGGTTAGAAGTAATTAGATTAAAATTGTAGGTTAGAATTTTAGTGTGATGTATATAGTGAATTACTTGCTGCATTAGGGAAAACATTTAGGATTTTTTGTGATGTAAAATTGTACACAAATGCTTAGGTTTAGAAATTCAAACCTAAAAGGATTTTTTTGCTTAGATTTAGAATTCAAACACTTAGGATTTTTTGTGTTAGGGAAAAAAATTTGTGTTAGGTAAAAAATTGTGTTAGGAATTGTTAGTACTGTGTTAGGAAAAAAATTGTGTCAGGAAAAAAATTGTGTTAGTAATTGTTAGTACTGTGTTAGGAAAAAAATTGTGTTAGGAAAAAAATTGTGTTATGAATTGTTAGTACTGTGTTAGGAAAAATTAAGAAATAGCCTGTTTAAGAATATTTAAAGTGTTAGCAAAATTTATGTGTTAGCAAAATTAGCAAATTTAACTTTGTATTCACATTTGCATTCACATATCCGATTCACATTTGTATGCAAAGTTACCCAACTAAAGTTTTGTGCATTGTTCTTAATTTGCAGAAACTATGGAACGAGACGAAAATCAGGAAAACATCCTCGAGGATATAATCCGCGGGCCGGAAGATGTTGGCGATGTCACCTCACAGTTTCTGAACAACTCCGGTGAGGGAGATGAGTCTCTCAACCGAAGAGACGGCTCCGGTGAGGTAGAACCCGACGGCTGGGTGAGGGAGAAGTCGGCGAGGGAGAAGCCGACGAGGGAGAAGCCGAAGGCTCCGGTGGAACATTAAATGTTGCAAACTCCGGCGAGGTGCATATACATATATTAATGAAGCCGAAGATTGTATTAATTAAGCCTCTGCTGTCTATATACATATATTAACGCTCTTTCTTCTTTTAGCCCTCCGGATCGAGCAAATCTTCTGTAAGGACAAAACGAGGCCCAACCAAAAAGTTGGGCGACCAAGAAAGGTACAGGATCGAAAAAGTCGCTGAAGACGGCACACCGACTGCTCCCCCTGGTGTTAAAAATAAAATGGTAAAGCAATGCGGAGTTCTTGTTAGGGACTACATCCCGATCACCGTTCGAGAATGGCATCACCAAAGGAGGGAGGAGTAAGATATGTCGGCGAGAGGGCAAAGAAAGACTTTGGAGAAAGCTCATGCTTAATTTCACCCTGGCGCCAGAGGTGGATCCAGATGAGGAGGATCCAAATGAGGCAGAAAAGATTGCCCGGAAAAACATGGAGCAAAAAGTCAGGACTGGGCTCTTAAGAAGATGGCCGAGCTATTCAAGAACTGGAAGAAAAGATTGAACAACGAGTTTGTCAGAAAAATAAGACTCCGACTTCGATAAAGGGTATGAGAAGATAAAGGACTACTGGGAAGAATTTGTGGCGTACAAGAAATCGAGGAAGCTCAGGAAAAGTCTGCAAAAAATAAGGCAAATGCTGCTAAAAAGATCTACCACCATACTATGGGGCTGGTGGCTACGCTTTTAGCATGCCTAAGTGGGAGAAACTTGAGGCGGACCTGCTGGCTAAAGGGATCACTCCAGAGCCACTCAAGTGGATCGAACGGGCAAGAAATTGGTTTTACGGGCATGGGGGCACGTTGGACGCAGAAGGGAAGTGCATATATAACAGAAGACACAAAGATAATCCCCTACTACCCATCGAAGATTAGAAATGCAGTAAAGGATGTTGCAGAGGGACGGTTCATTCCCGATAGAGAGGATGACGAGCTCACACGCGCCCTTGGGAATAAGGAACACGACGGACGGTTACGAGGCGTACCAGGCTCCAAGCCCAAGACAATTGCGATTCCCGAGCACAGGAAGAAATTTCCTGATAGAAGCCATCAGAGGAGAAAGGAAAGGGAGGCAATGGAAGCACGCGCTGCTGCAGACCGGCTGCGTAATATAGAAGAAGAATTAAAGCGGCAGAAGGATCAAATTGCCGCACTTAGCCAGCAAGGTACTAGCGGCCAATCTCAGCGGCACATGGTAGAAGCTGCATGCGATGGTACCGGCGGCCCATCGAATCGGAAAAGCAGCGTGGCTTCCACGGAGCTCCAGGATGGTACTGATGATGATGCGGTGGCTCCACTTCGTCGCTACCCAGTGGATGATATCACGGAGAGCACACCTTGTGAGATGCATGTGAAAGTTTTTAACTTAACCGTGAAGGTGGCGGTCGGCTATGTCGTACCAATTGGACCTAATCCAACTTACCATTTCTCTCCGGTTCCAAATGGCTACGCTGTTGTCGCGGTGGATGAAGTGATGAAAGATTATGAGGAGCTGAAGCTGCAACACCCTGCAGGTGAAGATGGGGAGGTGCTTGAACTTGGAGAAGCCAAGAAAGCGACCATTCTATGGCCAAAGGAATTCATCGTGCTTCCGAACTGGCAGCCAAGGCCATCGACTCCTCACCAGTCTCCAGCGCAACAGTCCTCTTCACCGCCTCAGCATTCTCCAGCGCAACAGTCCTCTTCACCGCCTCACCAGTCTCCAGCGCAGCCGTCTCCGCCGCCGCGTCAGCCGTCTCCGCCCACCGCTCGTACTATGAGGGGTAAGCGATCACCGAAACGTAAAAGGTCGCCCCTCCCAAAGTACCTCATAAGAATCTTCCCATTAGACCTTATGACAGGACTGTAGCGGAAAACGCCGCGGAGGTGGCTGCCTACAATAAGGCTTTTTTTGCACCAAAAAAGCCCGAGCAAAGCCGGTATACGATGAAAAATCCAAAAAGTGGGAAAGTCCTTCCTTGCGCAGCCATCCCAAATATCGATGAATCTGCAATCTGACTATGGTCGTGAACTTAGTAAGCTAGCACGTGCCCAGTCTGAGCAGACAAGGAAAGAAGTGCAAAAAGCGGGAAACAAATTGCCCAGCTCGGACAGCAGAAAAATCAATCGGTCCCCCCGCTCATAGTGTGTTCCGATATCGACAAGGACTTCAGAGCCGATATGGATAAGGACCTGAATTATTGGACCCCAGAGCCATAGCTGCTGCTAGAGAACATGGTATCACTGTATCGCAGGCCATGGAAAATGCTACCGCCATGGGTATGACTCTTGGTCAACTTTTAGGCTATGAAGAACAGCCAATGTTAGAGATAGCACGGAAATATGTCACAGGGGAGTCTATGGTCAGTAATGAGGAGCTCACGCGTCTATCAACACATATGCGAAATCTGCACAACTGGTACATGGTGCACACATCAAAGAAGGGCGCGAAGAGTGGATTGCGGTGGACGTTCGAGAGGAGCATTTCTTCAAACCTTACAGTATACAGGTTCAAATGACTGAACTGTTTCAGTTATTCAATCACGCGCCCTCGACAAATCTATCCTCAGTTGCTATTGTCTGTAAGTGATTTATTTTCGTAATTAAGTCTCTAGCTCAGCTCGTTCATTGCCTGTATTATATTATCCTGACTATATATATATCCTTTTGTACGCTATTATGTAGAATGAAGATGATGGAATGCAAAACATCTAAAGTTTATGAGGTTGGGTTCGTTGACCCATATATCGTTAATGAACATACGTTACACAATCACCCCAAAGACGTGGAGCATGACCTGACCACCTTTTTAATCAAGCAAAACTTCTGTACGGAAATACTATTTCCTTACAACTTCAAGTGAGTGTTTCTGTCTTGTACATATTTTTATTTGGCTTTCTCGATGTTAAGTGTAATTGATGAGCTATGCATGTCTGCTTTATGTAAACGTCCGCAGGTTCCACTGGATTCTGCTAAGCATTCAAGTTGACAAGTCCATAGTTGAAGTCCACGACTCATTAAGTTGGGACCAACGACGTGGACCGACATGAAAGAAATGCTCAATAAGTAATTTCAATCATTATCGCATTATATCGGCCTCTTTCGTTCGTTTCCTGATATCAAGTAATTAATAACTCCTTTGTTCATTTTCTTTGCCAAAGCAGGTGTTGGACACTATTCAAACAGAATGTAGAAGGTCCATTCAAAGATGAGCTAACTTATATATCGGTGAAAAGTCCGCAGCAGCCACCGGGAGTAATTTATGTGGATTCTACGTTTGCGAGTTCATTCGCGAGTTGACCTCTGAGCGGAGAACAACTTCTTTGAGCAAAATGCGGGAGAAGCTCGACCCAGAACGGCGCATACGAGCAATTCAAGAGGAATTGGCGGGATTTCTGCTTAGGGAGGTCATCGATGAAAGGGGGAACATTATGCTTCGGACGATGAACTACATATGTGATCTATCTCCATGTAATTAAATAGTTGTATTCTCGCAAGAGATCGAATATTAATTATATATGCATCAACGTGTACTGTGTATAGTAGAGCGTATAATATGCGTACGGAAACGATGGAGAGCACGTCGGCGATGCGAAGAAGGGGAGACGACGGAGGCACCGACGAGAGGGGGCACCGGCGAGAGGGAGACCCTAAACCCTAAATACAAAAAAAAACTCATTGGTCCCGGTTCGTAACACGAACCGGGACCAATGAGTCTCCCCCACGCCCAGCCAGAACTGGCCACGTGGAGACCCATTGGTCCCGGTTCGTGGCTGAACCAGGACCAGCATTCGTCCCGATTGGCTAGTCCCGGTTCGGGAACCGGGACAGATGGCCCAACCGAACCGGGACCATAGGCCAGTTTTCTACTAGTGAAATGCACTAAATGCATACTGGAAGTAACCTACAATCTGTTATACAAATCACATCTTTATATCCAATTCCATATATCCAATTCTTTGTAACTTACATCCGACACTGGGTACATCTTTGTATGCCCACAAGTTTATGAAACAAGCCTACACCTTAACAAGTGGCCTACACCTTAACAAGTACTTCCACAAGTCTGAAGAGCACCTGGAAACATCACCTCCACAAAGCTGGAAACATCACCTGAGCACCTCCACAAAACATCACCACAAGTGAGCGTAATATATTTCTTATAGCTGGAGGTACCAAAGAGAGACATAAATACAACTTCATACTAATCTGTACCCTCACTGAGAAATGTAAAAAGTAGCTACATGCATGCCAAAATTGGTCATGTCTGCACAGTCAGTATTTGCGAGAATGAAGTATGGCAGAACTGACCTTCACTACTGGGTAACTAATCACGGCTATTGCGAGAATGAAGCCAACACCGTTAAATAGGTTAACTGTGGGAAGTACAGGTAGGTTTACAAGAAGTTCCTCCACTCGGCACATGTGAACAGAAAAGGATCGCTGGGAAACTAGTAACGGGCCGGCCTTAGTTAGCCTTAGACTATCCATAGTGGGAGTAACATATGTAGTAACATACATGCCACCTAAGAAAAAAGATGATGTGGCGGCTAATTAATGTGGAGAGAGACAAATAAAGTAACATAGGTAGTTACTCCAAAGGGTGGTAACATCACACACCTCAAGACAAAATGAGTCTACAATCTAATAAATACTATCATGCATGACACCACAAATAAGTTACTACCCACTATGGAGATAGTAACATAGGGTAGTAACATAGTTATGTTACCACTCAATGTTACTTTCCACTATAAGTAGTCTTAAGCGAGCTAGGACAGGCGAGCAAGCAGGAAATTCTGGAAAGAAAAAAAAAAGCAGCGATCTTTCCTTCTTCGAATGTGTGAAAAAGTTGTAAAATAATTTGGTCGTTGATTTGCCGAATTTCAAAACCAACAGAACGCCCACTTATTATTTTGTCTTCCCCTAATCCATCCGATATAATCATCGTAAAAAATAAATTAATTACGTACGACGTGCTAGTACAACTCCCGACACTCTTTGTGGACCGGCGCATGTGCTAGCAATATTAGTTCTCGAGGGGGCGATGCTAACAATGCTAGTATATGGTTACGAGCTAGGCCAGACGACCAAGCGGAAAATTCTGAAAAAAAAAAACCATCACGTATCCATTGATCTTTCCTTCTCGCGTGTGAAAAACAAGTTGTAAAATAATTTCGATATTCGTCGTTGATTATTGTAGGTGTTGTATTCTCTCGAAATAGCATTTTTATAAGTAAAACCTAACGTTTGAACCGATACGAGGTGATGAGTAAACCCTCTAACACAGCAGATCAAAGATAAACAACAAAGAGCAAAAGGAAACCGGACTTACCACCGAAGACCCCGACACGAGATCGAGAAGTACTAAGACTCCACGACGATGGCCCCAACAAGGTGACGACGTAAAGCGCCGCCACCGTTGAGACCGAGCGGTCAAGGGTTTTCACCCGGAGCCCTAGCGCGGAGAAAGTACCCACAACGGCGCCCCCAAAAGGGTCAAGACACACGTAGGCGTCGTCGTCGGAGCGCAGAGCTTGCGCTAAGAAACACCTTCCTACCACACCTGTAACACAAACCGCCCAAAGCCCCCAGCCAGGCCACCATGACGCGATCTGGTAACCGCCATTGTCGAAGCGCTGCCAGCACCAGGATCTCCCTCCGCTAACTCCACGCCACCCAAGTGGACAGAGAAGCTGACACTACTAGGAAAAGGTTTATAGGGAGGTTGGCATTCTGTGGCGCACCATTAATTGGTGCGCCACAGAATTATTTCTGTGGCGCATGGATACTCGTGCGCCATAGAAATTTCGGACTTTCTGTGGCGCATCTTTTGCCCATGCGCCACAGAAAGTCAACATTCTGTGCGCATGTCCACAGATGCGCCACAGAAATCTAAGCCAGATTCTGTGGCGCATGCGACACCACGCGCCACTGAATTTCTGTGGGTCCCACGTGCAATCATTGGGCCAAGGTCCATCTGGGGACATTTGTGGCGCACCGTGGCTGGTGCGCCACAGAAACCAACTTTCTGTGGCGCATGCTGTTGGATGCGCCACAGAAAGTTGGGTTTCTGTGGCGCACCAGCCACGGTGCGCCACAGAATGTTCACTTTCTGTGGCGCATCGAACACCATGCGCCACAGAAAGTTGGCCCAGATCTACAAAAAGGTGGCACCACCCTTTCCCATGCATGTGACCTTCTTCATCCTCCCATCTAGCTCGAGCTCCTCCTCTCTCCCATGCCATTTTGACCATCCTATTCTCCATTATTTGTTATTAAACCTACTTTATTTGATATATAATTGGTGAGGGCTTGGGGAGAGCCTCCATATATATTCTCCTCCTCTCTTTTTGTCCACTATTTTCTCTCCATCACCACACACTCTCTCTCATCGATCACGGTCACGTCTCGGCAACGGATCTAGATCTACTAGGTGGGTATTGTTGGATGGATGTTTGTTAAAGGCATGAGAAACTTGTCGGCGGGCGATTGTGTGTGTGGTTTGCATGAAGCAAACTATTGTTGAACGGATCTATGCATGAAACTTGTGTGTGTGGTTTGCATGAATCTTTGCATGTTGCTTCGCCGGCGTGGTGCATGGATGTTTGCCGAAATGTTGATTCATTTCCATTTCGGTAAATTTTTGCACCACATATGTCCTACTTTTAGGGGAAGTCATGCCGAATTTTTTCGTCGAACATTTCCGACTTTCCGACTTCCCGCATGAGAAGCTTGTATGTGTGTGTGCATGTTGCGGTTAATTAATTCTAATTAATAACACATACTCTATATGTATACCGCGTAGGCGACCATGGTCATCAAGATGAGCTCCAATCGAATCAACAACTACAAGGAAGAAGCGAAGGCGGAAATGATCGGTGCAACGGGCGCCAGATACGATGTCCGTGTAGAAGTTGCAAATTTGTGAGATGGATCGACCCTGATTCCGGACAATTGGAGGAACACCTGCTCAGGCGCGGTTTCATGGAAGGCTTCAACCAAGCGCCGACAGCAAATGTTGCGCCTGAAGACGAGGGCGGGCAAGATGATCGTGACGAAGGAGATGCCGACGGACATGGTCATGATGGTGGTGGAGAAGACGCGAACACGCCGCAGAGCTCGCTAATGTCGGCCTTGATGGAGTCTCATGTTCAAGAACTGCTCCTCAAGAACGCGAGCACCGTTAGAGAGAAAGCCAAGCTGGCGCAAATGGAGATAGACGGGAAGACTCCGTTGTATCCTGGGTGCCGGCCACAGGATACGCGCTTGCAAGTAACGCTTGATGCTCTGGAGATGAAGTCGGGAAACAAATGGACCGACGCGAGCTTCAACAAGAACATGCAATTCTTCCACGAGCGTCTTCCCGAGGGGAACACATTGCCAACTAGTATCGAGGAGGCCAAGAAAGTCGTTTGCCCTCTTGACCTACCGCACGTTAAATACCACGCCTGCATCAATGATTGCGCAATTTATCGGGGCGAGTACGAGGACAGAACCACATGTCCGGTGTGCGGCCAAGGACGGTACAAGAGCCGTGGGAAGAAAGTTCCTCGAAAAGTGGTATGGTACTTTCCTATCACTCCCCGTCTGCAGCGGTACTTCGTGGACCCTAAGGAAGCAAAGCTCATGCAATGGCACGCGGAAAGGGAGAAGCCCGAAGAAGATCCGGAGAAGGGCAGGATCCTTACACACCCTTCAGACGCTAGCCAGTGGCAAGAGTTGGACGCCGTCGGAAATTTCGGAGGCGACGCAAGGAACGTCAGGCTCGGTATGAGCACCGATGGACTCAATCCGTTCGGCAACCAGAGTAGCACGCATAGCACCTGGCCCGTGTTTGTATGGCCTTACAACCTTCCCCCGTGGTTGTGCACGAAGCAAAGGTACATACACATGAGTATTCTCATTCAGGGGCCGAAACAAGCAGGTGTCCACATACATCTGTATCTCGCGCTGTTGAAAGAGGAGTTAGCCACGTTGTGGGAGACGCCAGCCCGTACGTGGGATGCCTACACTGGAGATTATTTCGACATGAGAGCCGCGTTGCTCACGACGGTGCAGGACTATCCTGGTTGCTCATATGTATCGGCCCAGGTAGGCCACGGATTCTGCGCATGTGTCAGGTGCATGGATAAGACCCCGCATCTCCAGCTACCAAGGAATCCCGGGTCTTCGAAAACCGTGTACCCAGGGGCTCGAAGGTGGCTTCGCATGGATCACCCGTGGAGAAAACGCGGTGACCTGTTCAATGGTAAGGACGAGATCGAAGAAGCCCCGAGCCCGAGGAGCGGCACAGAAATCGACGAGCTGTTGAAAAATTGGGAGGAGTGCCCCGCGCCGGGAAAGAAACGACCGAAGGTAGATCCGCTGCTGGGTGTATGGAAAGCGAGGTCTGTTTTCCACGACTTGGAGTACTGGAAGGTCCTCAAGACGCCACATAGCCTCGATATGATGCACATTACGAAGAATGTCACCGAGGCTCTGCTTGGCACTCTTTCCAACATGCCGGAAAAGACCAAGGATGGGACGAAAGCAAGATACGATCTGAAATGGCTTGGTGTCAGGAAAGATCTTCAGGCTCCCGATAGCGATGACGATGATGATGATGATGATCAGACGGAAGGGACTCAAGGTCGCCGCAAAAGGGTAAAGAAGAACACTGTGGTGCTTCCCGCTACGTGCTTCACTATGAGTCCGGAGGAGCTCGAGCAATTCTACATGTGTCTCCTAGGAGTCAAATTTCCTCATGGTTACGCGGGGCAGATAAGCAGATATCTGGACGGAACGAAGAAGAGGTTTAGCGGGATGAAGTCTCACGACTGTCACGTGCTGTTGACGCAGATACTTCCCGTTGCGATTCGAGGGATAATGGACGAGCACGTCCGTGATACGCTGCTTGCCCTTTGCAACTTTTTCGACGTCATCAACAGGAAGTCGATCGGCGTGAAGCAGCTCGACAGGCTAGAGGAAGAGATCGTGCTGATACTATGCGAGCTCGAGATTTACTTCCCGCCAGCATTCTTTGATATCTGCGTGCATCTCCTTCTCCATGTCGTTGATGACATCAGGCAGCTCGGGCCAACGTTCATGCACTACATGATGCCGTTCGAAAGGATGAACGGTGTCATGAAAGGATACGTCCGCAACAGGTCCCATCCAGACGCAAGCATGGCCAAGGGCTTTCTAACCTACGAGTGCATCTCCTTCTGCCAGAATTATCTAAGCACCGAGAACCAGGATGTTGGTCTCCCACGAGGAAACACTTCGGCAGGCTCAATGGATATGGTCACCGAGAGGGCACCAGCTCAACCTTTGTCAGCATGCAGGGTCGAAAGGACGACTTCGACAGGGCTCACCGGGTCGCGCTACAACACTTACAATTGATCGAAACTTGGGTGGAACAGCACAAATGCTTACTCGAGCAACATTACATCAAACTGGGCCGGCCGAGGAAGAAGGGAGACGTAACCAGAGCGCACAACTCTAGCTTCACGCGTTGGTTCAAGCAAAAGCAACTGGAGCTAGCAAAGAACAAAGCACCATCTACGGAAGATGAAAGACTCATATTCTCCTTATCACGGGGTCCCTCGCACAACGTAAAGACCTATCAGGCGTACGACATCAACGGCTACAGATTCTACACCGAGGAAAAGGACAAGAAGTCGGAATATCAAAACTCAGGAGTAACTATGCTATCCTACGGCGATGAGGAGGCTACTGTCAAGGAAAGATACTTCGGAAGGATTGAGGACATATGGGAGCTCAACTACTGTGGAGAGTTGGTGCCAATGTTCCGTGTAAGATGGGCCAAGGACGTCGTCAAAGAAGGCCGGTATTTCACCACCATGGTAATACCCGATGCCAAATCGAAGAACGCCTCCGCGAAAAATGAGCCATGGGTACTCGCTAGCCAAGTTGAGCAATGCTTCTTCATTACCGACCCGTCAAAGCCTAGCCGTGTTGTCGTGAGGAGGGGCAAGAGGAGCATCATCGGAATGGAAGGAGGCGCCACCGAGCAAGACTTGGACAACGAGCCAAAGATCGAGGAGGAATTCGACAAGTTCTTCGACATGCCTACTACTAGTACACAAAGAAGGAAGACCTCCCTACCTACTAAAGGTTGTCCGTTCACGCGAAGAAATCTCAAGGTGACCGGCCTAAAATTTTCAACCGCAAAGAAGGGAAAGAAAAGAATCTAGCTCGCGGAACCGAGACGAAGAATACTTTTTTGGTGTATTTAATTTGTGTGTGTTTGTGAGACCATGGAAGCATATATTATGAATTTGATAATTTTTGTGTGTGAGAGACAAAGTATATGTATATCATGAATTAGATAATTTATGATATGTGTATCTCATAAATTTGTGTGTGTTCTTTCTTTAAATTTAACCAAAAAAGAATATCAAATTTATTTTTTAAAACAAAAAAATGTGAGACAGCCAGGAATTGAACCTGGCTACCCAAGTGTACAAGTTTTAGAAGCAATCCATTGGGCTATGTAGATTTCTTTGTCATAATACAGCATAACTGGTTTTTAAAAATCGCACTAGACAATTCCGTGGCGCACCCACCCGGAGGTGCACCACAGAATCCTCAATTTCTGTGGCGCACCCCTCCAACGGTGCGCCACAGAATTCTGTTGCGCCCACTTACATGTAGGTCCGCCAACTTGCCTCCCTCACTTCGCGAAAACTGCTAAGGACCGAAAATTCCTCTCATGCTCTCGACGACCACCACCACGTCCTCGCCGCCGGCAGCTCCCGCCCGCGCGCTCGACGAGCACCGCGTCCTCGCCGCCACTCCACCGCGCTCGACCCACCCCACCACCGATAGCCAGGAGCACCTCCACCGCCACCCCCCCGCAACGCCCCTGCCCTAACCGCACGCTCAGCCCCCGTGTGGCGCCGCCGACGAAGACCTTCCGCCCTCGCACCTCCCTTCCCTCCGCACCGGCGACGATCTCTACACCGTGCTTGACGACCTCCCCTCCCTTCCCTCCCCCAGGTGATTCTCCTTCCCCCCTCCTCTCTCCCCTACCGAACTGCTGCACCCAAGGTGTTTGTAGAAATTCCCCTCTCATTCATCTCTTCTTCAGTTAGTTTCTCTGTGTTGGAGCCTGTTTGTTGTTGGCAGAAAAATAAGAAGCATCATACGTCTGTGATGTACTAGATTGCTTAATATGCACATTACAGACTTCCCTCACTGATGTTGCCTCATAGTTAACCAACAGATCTATGATAAGGTGCTGTAGATTAGATTACGCAGCTCAATATGTTGATGTTGATAGCTTACTCAGATAAAAGGCAAAGATGTAATGACTACATCTTCCAAATTTTGTCCATGAATCAGACTCCCGAAACGAGGTCCTTTCCGCTCCCTCCCATACCCATAAGATGGTAGTGTTGGCATCAACGGCCAATGCTTCTCATCCTGTCCAGAAGAATATCAGAACCCCATATAGATAAATTTGGCAATCTGAAATAAGTGCATGGTATCATGCTAGAGTCAGAGATGCAAACAACTGGAACACATAGTACTCCTAAACATATTCCAGCTAAATCTGAATACGCGCACACATTCTATTCTAAGCATCTAACACACAACCACCAAGCTCTAAACATTTTGCTTTGCCATAAACATCAATGTTTCACCAAGCTAAATAGGATACCGATGGTGAAAATTAAACAGACAAAGTGGTATCTACAATGTACATTTACTGAATGCAACACCATGTTAGTTAACTGTTGGAGGCATGCAATACCATGTTTATGTGAAGTTTTTGGTTGATTATTGTGGAGGTGTGTTAATTTACATATATTATGCTTATGCAACTGACCTAAATCATTTTGGAAAACATAGCAAAATCGAAAATCTGATGTATAGTATGGACTACGGTTAGTGTACTTATAGTTGTTTGGTATACATCTCTTCCATCATTTCGGGAACTTAATAAATCAGCTGCATTTTGCATGCAATTGTATTAAGAATTATGCAATGAATCAAATTCTATAACTGTTGCCATTTATGGTTCTCAGTTCTAAGTCATGTTAGTTAACTGTTGGAGGCATGCAACACCATGTTTGTGTTAATGCCTAGGCTAATTTTTTTGAATTTCAGTACAATGGTTGTTGATTGCTTGCTGCAAACACACTAGTTGGTTCTACTACTGTGTTAGGAAAACTTTGGAGACCAATTTTTTTTGAAATTTTTTCTAAGTTAAATTTTGTCACTGTTTTAACATGCCTACAAGAATGCCTTCAATTAAGGTTTTAGATGTATTCAAAAAAATATTTCTGGGGTTTAGCATGAAGTACTAACTTAGTACATGAGATCCATGAAGGTACATTTTAAATATGATCAAGATTTGATAACTTTGTAAGCCTCCAAAGTTGGTACTTTTAACTGTTTTGAAGATGCATTTTTAGTTGCTGCTAGGTGCTTTTGCTGCTAGCTGCTTTGTGAAATGTGTGTGGTAGATGCTAAATCATGGTTTTGTTAATTTATTGCAGCACCACGAGGAGCACCTCCACCACGCCGATCTCGGACCCGAGCCTCCCTTCCCTACCTGAGGTAGTTCCTCTCTCCCTCGATGTGGATGTGGATGTGGTGATGTATGTGCATGAGGATATGTGTCCACGACCATCGTGTCATGGTTGTTTGTGCTCCGACCATCGTGTCGTGGAGATGCCGGCCGGCATGTGGATATTTTTTGTGAAATGTTTGCAGGTACCCCGTGAGGCCCTTGAGATTGCCGGAACGTCGATTAACTTCCGTTCCGGCAAATTTGGGTACTCCATATGTCCTATTTTTAGCAAAGGTCATGCCAATTTTTTTCGTGAAATTTAGCATGACTTTGCTAAAAAATAGGACATATGGGTATTGCGGCTAATGCATGGGCCGGGGTATCTTAGTACTAAATTAAGTGATGCTTTTGTTATATTTGTTGTACTAACTTTTTTCCACTTTTTCAATGCAGTGCAAACATGTCCTCTGAGGCCGGCCCTTCTAAGCACATGAGCATCGAAGAACAAGCTAGAAAAAAGAACAAGTTGTTCTGGGAAGTGAACCCGGAGATGGAGGATGCGGAGGCCGCCGAACTGGCTCGTGACGGCGATGGTGACTTTCTGTTAGAGATGCGGAGGATGCGGAGGACACTGACGAAGATGGGGACGCAACCACCACCACCGAGGGCGGCGACCACACGGATGTCGGGGGTGGCGACCACACGGATGGCGGTGGTGGTGGTAACCCGACCGCTAAGAAGCTTAAGAAGCTGAGGAAGGACCGGACACCGAATGCGGTCGGCACTGTCACCGACACGTTCACTAAGGTCTCCTTAAGTGGCCAACCCCAAGAGCCTAGGAACAGCGCAAAAGGGTACGGCATGCAACTAGGGTGCATCCTCCGGTAAACCATGTCAATCAACACGTATGACCTCAGGAGCGCGGAGAATGAGGCTTTGCGCACACAACTCCTCAAGAAGCTTCACGAACGATACATTTTCCCGGATGATGGAAACAAAAAGGTGGATAGCTTCGCCATCACGAAGATGAACACCGCCTTGACCAGCTGGAGAGGCCGGGTGAAGGCGAAGATTGAAAAGGGTCTTAGCTGGGAAGAGATCAGTGCCAAAGAGCCGTACATCGACATAGAAGAGTTCGAGGCATTGAAGTTGTCCTTGGCATCTCCGGAGGCTGAAAAATGGACCGAGTGGGGGAAGAAAATGCGGGCACTGAACTTAGGTAACCACCATTTGGGAAGCGGCGGTTACGCAGGAAAAAAGCCCGTTTGGGACAAGGAGGATGCCGAGGTTGCGAGACTTGGGAAAGAGAACCCGTGGCATAAAATCACGGACGAGCAAGTTAGGAACTTTGTTCGGTCCCGCTACTATCTGAAGCCGGGGACGGGGGGAATTCGTTACCGACTATACAGATGTGCTAGATTTCGAGAAAACGCTGGTAAGGAACTTAATTACCGCGGATATCTCAAAGTCCATTTGCGTTGATTTCTACATGGGTTCACGTTTATTTCCTTTGTCCGCAGGAGGCTGAGTTGAAGGCTGAGGCTCACGTTTATTTCCTTTGTCCGTAGGAGGCTGAGTTGAAGGCTGAGGCTGAGGCCGGCCCGTCATCCCAGGAGGCTCAGGCCGGCCCGTGGGACACGACTTTCAACCGGGCGATGAACGTTTTCAAGGGGAGGGACAAGTCAAAGCCGCCGACGTCAGCTGGCCGTGTGACCGGCTTTGGTACGGCGATGAAGTTCATCGAGTACTACAGCACGGATACCGACAAGAAAAAGGAGAGGAGGAAGACGGCTAAAGATAGAGCCGAGATTCTCGAGCTAAGGAAGAAGCTGGAGACACTAGAGAAAGAAAAGGTGGACTCTAGCACGGTGGACAAGCTAGTGGCCGAGAAGGTGAACGAGCAGCTCCGGACGATGTTACCCCCTTGGTTGATGGAGGGGTTAGCTGCCTGGAACGCGAGAGGTCAACAGGGGCCGATACACGTGCCCAGCTTCGCCGGCAGCACCTCCAGCAATAACGTGTCGCCGGTCCTGGTGACCCCACCGGTGCTCCCTGTCGTGGATCAACATACACCAAGGCCGGAGAATAATGATAATGCGCACGAGCGGCCAGAGAATGATAGGCCGGCCGCCGGCACCGGCGCCCTTGTCTCGACATTAGCCGAGCTCGACGCCATCACCAAGGTAACTAATTAGTTAGTCTGCGACATCTTCCATAACTATATATGCCTTTGATGACTGCCATATCTCATGCATGCATGGTGCCCAACATGTGTTGACTCCCAGGACATGCCTTGCATACTCCTGCATAGGGTGGGGGTCGACGGCGAGTTGAAGGAAGTCGCAACGGCCAAGATCATACAACCTTTGACCCGCGATATGCACAACACCCGAATGAGCGAGGTCATGATGAAAGTCAATGTGAGCGAGGTACTACCTGAGTTCCGTGACATCGACCCCCCCACGTAACCTCCGGGAGCCAAGAAACACATGAAACTTGGCGAATGCGGGAAGTGGATGATGGAATGGCCGAAGACCCAGACTCGTCTTGGGGATGTTCTTCATGGGGTCAGGCGCACCGGCGGCGCCACCTCGAGGCCCCGGCCCCCGGTCGTTCGGCCCCCGTCGAGGCGGCCACAAAAAGCTGTTGCGGATGAATCGGCGCCACAAGCAGCCGTCACCACCACCCAGAAGGAACCGCCGGTCGCCGCCACCACCGGCCGGAAGCTACCGCCGGTCGCCGCCACCACCAGCCGGAAGCTACCGCCGGTCGTCGCCGCCACCAACCGCCACAAACAGTTGTTGGGAACATCTTCACCGCAACCGTCCAAGGTTAGTTCTGACTTTCCGAATTCCCCGACTTTCCGATTTTCCCGACTAACGGATGTGCTATTGTTTATGTTTAGGACAAATCCATTGCACCTCAACTTGGTGGCAACGACCACAATGAGGAGGAGGAGAATGATGTCAACGTCGATGACTACATCAACACTGGCGCCTGCATGGATGGAATGTACATGCCTCTTGTGGATGAAGAACCCTTCCGCGACCACTGCGGTCAACCTGCTCGTCCCACTTCATGCACACAACGCCTGGCCTTCACCGACACGCCTCCGGATGCCGGCGATCATCAAGCTCAACCGGGTAACATTTTCAGCCCTAACACACTGCAAGAAACTGTTAAAGCAGGGTTCACTTCACCCCCACAATCCCCAGAGATGAAGAACAAGAAGAAGCACAGGAAGAGAAAGGGATCCTCCACCACTGCGAGCCAACCAGCTCCTAAGATCTGGGGTCTTGAAGACATGATTCCACCCCGTGTGGATGGCTTCCCCCGAGTTCATGAAGCTGGTAAACCAATCTTCTCTGGGGACTTGCTCCGCCTTGCAGAAGGACTCATGATTGCCTTGCAGGAATCTATCTTGCATCTAGAGGAGCTCCTTCTTAAAGACAAGAAGCCGAGTTACCCGGCGTTCGCGGTCCAGGTGCCAAAGGAGCTGGTGGACTTCGTCCAGGAAGACCCCGCGGATGTGTTCTTCATAGCGTACGAGGACATCTTCAAACTCTTTCACACTCAACGGCTGGACTATAACATGGTTTGCCTATATGCGCTCGATGTGGCGATGAAGATCAGGAGAGATGATACCCCGTACGTCGCGATAGTGGATCCCTACTACATGCGTGACAACCATCTGGTGGAAGGATCAAAGACACGGGAAACGGCCACGGAGTACCTCGTAAGGGTCATGCTGGCCAACAAGAGGAAGAACGCCCTTCTTCTGCCTTTCATTTTCGAGTAAGTACACATCCGCTCGCCACCGTCGGATCTTATGCCTTCTTGTACATTTCTTCCATCGCTGATCCTTCGTCCAACATTTTGTTTCAATTGTGTTGAGCAGGGACAAGTACTGCGCACTCATCTACGTATTCCCGAGGTGGTCCATTGCCACTTATTTGGACTCGGGGAATAAATCCACGCCGAGACGATACACCAGAATAAAGGGTGTTCTCGATGACGCTCTCGAGGCCTATGCCCAAAAGGGCGGCCCCTTCCATAAGAATGCGGAATTCTTCACGGAGGACAACACACACAAGTTCCAGCATGGGACCGGCTTCCATTGCATCAAACAACTGGATGACAGCGTGAAGGAGGCCTACTACGCCCTCCATCACCTTAAAGCGATTGTCCGGGATTACGAGAAAACGAAGATTCCATCTGGTCTCGCAGAATACACCAAAATGGCGGATGCTCTCACCGATGCTGATTACAGAACAGACTTCCATCGCATCCGGCTGCAGTTGTCAACGATCATCCTCGACGATGTCATTCACAAATCAGGGTCCTTCCACTACCCCAGAGGTATTATTGAAGTGTACGTGTAGGGTTATATATATATATGCTATGCTATGAAACCCAAATAGGATAGCCATATGATTTCCAACCATGACAATTAATTGATTGTCTTTTCTCTCTACTTAGATGAATAAATTATACTCTATTTATATCACTAACCAATATATATCCCAATCCATCTTCAGGGTTGTGTCAGAGGGATATCGAAGAACGACTAGAGGCACAGAATGACACCAGGGAGTGGAGGACGAAAGAAGGCTTTCTACTGTTCCCGGCGCCGCTCAAGAAGAGAACTCCATGATCATGCATGCTCCCGCGCGCTCTTGCTCACCATCATCGCCGATGTGTACTACATTTGATCATAGTTAGGCGGCGAACACTTGATTTGTAATGTGTAGTGTGAAATGATGAAACATTCAGCACTTTTGTGACTATGTGTATATATGTATCTCGATCGGGCACTAAGTAATATGTGTGATGACATATTGATTAATGTGTTTGTCGTTTATATACCTATCAAATATACCTGTATTTCTGTATAAACCTATATAAATCCTGTATATACCTGTATTTGTACAGCAAAACGAAAAAATACCGGTATTTCTGTTTCAAATTTCTGAGGCGCACCCTTTTTTTTGTGGCGCACCAAGGAACAGTGTGCCACAGAATTCCTCTGCATAGGGGTGCTGCCGAGCTATTTCTGTGGCACACCGCGCTGGGTGCGCCACAGAAATAATTTTTGTGGCGAGAATTCTGTGGCGCACCCAGCAAACCTCCCGGTGCGCCACAGAAAGCCTTTCTGTGGTAGTGTGACCATCACCACTGCCACGTCACTCGCTGCAGAGTCGCCCGTGCATACCACCTTTCGTGGCCACCGCCCCGGTATCAAAGATCTCACACCCAAGTAGAGGCAGGTGTCAAGATGACAGTTCCACCGAAAAGGACAGGCAGGGGTACGTATGACTAGCAGGATGCACTCGTGCCTGCAGAGGGCCGGAGACGTCGAAGAGATCGGGACCTCCCCCGGGAAGAGGAAGTGAAAAGAGGGCACGGGGACCATGTGGCCCGCGCCCTCTCGGAGTACCCCTTGCTAAAGGTCCTGTCGTGCGTAAGACAAAAATTATTGGCCAGGCGAGGGATCATCGTGCCAACAATACAAGCTTGGAGATACGGTGCGACGAGGTCCACACCCCGGCCCGCCAATGTAATCTTGCGGCTTGCCCAGGTTGTTCATATAATAAAAAGGGGGATGTGTTGAGCCCATCTCGACACGTCCCCCATTCGTATGGCGGCTCAACACGTCCCCCATCCGTATGGCTCAAAAATAAAGCAGAATAATCTCCAAAAAAAATAGAGCAGAACGGCAAGATGGAACACAGAGGGCGCGCACGGGGGCTTGCGACATGGGGGTCACCGTGAGTACCTAGAATAACCCGGGAGCCTGACGGCACATTCCTCCCCAGTCTACTCTCCCCTATAACTAAGCGACATGAGATAGTTGGAGCTAAGTCATTCTGAAGCAAAAAAACTCGATTGCATCGTAAGTTTGTGATAATTATTTTTTTAAACACTACAAATTTGTGAATTAGGAGTTCTTTGGCGAGTCAAACATAGGGAAAGGAGGCGCCGCACGGCCTCTTTCCTCGGCAAGGGCTGACTGAAGGGCGCGAGGACGTCAGCCTCTAGCTTCTCGATGGCTTCCCGTGCAGATTTCCTCTCAGCCTGCAAGGGAGGGACGCGGGTTAAGCCGGAGATTGGCGCGGTGCGAGAGGACGAAGGGCATATCGGGTACCTCCATGGCTCTATCCAGCAGTCCTAGCAACTCCGCCAGCCGGGGAAGACCAGGCACCTCCATCCGCAAGGCTCGAGCCACGGCCGCGCTGGGAGGAAGATAATGGGAAGGATACATGTGAAAGAGACCGAGGTAAATCAAGACCGGGAGAAAAACTGTCTCGACCAACCAGAAGGAACCTCGGGAAGGAGCTGAAGCAAGATAATAAGATCAGAGGAAGAATCAATGCAGGAAAGGACGAAAGGTAAAAGCTCACCAAAGGTGGAGGATTCAGTGCCACGAAGGCGGGAAGCCCTGGTTGGTAGGGGCGCCCAAGCGCAAGAGCCGAGTGGAGGGCTAAATATAGTGGTAAACTCATAAACCGGCACACGCCCCTACGGCCCTACCATTACAAGGAGGTGGACCCCCCGCCTTGGGAACCAACGCGACATGAAGTTTTCCTCCGCATGGGCGAGCAAAAGTGGATCGACAAGACAAGCGCGGGGCAACTCCTCGGGACCGGCGTTCCCCTGTGGGACGTGGCCAGGTGTCAGTCGTCGCGCGGAAGAGAAGAGCGGCGGCAGATCCTCGTATCCCTGGGGGACCCACACCCCTATTTTTGGCGTCCCCTGGGCAAACTCGGGTTCAACTTTCCCGGGAACGCCCGGGGCCTAATGTCGGCGTTTGGGTTCCCAGGGTACCCGAAACGATGGGCGCGTAGGGTCGTGCCAACTGAGCAAAAAGGGGAAGAAGCCCCCCAGAGAGGAGGGACTGCGAAGAACCATCACTCGGGGGAGGGGCCGCGCCCCCGGGAAGCCGACTCCGGGGAATCACGAACGTGCCAGATGATCTCTGCCAAAGTCCCCACCACGGGGAGGCTTGCGGGACACGGCATAGACTGACGGGCAGAGTGACATGACCTGACGCGTCGTCTCATCAGCTTCGGCGGAGCAGGCGACATGGTGGACAACGCGCAGCCGACTGCCACCGTGTGTCGCCAGCCGCCACCTCAACACTTCCGTGATGCATGCCATGCCCCTGCGGCGCGCATGCATCTAGGCCACCTATGGGAACCCCTTGAACTATAAAAGGAGGTCCATGGTCAACGCAGAAGGAGGAGGACACATCGAAGAGAAGAAACCCTAGCCTACTGTCATAAATCCTTGGCGAAACCACGAAGGCTCGGGGCCTAGGAGAACGAACACCCTGGAACCCCTCGTGTTCGTCTCTCCCTCGCCACCAAGAGTAGTTTAGGCTGCTATCTTCACCACTGTAATCCACCACCACTCCAATACATTTAGACAAATAGGACGTATGGTGTTACGCGACAACGCGGACTGAACCTGGGTAAATCTTGGTGTATTCGTATTTGCATACGGGGACTGAGTTTGAAGTATCTCGTGTCATCTTAACGAACAACTAGGTGGTGCCCAGCATCCGACGTCCGCGTTTCAATACTTGACAGCAACAAAACCCCAAGCACCAGATGTTGTGCCCGGTTTAAATGATGCGTTGAAATTTAAGCAGCATGCCCTTAAATTAAGTGAGCTTCTACATGGAGCTGGAGGCATACATCTCTCACATTTCCAAGGAGAAAGCGTAAGTACTAGAAAAGTAACAAAATTCAATTTTCTAAGAAATTCAAATGATTATCATACATGTTTGCATGCAATGAAAAGCAAGTTTTAAAGAAGAAAAAATAATATTGTGACGTGGAAAAGTAACAAATACCATCACGGCTTAAAGTTGTGGAGCACCAAGTTTTCTTTCTTTCAAGGATCATAAAATCTGCCTAGCTTTTTCTAAATTTGCATGTGCATATTGGACATGGACTTGTACATGTGTCAAAATTCTCAAATTTCATCAGAAAAAACATTTTCTACACCGGTTAGTGTGGTGCCTGTACTCAGTTCAGTTCTGCAACTCTCTTATTATTATAGTTGTCTCCTGCTGATGTTAGAGCATCTCCAGTAGATCTCTTAGAAAGCGCAAACCCGTACAATTCCAGCGGATTTAAGGTTTGGTCCAGTTTTTTGGCCTGGGCGGAAATTGTAAAATGTGCCGTCCCGTATTTTTTTTATAGACCCGTAAATCGACAAACAAGGCCACTATATCTAAGGATTTTGTGGCAAAGTAAGATTTTCACCCTTCATTTCCCCCATCGCAAACCCTCGCCGCCCTCGTACTTTCTCGCTTCACCGGCTAGCAATTCCGGCAAAACCACCTCCACTATGTGGTCGGTGAACAACACCTGCAGCCATGCTAGGACCCTGATGGCCGCGCTCTTGGTCGTGCCGCACAACCGCCGATTTCCGCGGCAGGAGAGGAGAGGAGGCGTGCTCGATGCATGGCCGGAATCGCAGCGTGATGTCGCGCCGCCATGAGTTCGTCTGACGCGGCCTCCACCGTGGCACGCACGACGTCGAGTCCAGGAGCCCACGAGGTATCATGCGTTCTCGGTAACTGTTGCCAACGCCCGCTATAGAAGAGAGCAACGTCGACACAGAGGAGAGTGGCAATGAGGAGCTGCTCGGGTCGACGACTACGACGAGCTCGTCAGTCGAGGCGAAATCAGTGCGCTAGGAGCACCGCCGTCGAATCTACGAGGCCCAGCTCTAGGCGTACTTTGACGACTTCCTCGAGCGAGGGTTCCAGCAAGAGGAGCACCTCGCGCGAGAACGGGAATGGCCGCTGGAGGCGGTGAGCCAGCTGGATATCATCACCATCCCCTCTGACTCCGATGATGCGCTCGACGTCGCCGCCATAATGTGAGGCTTGATGAGAGGTCACATACCCCTTTTGTATAGTTTAGGGTTAGGTTAACTAGATCTAGGGTTGACCTCGTGCTAAATGTATATAAATTAAGTTCGTTTATCTAGAATCGTATGAACTGAAAATGAAATGCAGGTGTTGAACTTCTTTGAAGTTTAGCGTCAAAATTTTCTTTCCTATTTGCGATTCGATTTGCAGTTCTGTTTTTGCACGCATGTTTTGAACCCATTTTAACTTTTCTTCTTTTTCCGGGTCCGATTTTTATAATAAATCTGCTAGAGATGCTTAAAACTACTCCGGCTGAAGGCCACGGGTGACGGATCCAACAAATGATGTTAGTGCGGTATTATTCAGCTCTTCAGCTACGGCGCCATATAGGAGCTCCCGAGGGACGCCCAGAAAGCAACGCCACCATGGAATTCCGGCGACCGAGCTCACCGGCTGGGGCCTGCCAGGCCCAGATCGGTCCGAGTCTCCGAGATCTGGGCCGTGCAGCCCTGCCGCAGCACTCCCTCGCCGCCCGACGCAAATCCGTCGCCTTCAACCGCATCCCACCGAGGACAGCGGCCGCCGAGCCAAGCTCCGCCGTCGAAGTGCACCGCCGCAAGCCCGAATCGTCCCCGACCCACTCACCTAGCACGCGGGGAAGGAGAATCCCTTCGCCGGATGAATTCCGTATATGATTCGATTACGGAGTACTCCTTCGAGTCGGATGAGGGATTGCAGGTACTTTTAAGTATTTATATCCGACGATGCTACTTAATTCAACGCCCAAACTTCGCATTGATTCTCGTGTTAGTCGTCCAAATTTGAGATCCGAAGCTGCAGAAGCACCATGGGTGCGGCGTCTTCGTTGCTGTTCTCAGTTCAGTTCTCTTCAACTCTCCTAATATTATATACTAGTAGGCTTTCGCGCGGCGTCACGCCGCGCCCGTGGCAGTATATTTATATAGTTACAGAAAAATCGTCAATAACTCAAAATTGGTATTATATGATAAATAGTGTAAGGTTTTCCATACTTTTATATTTTTCGTTTACTTTTGTGTACTCTTTTGTGGTTTATTTTAGTACGTAGGAGGGGAGAGATGGTCAGGTGAATGCAATTTCGCAGGTCCAGTTATATAATTGTATGTAGTTGCATGCATTGCTTAGCAGGTCGATCAGGCATACCGCATACATGTTGCAAGTATAATGTATTGAATTGCAATAATTTATTCTTGTCGCTGCATATGCTGCAACTGTTGTAGGAGGAAGAAGTACCCAATTCAGGATACTAATTTTTACACGACTTGTAATATTTACAAACATAATTTAGAAGATACGGAAGGAAGAAGCCCATGAAGTTATATGAGAGAGAATATGATAACACTTACTCACCAGATTGGAAAAATAAGTAATAACTACAAACTGCTTAGAAATCTCACGTTATGAACCAAAGACTCGTGCCACAAAATAATGTAATAACCCAATTAAACATCTTGTGTTGCTTGCTGATCCAACTAATTTTCTTATGCCTTGCAAACCTCCCCCCAACAATATTCTCTTCGAATGCCCACGAGAAACAAATAAAAACACTGCAAAATGGTAACTGGAATGTAGACCACTGCATCATAATCATACACCAAATTTCGAACACATCATCTCAAACAAAACGATGGACATCTTAACCTTCTTATGTGCTGAATGCTAGTGCCTTGTAATTTCTGGGGTAATTTCTGGTTTTGTTCTGCAAGAAGGCATGAGAGTTAGAAGTTAGACCAAGCGACTGATAATTGTAGCACTATCAAGAGAAATTGTTTTGTTATACTTAGTGAATGTACAATGATTGATACGACGTATTGTCTTAATCGTGCCACATAATTTGGCTATAGAAAAAACATGATGTATAATGGATTATTTTTTAGTCTTATCAGGTAAGACATAATCTCTTAAGTAAGAGAAGGCAAACGTAGAAAAGTAGCAGATCACCAACTATCTAAAACGGAAAAGAAAAAGAAGTCAGACAACCAGAACAAAGCTCATATAAGAGTACAAAAGTAGAAAAAAAATGCATACGTGAAGGAGTACCAGTATGGAAGGAACTTGTTGGCCAAACGATCATGGAGGGAAAGGAAAATACAAGAAGCCAAACATCAAATTGTAAAACGCGTGCTTCCTCCCTTGTTATAGTAGTGTAAGCCTCTATCAAATGGCGCTTACGTCGGTTGATAGTAGCATGCATAGGTGAAACAACTCGCAAACAAGAAACTACGGGGAACCGAAACAAAACAAAAGGTCAGTTAATGAAGGAAACAAAAAATCAATTAAACAAACCAAAGCTCAGGAAGGTGGGGAAAATAGAAAAGGAACAAAGGAGTAGGAACCCTTGACACCAAATGAACAACCACGACAACAGAACCAACATGCAAAGATGACGCCATCAGGGGAACCAACAAGAGAGGCTGCGACAACAGAAGGACCAGACGGAAACACTGCAGCGGCAGAGAAAGTAGAGGGAAACGCTGCTGCGGCAAAAGAAGCAAAGGAAGACGCTGCCGCGGCAGAGAAACAAACAAAAGACGCTGCTTTGGCAGGAGAACGAGGGAGAGACATTGCCACGGCAAAAGATGCTACCACATCAGGGGAACCATCATAAAAAGGTGCCACAAGAGTGAATCGAGTATGCAACGCTGCCGCGAGCAAAGATAAACCCGCCATGCCACTGCAGCGACCTCAAAGAAGCAGAAGTCTGGGGGAACGAGATGAACCGTGTGGCGACATAAACAAACAACAAAATGAATTAATTACTAATCACACCATACATACCAAGAACAAAAACTAATACGAACAACAAATCGAATCAATTACTAATCACGCCATGCGAGCAAAAAACAAAAACTAATAACAAGATCAAAGGAGAAACTTTGAATTCATAATTTAGATAAACAAACCACCTGATGATAATAAGCATGCAGCGACAGAAGACCCAAAATCGCCCTCAATCATAGATGGCACAGATAAGTTACAGAGGTAAAGAACCTATAAACCAAAAGGAAACATACGTCACTTACATGCACGAGTGTAAACAAATAGTAATATGAAGGAAGAACAAAAAAGGCAAGGAAAATACAAACCTCCCTCCATAACCGGGGGTTTGCCAAGACGTATTTCTGAACGACGACGATCAGCGCGCGTCAATAAGATCAGAAGAGACGAACTGGTCATCCAGCGAGAACAACAAAAAAATGTAGATGGCAAACATATATGTAGGCAGGATAGCAAACTTGAGCACCAAGCGTAAATTTGAGCGCCAAGCATACGACCTGTAGGTGCAAGCGTAGGGGTCAAGTTAAGGAAGGAAATTTGAACTCTACGAACAAGGAAATATAAGGATAAGAAAAGAAAAATGAAATAGAAAAACCAGCCGTATGACACCAAACGTGGGAGGCAAGCTTGATCAAGTAAGCCAAAGTGCATGCACATCCATTGTGAGGGAAAAAATAACAAACGTGGGAGGCAAGCTTGCTCAAGGAAGCCAAAGGTGCATGCACATCCGGTGGTTTTTTTAAGAGAACAAAAGAAACCACCGGGAAGACACTGAATGCCCGCCTAGGGGAAGCAGGTTCTCGAAATCGTCTGGCCAGTTGAATGGAAAAGAAAGGAAAACAAAATTTGTTGGAACACAGAAGCAATCGGATAGCCAAACCGGCAGGAGAAAAAAAAAAGACGCCAGTCACCAAATCTCAATGTCTCCATCCAACGGAACGAAGCCACGTAAGAACCACTCTTACACGTGTCACCTAACAAGAGGCCAAAAATAGGCAAAAAAACGGAGGAAATTATTGCACATAAGCACAGTGCTCCCGTAAAAAATAAAACTATACTTCTAGGTTTCCAGAAAATAACCAAAAAAGATAATTAGTATCCACATACTCTCTGGACGCTTCGTACAAAAATACATTTTTATTTTGGGCTACAGAGAAAAGATAATATAGGCCCAAAAATAAGGTTTTTATATTCCTACATGTAGACAAAAATTTGTTTTTTTCACACAGCCCAAAATAAAACGTCTTTTTCACCGAAACTTCGCAGAAATATACAACATATGTGTAAGCATCTGTGGAATTTTTTGATATTTTTTAGGAATTAAAAGGTGCATTTTTTTTGAATTTTTCAAAATCCGGGAGCACTGGTGTCTGGGTGCACCAAATCCTCTTGCCATTCCTCTCTTACTATAGTAGTGTTGGCCAAGCAGCTGCATAAAAAGAATCCAAATTGGGAACCCGTAAATAAAAGCAGAATAAACAACAACAAATACATACGCAGGAAAACAAAAAACAACCTTTAAGGGCATCAATAAGTTGTACAGAAAGTGGCAATTCAACAGGAGTAACACGACCTGCATAAATTATCAGTAGCTAGTAAATGATAAATGGCATAATAATAAATAAATTTATAGTTAGCAAACAGAACAAATCAATAAACATTGACCTCTCTCAACTAAAAGGCGGTAAGCCTGTATCAAACGGCGCTTACGTCGGTTGCTAGTAGCATGCATAGGAGACACCACTGGCAAATCAGCATTTTCACTACAAGAAACAGAAGGGAAACAAAAAAATCAGTCAACAAAGGGAAGAAAAATTTGGAGAAGAAAACAAATTATCAGCTAACCAAGAGAAAAATCAAATAACGGAAGCAAAAGACATGACAACATGAAATAATAACACGTACCCAAAGAAGTAGCAATCCAGGGCACCAAAGAAAAACAACAATGGGAGAACCACCGCGCAAAGATGCCGCGCTAGAAGAACCAGCAAGAGAAGCTGCCGCAGCAGGGGAACCAACATATAAATCTGCCGCGTTAGGGAAACGACACACATGAACAGTAGATTCTAAATCGCCCTCAATCATAGGTGACATGATGAACTGGGAGGCGTCATATCCGAAGAGAAGAAATCTATAAACAAAAAAGAAAGCACATCAACTTCGATTCTGTACGCCGGTATATGTATGAATAATAACATTGACGAAGAATAAGGGAAACAAAAAAAGACAAGAAAAGGGGACCTCTATCGATAACCGGACGCTCGCCTAAACTAATATCCATACGATGACGGTCACCACATGCATGAGCAATATTAGAAAGAATGAACTGTTCAGCCATGGCGAGGAACGCGAAAAGCAGAAAATGCAGACCGCAAATATAGAAGTAGAATAGCAAAACATGAAACTTGGCGGCCAAGCAAACAGCTAACGCAAGGGGCAAGTTTCATGACCTCACAAAAAACAGAAACAAACAACCGAGACGTACAACCCAAACAAAAAACTGAGACCAAGCTTATCCAAGGAATCAAGGTGCATGCACAAGTTTTGTAAAGAGAACAAGAGAAGACCATCAGCCATACAAGACAAAAATATTAAACTTGGGAGCCAAGTTTTCACAAGTAATCAAGGTGCATGCACATGCATTATTTTTTAAAGAGAACAAGAAAAGACCAACGGGAAGACACCCAATTTAAAAAGAGCAAGAGAAGACCACAAGCCATACAAGCCAAAAATATTAAACTTGGGAGCCAAGTTTCCTCAAGTAATATCATTTTTATACAGAGAACAAGAGAAGGCCACCGGGAAGACACTCGATGACCGGCTGCAAATGGAAAAAAAAAATATTTTTAAAGAGAACAAGAGAAGGCCACCGGGAAGAAACCCAATGACCGGCTGCAAATGGAAATAAAAAATTGCCCTTGAAGCCGGTAGAGAAGAAAAGAAAAGCAAACAAAGGGAACAAAACTTGTTGGAACACAAATAGAACCGGCTAGCTAGACCGGAAGAGCAAAAGGAAAAATAATGGAGAAGTCAAACACCAAGTCTCAACAATTCCCACCCAATCGGACGAAGCCACGTAGGAGCAACACTTACACGTGTCAACTAACGAGAGGTTGAAAAGAGGCAAAAAATTGAGAGAATTAGAATCCTTCCTCCCTTATTATAGTAGTGTATACTAGGTATCTGGGGGCGGCGATACGTCGCACCTGTTGTAACTTAAAAATGCTGAATTTTGTAGGAATTTATTGTTTAGTGTATTTCAAAGTACTTGTATTTTGGTATGAATGTGTAATTTAACTTCATGAATTGAAATGATCAAATATGTTTGTTTCTAATTTAAATCCTTGTTTAGAGGAAGTGTATAGTATTAGTATTTACTATATTTAATCCATTGTTAGAGGAAATGAATTTGTGTTTTATTTGAATATGAAGCTAATCAAGCATTGTTTAAATTTAACTATGTAGTCAGAGAGAGGTAAGTTCGATTTGATCATTTATTAAGTTGAATTGCATAATTGGAGGGAGTTCAGTTATATTATATGTAAATATTAACCTATTCAAATTGGTATAATATGTTTGACTTTTGGCTTAAATATTTAATTTAATTCAATAATCAGAGGAAAATACATTATATGAGCATTTTTTAAATTCAATCCATTAATTTTCTCAAAATATTCACTGAATTAAAATCTTCAAATATGTTTGCATTATGTCATAAGTAGTTAGTATTCTAGAGTCGACAAAACTCGAAACCGATTACGGGAATGAAACCTACTCGTCGACACGCAAATTTTTCTTGTACATATTTTCTCGCGGTTTTGAAGAAAAAAAAAGCTACTGTAGCACCGTATGTTTGCATTATACCATAAGTAGTTAGCATGTTGACCAAACTCGGAGCTGATTACGGGAATGGAACCTACTTGTGGACGCGCAAATTTTTCGTGTACATATTTTCTGGAGGTTTAAAAAAAATAAAAAAATGCTGCTGCAGGGCCGCATGTTTGCATTATGGCATAAATAGTAGCTGCTCACTGTAGCGCTAGAGTGGCGAAAACGCTTCGCGCTATTATGTAGTGTGCGACGCAACAGTAGCTGCTCACAGTAGCGCTACGGTGGCGAAAACGTTTCGTGCTATTATATATAGTAGCGATTATATATAGTGCACTGCAGCGTGCTAGCTACTGTAGTAGCATGTACTGTAGAGTCGCACAAATTTACGGTCCTGGGAAAAAAGAGTCGCACAAATTTACGGTCCTGGGAAAATTTACGTGCAGTATATATAGTTAGTATAGTTATCTCCTGGACACATATAGTGCAGTATATAGCATGGTTTCTTACAAAATACTAGGCAGTATTGTTGATGCCACGTAGATAGATAGACTGATAAGAGTATAATATTTTGTTGTCAAAACTGCAGTACTATGCAACTCTGTTTCTCCATACGAATTTCTAAACTTACTTATGAATCTGTGTTGTTTTGTATAGCGTCAAGATGATCTTCTCAGCGCGCTTCCCGATGATGTTCTTCTGTCCATCTTGGGGAGAGTCGACCTAAGCACCGCTGCGAGGACAAGTGTACTGTCAAAGCGGTGGAGGTGGCTGCTTGGGTTGCTGCCCGAGCTCGAGATCGATGTTGAGGATTTCATGTCTGACCCACACTCAAAGCCTAATGACGCTGATGACACCCACGCCGCGATGCTAACGGTTACCACAGCCATCAAGAGTTTATTTGCTAAACCTAGAAGAGAATTCACTGTCGCAAGGCTGCAGCTTAAGCTCTTCCTGGCCAACACTCTGTCTCGTGATATTGGTCCACTAGTATGTGAGGCAATTGACTGTGGTTTTCTGAAAGATCTGGAACTTGACATTCTCGATGAGAATGGATGGCTGGAATATTCTCCCTCGGCCTCGGATATGCTAAGACGTGCCCAAGACATGGATGGATTTTGCAGTGCATACCCTAGCATCCTCGGTTGCCTCACAAGTCTCTCTCTCTGCAGCCTGAGTTTTTCTGGATTTGACATGCCTCATATCATCTTTGACTGCTGCAAGCAACTAACGCATTTAGCACTCTTCTCTTGTGCTGGTGATTACGACACTATGGAAAATAGATGCACCAAACTCAAAAATCCGTGTTATGAACCTTGAAGGGTGTTGCTTTGGGAAAATTGAGTTGATATCCCTTCCAAAACTTGAGAAGTTCAATTGGGTTTTATCTGCATCGCTATATGCCCCCCTGTCTTTTGGTTTTGTCCCATGCCTTAAGGAATTATGCCTCGCCCATTTTTTGCACCCTGAGCAGCATTTACTTAAGTTGAGCAAGCTTCTACATGGAGCAGCAGACATACACACTCTCACATTGAATTTCCTAGGAAAGAACGTAAGTACTCGGTATTTTTTCCACAGTCATGTTATCAAATTTATTCTTGTTATATCATGGATATGCTTCTATATGACACGGAACAAAGAGTTGTAAATTTCATTGAACTGTTGTAGAAAAACTGTCGGGAAACTACACTTCTAATAATGGTTTTAAGTAAGGCCCACCTTATTGGATGATATGCTAGCATGATGCTAGTCTTTGAAGAAAGTTTGGCTAAAATTATTTCCTTGTTACAATTGTAGTGTAGTGCTCTCAAATTTTTAATTTTACACCATGACTGTTTTCTAGGATAGAGTTCACTGATACATTGTGGTGAAATCTTTCTATGTACTAGTTCACAAGGAGTTTATAAAATTTTCTGAATTTTTATCTATTTATCTCCTGACCAGATTTGGCTGCAACATGAAATCAAACAACTCGTCTCCGCATTCAGCAAGCTAAAGAGGTTGTCCATATTGGGTGTCTTTGTTGAATTTGACCTTATGTGGACTACAGCCTTTCTTGGGGCCGCTCCCTATGTTGAAATATTAATTGCATATTGAGGTGAGCAATATTACCATCCCGTAATTATCTATCAGTCCGAGTTTGTTTCAACATTTCGAAAAATCATTGTTTTAGCCTGTCGTCCCTATGCAATTCATAAACAAATCTTCATCACTTTTATATTTTCCTGGTCCAAAAGAATGTTATTGTGAAGACTTTTGTATGTGTACAATTTATATTACATAATGTAGGAACGCCTTTCATTCTTACATTGACTTGAGAGAAGTGATTCTCAATCTGAAGAGCCCAACTTTGTTTAATGGTTTCTAAACCAAACACAGGTATATGAACCATGTGAGATGGAACAAGTGCACAAACTGTGGGGCTCCCAGAAAAGAACCAATCCCCGGTGGAAGTCTCATTCTCCTGGCTCCAAAAACTTGGTACTGAGGGAGCTCCACATCGACTGCTTCAGGCCGCTAAAGCAACAACTGACGATTATCAGAGAAATCCTGGAGCGGGCTCCCAATCTGCAGACAGTCTTTCTGAACAGTGATGGTGAGAAATGCAACAAGTGTGATGCCATGGCCTTCGACGAGTCTCCCAGTGCGTCAGCTCGGCCTGCATTTCCAAAGAATGAGGAGGAGCAAGACATGGTGGTCAGGCGGGTCACGGATGGCAAATCCTTCTCAGGCCGGATAATTTTTCGGTGATTGATAAGTTGGAAGTGTAGATAGAGTGATGAGGCCTAAACATACAAGTGTAACAAGAAGTTGATCCCACGGTTGCAAGATTTCTGTGTATGCCAATATGTGAGGACTACGCAAGACCAAAAAGATTGAGTTTAATCTTAGTGTCATGTAGCGCATTTTTGTTTATTAGCATGCTTATTGCTTGAGGAGGCAGGGAAATGTTAAGGCGTCAGGAAAGAGCTTGGAGGCATAGGGTAGAGAGTACAGAGAGGGATTAGGACCTGAAAGAAGGGGATTGCAACAGAAATATCTAAACGCAAAGTAATTCGATACGATAGCAATAGTACTTGAAATTATAGAATATACTAATGGTGTTGGTGAAAGCATAAAAAAAATGGATGTGGTGAGAAGACTTTGTATGATAATAATCAGCTGTGCATTATAAAAGAAAACATATGACAAACCTTACACTTATACACCAAATTTCCTACACAAATGCATATCTATTAGAAAACTGAGTAAAAGCTGTAGATGTTAACCTCGTTGCTGCTACAGTACACGTGGGATTAGGAATAAAAGCTAGTACGAGTCCAAGTAGGATTAGAAACGTGAGTCCTAGTAGAACTAGGATATCTAGTCCTAGTCTGGTTGTTTAGTCCCTGCGTGGACGTCTATATAAACACCGGCAGGGTGGCTTGTAAAGACAACGAAAATCACAAGAAGGAATAGAGAGCAAAGTCCGATACGGGCCTGTGGCAATCACGAAATCTTTTCTGCGTGTTTCCGTTCCGTCGCTGTGTTTCGCAACGTCGCCGAGAGAATCCGATCGTTCCTATCGATCAAGGAGCTAGCTAGCACGTACGGGTAATCGATCAGTGCATCACGTCCCGGCTAGCTGCTCACGTATGGTACTAGCCAATCGATCAAAGTGCTTGAGGAGGCTAGCTGAATCTAGAAAGCACGGATACGGCAGAAAAGTTGCGTATCAGGGTTGATACATATCGGATACGGGATACGTATCGGATACATCAGGATACAGAACGCCTCCATCAAACTTGATGCATTGCTATCTGCCTCGATCAAATGCAGTCCAGATGTTGAATGTTGCTCTTGTATTCCTCCAAATGATGATCGGAAGTGGCAGGCATGTACAGAAAGTCACGAAGACTCCTATATACTACTAGTAATTCTCATTCTCGTATAAAAAATCACTAATTTATATATATTATTAACTTAATTATATATATACAAACGTATCCCCGTATCCGTGTTTTTGAAAAATCGGCGTATCGGCGTATCGTGGTATCAGTATCCGTATCCGTATCGCCGTACCCGGGCATCCTAGAGCTGAATACACAATACGTGTGTGTTTTGCTTGTCAAAGGCAACGATCTAGAGCCTAGAAACCAACATTTGGTATGTGTCAAGGAGACGATGGGCAAAAGCGACAAGGAGTCCGTCAACAGCTCGAAGTCCGTCAAGACCGGCAAGACCGACGGCTCAAAGGCGAACAAGAACAGCGACAAGATCGTGAAGGAGGCCAAGAACACAGCAACGAGCAGGGTGCGCGGTGCCAACGTAATGGCGCACCGCAATATCCCGGTGCAGTACCCAATGCTGACCGACACAAACTACGGTGTTTGGGCGGTGAAGATGAAGATTATTCTCCGATTACTCCGAGTGTGGCAGGCAATCACCGACGATGACGTCGACGACGAGTGCGACGAAGGTGCCATGGCCGCCATAGCCCAGTCTGTACCGGATTCCATGCTGATGACATTGGCGGAGTTCGAGACGGCAAGAGAGGTATGGGACGCACTAAAGGAGATGAGGATTGGAGAAGATTGTGTCACGAAGGCTCGGGCACAAGTGCTGAAGCACCAATTTCACAAGTTGCAGATGGAGGAAACGGAATCGGTGAACGACTACGCCATGCATCTCACCACGTTGGTAGGAGAGATCCGCGCACTTGGCGCAAAGCTCAATGAAGTCGACGTCGTGGAAAAATTTTAAGCTCAGTTACTGATAAATTCACGTACATCATCGGCACGCTCGAGCAACTCACCGACATCGAGAACATGACCATAACGGAGGCGATCGGACGCTTGCGGACGTGGGAAGAAAATTCTCGTGGTTGTCGGAGGGGCCAAGGAGGAGGCGGCGATCAACTCTTCTACGCACGCGCTGACTGGGAAGCCCCAACAAGCAAAGGAAGGCGTGATGATGAAGAATCGAGCTACTCTAGTCAAGATGAGCACGATGAAAAGGGCAAAGGAAAAGGCAAGCCACGAGGGCGTGGCAAAGGTGATCAGTCCAACGAGCAGAGGCCACGGAACTTGGATATGTCTAAGGTCAAGTGCTACAACTGCAATACGATGGGTCACTTTGCAAAGGAATGTCCTGAGCCAAACAAGCGGGAGATGAGAGCAAATTTAGCAAAGCAAGAAGACGACGATCCAGCTCTTTATATGGCCGAAGTTTACAATCTTGCCCAAACGGTGGTTGCGAAGCCAAACCGGAAGGTGCTACTTCATGAGAAGAAGGTAACACCTAAGTTATCCGGGAACAAGGACACGCGTGACCAAGGTGACCAAGGTGATGAAGATCACCACGATGCGGACACCGACGACGACGATGATAGGAGTGAAGATCTTGGCAAAGAAGATGCCGCAAATGAGGTGGTGCATGGTGATCGTGATCACAACGAGGCGCAAAGTGACAACGACCACAACGACGATGGTCACGGTCATGACGCCTACGCCGATGACATGGATGCCAACGGCCCAGCGCCAAGCATGCCAAGAACTTCGCCACCTTCCTCAATCGCGTCGACATTGACACAATTTGTTTCCCCTAACGTTGAGGAGCCGACAAAGTTTGTAGAGGCGAGCAAAGATCCAAGTTGGAAGCACGCCATGGATGAGGAGATGAAGGCGATTGAGAGCAACAATACATAGTCCTTGGTAATCCGACCTCCGAACCATAAGCCTATTGGTTTGAAGTGGGTTTACAAGTTGAAGAAGGATACGATGGGTGTTGTTGTGAAGTACAAGGCAAGACTCGTTGCGAAGGGCTACATACGACGTCAAGGAGTTGACCATGAGGAGGTGTTTCCACCGGTTGCTCAACTCGAGATCGTGAGGTTGCTCCTACCTATGGAAGCACAAGAGGATTGGAAAGTTCATCACATGGATGTTAACTCCGCAGTCCTCAACGGTGATCTCACGGAAGAAGTGTACGTAGAACAGCCCCTCGGCTACGAGAAGAAAAACGAAGAAGAGAAGGTTTACAAGCTCAAGAAGGCACAACATGGGCTCAAGCAAGCGCCACGAGCTTGGAACTCAAAGTTAGACCAAAGTTTGGTCTCTCTCGGATTCAAAAGATGTCCCCTCAAGCACACAGTCTATACGAAGCCCTACGAAGATTCGAAACTGCTAGTTGGCAGTGACATGGTAGACGAGAGGAGCAAGCACATAAATACTCCGTTCCGCTACATCCGGGAGTGCGTTGAGAAGGGGATGATCGAAGTTCAACACGTGAACACCAAAGACCAGCTTGCTGACATTCTTACCAAGTCCCTCGACAAACAGAAGTTCATCGAGACGAGGAAGAAAATCGGAGTGCAATTGGTGAAGCCAAGCAACAAGGTTAAGGAGGAGAAGGTAGATGTTAACCTCGTTGCTGCTACAGTACACATGGGATTAGGAATAAAAGCAAGTACGAGTCCAAGTAGGATTAGAAACGTGAGTCCTAGTAGAACTAGGATATATAGTCCTCGTCTGGTTGGATTGTTGGATTATTAGACATAATTTTCATGATTAATTCCAGAATAATAAACATGATCGCAACAGCTACTAACATGTTAAACTCGAAAATACTAGACGTATTAATTAACATGAACAGCAGCCAGACATCTACAAACACAGCCATCGGAACGTGACGAACGTACCGAACGATTGTAGATGAAGTAGTCGTTGGAGCTGCGACGGCAGCAGCTTGAGCGGCGACAGTAGCAGCTCGAAGAAGACGACGTTGGAGACGAGTCGCCCGCGGACCCGGAGATCGTCCAGGAAGTCGAGCCGTGATGAAGAACTTGAAAGCAGTCGCGCGGAGCGCTTCCCAAAAACCTTATTCGTCCTCTCCCGTACAGGATCACAAGGACGAGCGGTTCCAAAAACCTGTTGTCCCGTTCGCCGGTGCACGCCGGCGCACGGGATGGAGTAGACTACGGTGGCGGCGCAAGGCACGAGATTGGCAAAACCTAGATTGGTTCGGTATGTGACGGCGCACGCAGTGCACGGCAATATATAGTGCGGTTCGGAAAACCCTAACGGGTACAACGTGGGCCGGCCACGTCGCACACGTTCGAGTCCGTTACAGCAGCCCACGATCCGAATTGGCTAAGTTGTACACGTACGCTAACACGACTCGATTTTCCTGCATCGGCTCGGCTCATTCCCGCAACCCGCGGCGTGTCATGACGAGACGGACGGACGGACGGACGGTGGAGGAGGAGGAGTGCGCACGAGAGAGCCTTCTGTTCTCAACTAGCACACCAAGTGATACAACACTCCACCTTATAAGGTGGTGTTTGTCTCCTCCAACTAGTAATGTGAGACTAAACTTTAGCATCACTTTGCACCTCCAAAATTCTGCCATGCACATGGATCAATTTGAGGTTTTGAGAAATTTTTATTGGGCTGTCCAAATGGGCACAAAATCTAACAGTTTAGTCCCTGCGTGGACGTCTATATAAACACCGGCAGGGTGGCTTGTAAAGACAACGAAAATCACAAGAAGGAATAGAGAGCAAAGTCCGATACTGGCCTGTGGCAATCACGAAATCTTTTCTGCGAGTTTCCGTTCCATCGCTGTGTTCGCAACGTCGCCGAGAGGATCCGATCGTTCCGATCGATCAAGGAGCTAGCTAGCACGTACGGGTAATCGATCAGTGCATCACGTCCCGGCTAGCTGCTCACGTATGGTACTAGCCAATCGATCAAAGTGCTTGAGGAGGCTAGCTGAATACACAATACGTGTGTGTTTTGCTTGTCAAAGGCAACGATCTAGAGCCTAGAGGCTAGAAACCAATAAAAGCAAAAGTCAATGCGAGCTCGAGCTGTCGAGCACGTAGGAGCTGAGCTGCGGAGCAGTGGTACATACCTTGTGAATGTATAATGCATACAATGCGCTAGCACAGAAAAACAACAATAAGCACAATATTTGACTGCAGGAGATTATAAATTACATTGATCCTATTTACAAAGTTTGTTGTTGGTAACTTCACTCTCCCATCACTATTACTTATATACGAAAATATAGATGGAACCAACAACTTACAAATGACTTAGCTACAATCATCCCTATTTCTTATATACGAAAATATACATGGGACCAACAACTTAGAAATGACTTAGCTACAATCATCCCTACAGGAGGGGGCACCACTCATGCAAAAGACACTGAATAAGCAAACCACATTGTTACAATCAAAAGCTCTTTATTTGTGCACAAATGACCAAAAGTTTTATTTATCTTAACATGACGAAAGACCTTTTCCTCCTACTGTCTTTATTCCCCAATCACCAAAAGTTACAATCAAAAGCTCTTTATTTGTGCACAAATGACCAAAAGCTCTTTATTTGTGCACAAATGACCAAAAGTAAATCTGCCTCTCTGTTCCCTCATAACCAACCATCGTAAACTCCTCCAAGTGATGCTGCCGAAGCCTGGTTGGTTTCCAGCATATCTTGTCTTTTTGAAGCGGGGCAAAAGCATTGCCTTTTATATTGATATAGGAGAAACAAACACAACACGGACTAGGCCAAAGTAAAAACTGGAATGTAAAAGGTACAGGTACAGTCAACCGACACCGTCCAGTCTCTCAGCAAGAAAGATCGTCATATCTTTAGCCGACGGTCAGTCCTAAGCAACTATCTCAGCCAGAAATTTGTCTCCGGCTAGAATCCAGTTTCGGCCCTCATCTTTGATCTTGTGGGTTAGCGTCGACGGCATCGTGAAGGTGTTGTTGAAGACGCGAGCGTTTCTTTCCTTCCAGATTTCCCAGGTAATCAGCGTGATCGCTGACCTGAGCCCTTTAGGGTGAGCTGTGGGGGACTTGGAGACCGCCTGCCAATAGTCGAGGATAGTAGGCCGGTCCGTGCCCAAGTCCTGCACCAAGGAAGGGCAGGAAAGCCATGAGGCTGCCGCCTGCCAAATACGCCTAGAGAATCTGCACTCGAAAAGGATGTGTCTTGCTGTCTCGTTCTGGCACTTGCAGAGCTGGCAAAGGGGCGCGTGCGGCCATCCCCTCTTCGCGAGGTGGTCGGAAGTCCACAGCTTGTTCTGCACCACCAACCATGCAAAGAATCTGTATTTGGGTGGTGCCCACGTTTTCCAGACCAGGTGGTTGAAGGAGCAGTGGGTGGATCCGATGAATTGCACCTTGTAAGCCGATCCCGTCGAGTATTTCCCATCAGCAGTTAGCGTCCAGATGATGGTGTCCGCGGAACTGGGGTCCAGCGCTACCTCTTGAAGAAGGCCCCAGAGGTTAACAAACTGAGAGATGTGCTCCAGAGTGAACTCATGCACCGCGATGTCTGCCACCCAGCAGAGGTTGGTAAGGGCTTCCTTCACGCATCGCTTCTTCTTCTTTGAAGCTTGGAAGATCTTTGGAGCAAGCACCATGGGCGATGTCCCATTCAGCCAGGACGAGGACCAGAAGCTGGCGGTCCGGCCATCCCCGATAGTAACTTTTGTCGCAGCATTAAACAACTCCCTGTCAGTGTCATCGTTTGGCATTTCTAGCCCCACCCAAGGCTTTTCCGGAGCTGTCCACTCAAACCACAGCCAGCGCAGCCTCACAGCCCTCGCAAATTTCTTGAGGTCCAGAATCCCTAAACCTCCCAGCTTCTTAGGGCGGCAGACCTTTTTCCAACTCACTTTGCATTTCCCTCCAATTACTGTATCGCTCGCATTCCATAGCATGGCCCGGCGAAGCCTGTCAAAAGCCTTTAAAGTACCTTTATCGGCCTTGATAGCCATGAGGAGGAAAATAGGCAGAGCCGTAAGAACAGACTTGACCATAGTGTCGCATCCGGCACGGTTCAGGAACTTGGTCTCGTAGGGGTTTAGTCTGGACGCCACCTTGTCGATGTAGGGCTGAAGATCCGCCCGCTTCAGGCGCCCCAGCGCAAGGGGGAGGCCTAGGTACTTGATTGGGAATTGATGTATCGCAGCCGGGAAGTTGAGAAGCGTGGCAGGGAGGTCAATATCCTCGCATCGAATGGGGCCACAGAGCTCTTCTCGATATTCGCCATGAGGCCAGTGACCATGCCGAAATTGTCCAACAGGGCAGTGAGGTAACTGACATCCTGAACCTCTGGCTTCAGAAAAATGACCGCGTCATCCGCATACAGCGAGATGCGAGATTTGATGAAGTTGCCAGGCAGCGGTTGGAGGTGTCCTGCTTCAGTAGCCAGCTCAAGAATCTTTGGCAGCGCATCGATTGCAATATCAAAGAGAAGCGGCGATAGCGGGTCACCCTGCCTTAGGCCGCGGCCATGAACAATCTCGTTGCCAGGGATGCCATTCAGCAGAACCCGGGAGGTGGCGGTGGAGAAAAGCAACGACATCCAAGCACGCCATCGAGGGGGGAAGCCCAAACGCTGCATGAGGTCCAGCAGGTAGTCCCAGCGAACGGAGTCAAAGGCTTTGGCGATGTCGAGCTTTATCAGCAGGGCCGGGGTGTGCTTTTGATGGAGGTGACGCGCCACATTTCTGACGTACATAAAGTTGTCGTGGATGCTTCTATTCTTGATGAAAGCGCTTTGACAAGAGGAGACGATGTCATTCATCTTAGGCCGCAGCCTCGAGGCCATTGCCTTCGTAATAATCTTGGGGATTATGTGGATCAGGCTGATGGGTCGATAGTCCTTCAGGCAGTCTGCCCCTTCCTTCTTTGGCAGCAGAGCAATATTGGCGTTGTTGACTACTTGAAAGTTGTTGATGGAAATCTCAGAGAAGGCATTGATCACTTTCATGAGGTCATCCTTAACAATTGGCCAGCAAGAGCGGAAGAAGTTGGAGGTGAAACCGTCCGGCCCAGGAGCCTTGTCCGTCGGAAGGTCGAAGATGGCCTCACGAATTTCTTCCTCGGAGAAAGGAAGCCCTAAATCATCCAGCTCCTCAACATTGGGGTCGATTGCCTCCTAGTTAAAATCAATCAAGCGGCCTGACGGAGCTCTCAAGGTGGATGTGAAGTGCTCGTGGATGAGCTGCTCCTTTCCCGCATGATGTGTCGCCCAACCCCCATTGCGCCTAAGCCTCTGAATGACATTCTTGCGTTGTCGAGAGTTCACCCTAAGGTGGAAGAATTTGGTGTTGGCGTCTCCCTCGCGGATGTAGTTGATCCTGGAGGCCTGGCGTTTGCGGGCTCTCTCGAGAACGGACAGGCCCATCACCCGGCGTTTTAGCGCTGCCCTGAGGGCCAACTCAGTAGGGGATAGCAGTCTAGACTCTTGAGTAGTGTCAAGCTGAAAGATGACATCCAGGGCTATGGTGAGCAGCTGCTTGTAGTTGGAGAACAGACTCCGACTCCAGATGCGAAGCTTTCTCGCAACAGACTTGAGCTTGTGGTCGAGGATGTGAACAGGCTGGGTGTGTGTGGAGCCTTGACTCCAGGCTGTGGTGCATACACAATATTGGTTAATGTAAGCATACACACATTATGGTACTAATCTGTCACACATATACACTCTTCATAATACGGTATTTGAAATTATGCATTTTTGTGACAGCTATCAATAGATGAAAGACACCAGTTTGGGTAAACAAAACTCTGACAATAAGAGTCCTCCAATTGATGAGCACAAGAAACTTTAGTGCAATACTATTAGGCAGGTACTGGCTTACTGAAACTGTTTCTTATTCCTCACAACACCTTTTACTGTTTTACGATATGCATAGGCTTTATACTGCTACACATTCTTCTCTCCTCTCCCCTTGTTTCATTATCTACTGCTCATGCATGTAACATGATCAGAATTCCAATTTAAAATGGAGAATCCGTATTTATGATGCAGACCTATCAAATATTTCAGAGAATTGTGCAAGTATAAGAACTGCTGCAAGCACATAACTAAAGCAGTGAGTGCTCTGGCATGTGAGGGAATCTCAGCAAATTGCAACATACTCCGTATAAGCTAGTTGCACTAGAGAAAACTAGACGGTTGCAGGTCAAGCACAAGCATGAAAAAACTCAGCCAAAAACTAGTTGAACCGTAGGAGCAGCTGACAACGAAACCCCATCCATGATATGCTTCAGTGTGTGTTTCTTCTCCTCGTCGGTCCACGAGTGTTGCTGCGTCACCAACTCCCAGTCCCAGTGCCGCTTGTTCCGAGCATGCCCGTTCTTGAAGATCGAGACAGTGCGCAACGCAGTGCATACTCCTACAACAAACTTGACAAGGTAAATCTGCGTCTCTGTTCCCTCATAACCAACCATCGTAAACTCCTCCAAGTGATGCTGCCGAAGCCTGGTTGGTTTCCAGCGTATCTTGTCACCGGGCTCTTCTGTGCACGTGGCAATGTGGACGTGGAGGGCCTCTAGCGAAGGTGCTGTCTCGAGCAGGAGGCGGGGCCATGAGACGTCCCAGGACGAAGGCACGTCGGCGACGAGCAACCGCGTCAGGTTAGGCAGCAATGTAGTCGACGGGGATCTAGACGGCACAATCCATCTGTCTGGCCTCCTCTCTCCCGCACAGTAGAGAGGCGATTTTGTGCGCTCCCCGTCTGCTCCCACCTCGCCGCCGCGGATCCGTGTGATTCCTCGCCCTCCGTCGGCCGCTCCGGCGGCGGAGGGTGGGGAATCGCCGGATCCCGGCGTGTATATAGCGTAGGAAGAAGTTGGGTCTCAGCCGGCGTCGTCTCGGAGTGGAGGCCTCGTTGGTGTTGTGTTTGCAGGTGGTGCTCGTCCCCTCCGGCAGTGGAGCTTCGCGGAGCTTCATGGTGGAGCGCCGTCTCCTTCCTCGCGCTCGCGGCCCTCTGGGGTCGCCGTGTGTGGGGATCCCCCTCCAGATCTGCTGGCGGCGGATCTGGTTGACCTCATCGATGCAGTTGGTGACGACGCAAGCGGCGTTGCTGGTGGAGCAGGCTGGAGGCCCTCTGGGGTTCGAGTTTCGAAGACTTCCCGTCCGCTTCCGATCCAAGGTGTCAAGGAAGCTGCGGCAGCGGCGCGTCTACGATGTGATCTCTTCTCCGGCGACGTCGATGCAAAAGGACCTCGGTGTAATTTTTATCTTTCGTTTGGTCTTTCTTGCCTACTTGCTGTAATTTCCATCTGTATCCTCGCAAAAAAAAATCCATCTGTCTGGCCCAGTGATCCGAACAGTCAGACGTGTTATGCCTGGCATGTTTTCAAAAAGCCACTCATGGTTGATTGTCAAGTGTTGCTTCGGGTATTGGTGAGTTCCTTGTATTCTCACACCCATGCACTCGGTGAGGTTAAATTTCTTGAGACAAGGGAATGAGGCGGACTCGAGTAGTACTAAAGATCCCAGGGATGCTAGGCGCTCGAGATTGGGCAGAGCCCTCAGACGTAACCGCCTGAATCTGTCAACAACAAGCTCCTTGATTTTCGACATGGGGGCATCCACATATGTATAGGGATTTTCCAGACTACCCTTGGCCCCCGGCACTATCATAGCCGTCCATTTCGTGGAAAGTCAAATTCCACGTTGTTTTGCATTTTAACCCCTGTACAATTCCGAATTCAACCCGCAGTCCACCAGCACTATATATAGGCGCAAAACCCTAGCCCAAACCAGAATCCACCCACCCACCTCAGCTCCCGCCGATGCCGCCCACCTCTTCCCCCGCCGCCGCCGCTACGTCGCTGTCGCCCACCTCGCCCGGCCGCCGGATCCATGCGCCGCGGCCCCGACGAGCTTACCTCCCGGCGAGGACACGCCTTCTCCAGCTCTTCCTGCGAGGACCGAGGCGCGGAGGTCGTGACGGCGACGGCGCCATTGAGGGAGGGCGCGACGGTGACGGGGACGACGCCATGGTGGGAGGCCGCGACGGCCCAAACTATTCCAGCCGCTGGGTGAAGCTATGGCCTTGGTCAACAACGTCCGAGCGTGGTTGCTCTGGATCTGGGCTTGCAGCCAGATCTTAGCCTGGATCTTGGCTCCCTTTGCACCGATCTGGGCTTGCAGCGATGGTGTTTTGTTTCTTTCTGTTTGGATCTGGTGTGCTCTTCGATCTGGGCTATAAGGGCCGCATCTGGCCATGGAAGCTAATGTTCTTGCCTCCTCTAGTTTCTCTCGATTTTCTGTCGCGATTGGATCTCATTTTTATTGATGATTCATGATTTTTTTATAGAGGTTCCAGTAAATATCTATTGCAAAAATATACGTGTGGATATTTTTGTTATTTAGTTTTGTCCAGGTACAGTCTGGATCCACGGACTTTTTTCTGTTGTTTAATTTGGATCTTGGAAGCCCGGAAATGGATCTGAGCTCTTGTAGTATTTTCTTTTTTTTGTATCTTGTTCATTTGTTTCTTCTATGAAGATGGTATTTCTTCTGTTCAGATCCGAATTTGCTTGGTCCAGATCAAAAACAGTGTGATTTCTTGATCCGGATTTGCTTAGTCGAGATCCAAATTTGCTTGAAGAAATTACATTTTATATACTGGTACATGAATGATACATTTGTGATACACTGGTGTTTTAATTTATGACTTACATTTTTTAATCAGTCCGAGATCATGTTCATTCCAGTTTTCCTTGTAATTTTGTTGATGATTGGATCTCATTTCATTGAAGATTCATGGTTTTTTTTTGTTACATGTTCCTGTATATATAGATTGCGGAAATTCATAATATGTATATATAAATTGGTCGAATCTATGAAGATTTTGTATTGATTGTACCTATGATTGGAAAATATGAATGAATCAGTGATGAAATTGGATTGTATTTTTGTTCGACTTGGTCCAGATCAAAAATAGTGTGATTTCTTGATCCGGATTTGCTTAGTCGAGATCCAAATTTGCTTGAAGAAATTACATTTTATATACTGGTACATGAATGATACATTTGTGATACAGTGGAGTTTTAATTTTATGACTTACATTTTTTAATCAGTCCGAGATCATGTTCATTCCAGTTTTCCTTGTAATTTCGTTGATGATTGGATCTCATTTCATTGAAGATTCATGGTTTTGTTTTGTTACAGGTTCCTGTATATATAGATTGCGGAAATTCATAATATGTATATATAAATTGGTCGAATCTATGAAGATTTTGTATTGATTGTACCTATGATTGGAAAATATGAATGAATCAGTGATGAAATTGGATTGTATTTTTGTTCGACTTGTATCTTCTGTGTAGGAATCGTGCTGTGAATCTTGTGTGACATGGAAAAGAAAATTTATTGAATCATTTTCTTATAAGTTGTCCGGAAACAGAAATGAAACGTGAGGGAAACAGAAATGAAACGTTTACAAACCCTTGAAATATAAGTTGTCCGAAAAAATAAAGCAGACAAACTTGTATGAAATATATTTGAAACTTTTCTGAATATTCTTAAAAACAATGTTTTCGTATTATTGAATATTTTCTGGGAAAAAATATTCATTGAGTAAAGCTCCAACGAAAATCTTGTAACATAAAAAACGATATTTGAAACTTACATAAAATTGTTGAACATTCTTGAAAAAAATATTTTTCATATTGTTGAATATTTTCTGGGAAGAAAAATTCTTTGAAAAAATCTTCAACAACATACAATTTAGTTTTGTGATTTGAAAACTCTGAACGAATTTGCGAAAGGCTGGAAAAGTATGGACTGGTATGCAAAAACGCGTCCAAAATCTTGACCACCATGCGGTCGTCGGATCTCACCGAATGGACGGCATGGATAACCCTTTGGGGCCAACGGCACTGTGGAACTGCATTTTTCGTCCTGGGAGTAAACTTGCTCGCACTTTTTTTGAACCTGGTAGGAGAAGTTAACTGGACTAGTTATGATTTTTTACTTGCAGCAGCGACTGCACTTGTTCTGACTTTTGAGCACTAGAATTGGCCGGCAAGATTGAAAAATGGGATGATTTGACACGGTCCAGAGTGCAAATCGTTCTACCTATCTGCTGCTGCTTAAGACTGACTTCCACCTGTTCCTAAGAGAAATCTGCAACCTACACAGCAGGTTGAGTCATCTATGCAAGAAACAGGCCCGAAATTAAGGCGCGCGAGATATTCAGAAACCAAACACCTCGATCATCCATTCCATTCATCCTGGCAGTCAGCGGTGTCCGACTCCGTTGCTCGGCCGGCCACCGTACGTCCATGGCTTCTTCCCATCGTCTCCCTTTGCTCGTCGCCCTCGTCGCCGCCTCGCTCTGCGCCGCGGTGGCTGCTCAGGACGGCAACCTCCTGCTGCCGGCCAATCCTACCTGCTCGACGGCCGGCAACTACAGCGACGGCAGCCAGTACAAGAGGAACCTCGACCAGCTCCTCGCCGGCCTCACCGCGGCAGCGGGAAGCAACGGCTGGTTCTACAACGGCACAGCCGGACCGGGGGGGACGGCTGACCAGGTGTTCGGCCTCATCATGTGCTACGCCGACCGCAACGCGACGCAGTGCCAGGAGTGCCTCGCCGGTGCTCCCGCCGGGATCACCACGGTGTGCCCCGGAAGCCGGAACGTGCGCGCGGCCTACGACGCGTGCGTGCTCCGGTACTCGCCGCCTCCCTCCTTCTTCTCCCACGCCGACCTCCAGTTCCCTTTCCTCGTGCGCGCCAGCGCGCCGGGCGTGACAGTCGACCCGGACAAGATGCTCAACGCCTGGCTCACGCTCATGACCACCCTCACAGGGCAGGCCGCGAGCTCGCCGTCGCGCGTGGCGAACGCGACCACGCCGTACGACTGCGACCCGGCCAAGCTGGTGTACGGAGTGGCTCAGTGCACCAGGGACCTCGACGCCACGGAGTGCACCAGGTGCCTCTCCTCCCTGGTCGAGCAGCTCAGGACACGCTTCACCAACGATACCGGTGGCGCCATCAAGGCGTACAGCTGCTACGTCAGGTACGAGCTTGGCGCCTTCGACATCACCCTCCCGCCTGAACCGCCACAGCCACCGCCGTCTGTTAGAATTGTAATTAGACTCACTCCATCTGTCTTCTATCACGTATACGAGTCGTATACGCTTGTAACTGTATTGATCACGCCTATATAAAGTGGAGACCGTGCGGGGCTTTTTACCCACGCACAAAACCCTAAACCTGTTTTCAATCTTGGTATCAGAGCCCGCAGCCGCCGCGTGCCCCGTCCGCCGCCGCTGCGAGATCCTCCACATCGCCGCCGCCGAGAGCTCCTCCTTCGTGCGCCGCGATGACGACGTCCGCCCTCCAGCTCTCCACCGCCGTCGGGGCCATCGCCTCGTCCTCGACCGCGTTCGTCTCCGCCGGGTCGTCCCTACGACCGCCGTTCGTCTGGAGGCAGGAAACTTCAACCTCTGGAAGGGCATCATCCTCCCCAATCTCTCCGGCGCCAGCCTTCACCGCCACCTCGACGTATCTATCGCGGCGCCCGAGAAGACCATCACCACGGGAGAGGGTGACAAGGCCGTGACGATGGCCAATCCCGAGTACGAGCGCTGGTGGACTCAGGACCAGCGCGTCGTCGGGCTTCTCCTCGGCTCCATGGAGCCCGACATCGCCAACCAGCTCATCGGTTGCAAAACCGCTGCTTCGGTTTGGAAAAGCGTCCATGACCTCTACGGCGCCCAGAGTCGCGCCAATGTCCGCCACATCCACCGTCAACTAGTACTCGACGCGCAAGGAAGATCTCTCCGCCGCGGCTTACATGCACAAGATGAAGTCGTTCGCCGATGCCATGGCAGCAGCCGGTGCCCCCATCACCGATGACGAGCTCGTCGACTACATCGTCATCGGGCTCGGATCTGCCTACAACTCCGTCACCGCCCCGCTCACCCTCGGCAGCAGCACCGAGTCAGTCTCCTACGCCACCTTCTACTCGAACGTGCTCTCCTTCGAGTCTCTCCAAGCGCAGCAGGCGCACGCCGAGGGGTGGACCTCCTCCGTCAACGCGGCTACGCGCCCCAACCCCGCCTATCATGGCGGTGGATCCTCCTACCGCCCCTACGACAATGATGGCTAGCAGGGGCAGCCCTGCAACGGCGGCTACGGCCGCAACGACGGTGGTCGCAATGATGGCGGTGGCTACGGCCACAATGATGGTGGCTACGGCCGCAATGACGGCCGCAATGGTGGCGGCAATGGAGACAACGGCGGCTACGGCCGCAACGGTGGCTGGAACGACGGCCGCAACAACAATAACAACAGCCGCAATGGCGGCGGGAACGGCGGGCAGCGCCGCTGGAGGCCACGTTGTCAGCTTTGCGACAACTGGGGGCATGTCTCTAAGGACTGCCGCAACCGCTTTGACTCCAACTACCAGCCACCGCAGCAGCGTGGAGGCAACGCTGCTACGACGAACTACAACAACAACCCCTGGATCATGGATTCAGGGATGACCGACCACCTGACCAACGAGCTGGCTTGTCTTCAGGCCTTCGAGCGCTACGGTGGAAAGGATCAGGTGCAGGTGGCCAATGGTGCAGGTTTGTCGATTTCGCATATTGGTCATTCACTCTTAGCTGGTTCATCACTTCATCTTAAAAATATTCTTCATGTGCCTGATGCTCATCTAAGTCTCCTCTCCGTTTATCGTCTCGTTTGTGACAATAACGTGTTTGTTGAGTTTCACCGTAACTTTTTCTGTGTAAAGGACAAAACCACGAGGAGGGTCCTTCTTCTCGGTAGGAGTCAAGGTGGCCTGTACCCCATCCCGTTCGGAAGGGCTTCGTCATCATCCCGTCATGTGTCAGCTAGTGCTACCTCTCAACAGTGGCATCAACGTCTTGGTCATCCATCCAATAATGTAGTTCAAAATATTGTTAGAACCAATGAGCTTTCTTGTTCTCCGTCAAACAATAATTCTTTAGTGTGTGATGCTTGTCAACGTGCTAAAAGTCACCAGTTACCATACTCATTGTCTTCTCGTGTTTCCATTGTACCTCTTGAATTGATTCACTCCGATGTTTGGGACCGGCCAGCGTCTCCTCCGGGGGGTACAAGTATTATGTTAGCCTTGTGGATGACTACTCTTGTTTTTGTTGGATTTATCTCCTTAAACACAAATCTGATGTGGAGCAAGTCTTTTATGCGTTTCAGACTCATGTTGAGCATCTCTTGAACGCCAAGATCAAGGCGGTTCAGTCTGATTGGGGTGGGGAATACCATCGTCTGCATCGGTACTTTGAGCGCACAGGCATAGTTCATCGTGTCTCGTGTCCCCACACTTCGCAGCAAAACGGGATTGCTGAGCGTAAACATTGACACTTGGTCGAGACAGGTCTTGCACTTCTTGCACACTCGCAACTTCCCCTGCGTTATTGGGATGAGGCTTTTCTTACGGCGTGTTATCTCATTAATCGTATGCCCACTCCTGTCATCAACAAGGAAACACCTCTCTTTCGGCTCATGCATATTCAGCCCAACTATTCTTTTCTTCATATTTTTGGGTGCGCTTGTTGGCCTAGTCTTCGTAAATATAACTCTCACAAATTAGAATTTCGTTCTAAGATGTGTGTCTTTCTGGGATATAGCCCTATGCATAAAGGCTACAAGTGTTTGGATAGATCCACGGGGCGAATTTACATCTCCCGTGATGTCGTCTTTGATGAGTCTGTGTTTCCATTTGCTACTCCCGGTGCATCGGTCGATGTGTCTACTCTCGAACATGCCATTCGTTTTCCTTCCGATGAACCAGTCACTAGTGAGCCTGTGCGGAATTATGACTTGTCGTACCTGTCTACTGACCCACCTGTGCAAGGTGATGCTGTTTCTTCGCAGGTGCCCGGCGTCCTCCCTGGACGCTCCCTCGAGCAGGCGATCGACGTCCCCCCGATCGACGTGCATGGGGAGGCCATGCACGCGCAGCTCCCTGGCACTGTGCCCGAGCCGCGGGTGCTCTCGGCCAGCCAGCCTCCTCCCGCGACGGCCCATGGGCCGCAGGCGACGCCCGCATCTGGTCAGCCCACGTCACCTCCTGCCGCTCCGTCGGCCGCGACGTCTTTGGCTGACCCGCCTGCAGCTGCTGCACCGCAGCATGCGATGATAACGTGCCACCGTGACCAGACTCGGCGGGAGAAGACATACACGGATGGTATGGTTCGGTATGATCCTCGCCGACATGCATTCTTTGCTGCTCCATCATCTCATCGAGAGGCGCTTCTCGAGCCGGCGTGGCATTCAGCTATGGCAGACGAGTTTGCTGCGTTGCAGCAGACGGGCACGTGGACTTTGTTACCGCGGCCACCTGGCGTCAATATAGTTGGCAGCAAGTGGATTTTCAAGACGAAGCATCGTCTAGATGGGTCAATTGACAAACACAAGGCGAGGTTGGTAGCCCGTGGTTTCACTCAGCAGCACGGGATTGATTATGGGGATACGTTTAGTCCGGTTGTGAAGCCGGCACTAGTAGGAAAAGGGTTATAGGTAGGTTGACATTCTGTGGCGCACCCTTAATTGGTGCGCCACAGAAATATTTCTGTGGCGCATGGAAGGTAGTGCGCCACAAAATATTTGGCCTTTCTGTGGCGCATATGGTGGCCATGCGCCACAGAAAGTTGGTTTTCTGTGGCGCATGGCACCCATGCGCCACAGAAAGTCAGACTTCTGTGGCGCATGTGTTCCCATGCGCCACAGATATCCTGTGGGTCCCACGTGCAATCATTGGAGCTAGGTCCATCTGGGCAATTTCTGTGGCGCAGCGTGGCTGGTGCGCCACAGAAAACAACATTCTGTGGCGCACCCGTATCCATGCGCCACAGAATGTTATCTTTCTGTGGCGCACCAAAACCATGCGCCACAGAAAGTGAACATTCTGTGGCGCACGGTGGGTGGTGCGCCACAGAATGTCGGCCAGATCCACAAAAAGGTGGCAACACCCACTTTCCCCATGTGACCTTCTTCATTCTCCCCCCCATGCATCTAGCTCGAGCTCCTCCTCTCTCCCATGGCATTTTGACCATCCTATTATCCATTATTTGTTGTTAAACCTAATTTGTTTGACATATAATTGGTGAGGGCTTGGGGAGAGCCTCCATATATATTCTCCTCCTCTCTTTTTGTCCACTATTTTCTCTCCATCACCACACACTCTCTCTCATCGATCACGGTCACGTCTCGGCAACGGATCTAGATCTACTAGGTGAGTATTGTTGGATGAATATGTGTGTACATGAAGCTTGTGCATGTTGTTGCCTTTTGTTGTTGTGTTGCGCCGGCGTGGTGCATGGATGTTTGCCGAAATGTTGATTCATTTCCATTTCGGTAAATTTTTGCACCACATATGTCCTACTTCTAGGGGAAGTCATGCCGAATTTTTTCGTCGAACATTTCCGACTTAATAACACATACTCTATATGTATACCGCGTAGGCGACCATGGTCATGAAGATGAGCTCCAGTCGAATCAACAACTACAAGGAAGAAGCGAAGGCGGAAATGATTCGGTGCAACAAGCGCCACATACGATGTCCGTGTAGAAGTTGCAAATTTGTGAGATGGATCGACCCTGATTCCGGACACTTGGAGGAACACCTGCTCAGGCGCGGTTTCATGGAAGGCTTCAATGAAGCGCCGACAGCAAATGTTGCGCCGACAACAAATGTTGCGCCTGAAGACGAGGGCGGGCAAGATGATCGTGACGAAGGAGATGCCGACGGACATGGTCATGATGAAGGAGTAGATGGTGGTGGAGAAGACGCGAACACGCCGCAGAGCTCGCTAATGTCGGCCTTGATGGAGTCTCATGTTCAAGAACTGCTCCTCAAGGAGGCGAGGACCGTTAGAGAGAAAGCCAAGCTGGCGCAAATGGAGATAGACGGGAAGACTCCGTTGTATCCAGGGTGCCGGCCACAGGATACGCGCTTGCAAGTAACGCTTGATGCTCTGGAGATGAAGTCGGGAAACAAATGGACCGACGTGAGCTTCAACAAGAACATGAAATTCTTCCACGAGCGTCTTCCCGAGGGGAACACATTGCCAACTAGTATCGAGGAGGCCAAGAAAGTCGTGTGCCCTCTTGACCTACCGCACGTTAAATACCACGCCTGCATCAATGATTGCGCAATTTATCGGGGCGAGTACGAGGACAGAACCACATGTCCGGTGTGCGGCCAAGGACGATACAAGAGCCATGGGAAGAAAGGTCCTCACAAAGTGGTATGGTACTTTCCTATCACTCCCCGTCTGCAGCGGTACTTCGTGGACCCTAAGGAAGCAAAGCTCATGCAATGGCACGCGGAAAGGGAGAAGCCTGAAGAAGATCCGGAGAAGGGCAGGATCCTTACACACCCTTCAGACGCTGGCCAGTGGCAAGAGTTGGACGCCGTCGGAAATTTCGGAGGCGACGCAAGGAACGTCAGGCTCGGTATGAGCACCGATGGACTCAATCCGTTCGGCAACCAGAGTAGCACGCATAGCACATGGCCCGTGTTTGTATGGCCTTACAACCTTCCCCCGTGGTTGTGCACGAAGCAAAGGTATATTCACATGAGTCTTCTCATTCAGGGGCCGAAACAAGCAGGTGTCCACATACATACGTATCTCGCGCTGTTGGAAGAGGAGTTAGCCACGTTGTGGGCGACCCCAGCCCGTACGTGGGATGCCTACACTGGAGATTATTTCCCAATGAGAGCCGCGCTGCTCACGACGGTGCAGGACTATCCTGGTTGCTCATATGTATCGGCCCAGGTAGGCCACGGATTCTGCGCATGTGTCAGGTGCATGGATAAGACCCCGCATCTCCAGCTACCAAGGAATCCGGGTCTTCGAAAACCGTGTACCCAGGGGCTCGAAGGTGGCTTCGCATGGATCACCCGTGGAGGAAACGCGGTGACCTGTTTAATGGTAAGGACGAGCCCGAAGGACCCCCGATCCCGAGGAGCGGCACAGAAATCGACGAGCTGTTGAATAATTGGGAGGAGTGCCCTGCGCCGGGAAAGAAACGACCGAAGGTAGATCCGCTGCTGGGTGTATGGAAAGCGAGGGCTGTTTTCCACAACTTGCCCTACTGGAAGTTCCTCAAGACGCCACATAGCCTCGATATGATGCACATTACGAAGAATGTCACCGAGAGTCTGCTTGGCACTCTTTCCAACATGCCGGAAAAGACCAAGGATGGGACGAAAGCAAGATACGATCTGAAATGGCTTGGTGTCAGGAAAGATCTTCAGGCCCCGATAGCGATGACGATGATGATGATGATCAGACGGAAGGGACTCAAGGTCGCGGCAAAAGGGTAAAGAAGAACACTGTGGTGCTTCCCGCTACGTGCTTCACTATGAGTCCGGAGGAGCTCGAGCAATTCTACAGGTGTCTTCTAGGAGTCAAATTTCCGAATGGTTACGCGGGACAGATAAGCAGATATCTGGACGGAAAGAAGAAGAGGTTTAGCGGGATGAAGTCTCACGACTGTCACGTGTTGTTGACGCAGATACTTCCCGTTGCGATTCGAGGGATAATGGACGAGCACGTCCGTGATACGCTGCTTGCCCTTTGCAACTTTGTCGACGTCATCAACAGGAAGTCGATCGGGGTGAAGCAGCTCGACAGGCTACAAGAAGAGATCGAGCTGGTACTATGCGAGCTCGAGATTTACTTCCCGCCAGCATTCTTTGATATATGCGTGCATCTCCTTCTCCATGTCGTTGATGACATCAGGCAGCTAGGGCCAACGTTCATGCACTACATGATGCCGTTCGAAAGGATGAACGGTGTCATGAAAGGATACGTTCGCAACAGGGCCCGTCCAGACGCAAGCATGACCAAGGGCTTTCTAACCTACGAGTGCATCTCCTTCTGCCAGAATTATCTAAGCAACGAGAACCAGGATGCAGGTCTGCCCACGAGGAAACACTTCGACAGGCTCAATGGATATGGTCACCGAGAGGGCGCCAGCTCAATCTTTGTCAGCATGCAGGGTCGAAAGGACGACTACGACAGGGCTCACCGGGTCGCGCTACAACACTTACAGTTGATCGAAACTTGGGTGGAACAGCACAAATGCTTACTCGAGCAATATTACATCAAACTGGGCCGGCCGAGGAAGAAGGGAGACGTAACCAGAGAGCACAACGCCAGCTTCACGCGTTGGTTCAAGCAAAAGCAAATGGAGCTAGCAAAGAGGAAACCGCCATCTACGGAAGATGAAAAACTCATATTCTCCTTATCACGGGGTCCCTCGCATAACGTAAAGACCTATCAGGCGTACGACATCAACGGCTACAGATTCTACACCGAGGAAAAGGACAAGATGTCGGAATATCAAAACTCAGGAGTAACTATGCTATCATACGGCGATGAGGAGGCTACTGTCAAGGAAAGATACTTTGGAAGGATTGAGGACATATGGGAGCTCAACTACTGTGGAGAGGTGGTGCCAATGTTCCGTGTAAGATGGGCCAAGGACGTCGTCAAAGAAGGCCGGTATTTCACCACCATGGTAATACCCGATGCCAAATCGAAGAACGCCTCCGCGAAAAATGAGCCATGGGTACTCGCTAGCCAAGTTGAGCAATGCTTCTTCATTACCGACCCGTCAAAGCCTAGCCGTGTTGTCGTGAGGAGGGGCAAGAGGAGCATCATCGGAATGGAAGGAGGCGCCACCGAGCAAGACTTGGACAACGAGCCAAAGATCGAGGAGGAATTCGACAAGTTCTTCGACATGCCTACTACTAGTACACAAAGAAGGAAGACCTCCCTACCTAAAGGTTGTCCGTTCACGCGAAGAAATCTCAAGGTCACCGGCCTAAAGTTTTCAACCGCGAAGAAGGGAAAGAAGAGAAACTAGCTCGCGGAACCGAGACGAAGAAGAGACTTTTTTGGTGTATTTTAATTTGTATGTGTGTGTGAGAGACAATGGATGAATTTATATGTATGATCATGAATATGTATGAGACATTGTATGTGGGACAATGCAAGACCATATATATGTATTCAATGAATTGAATATGTACCAAAAACATTGTGTGTATTTTTTGAACCAAAAATATTTTAAAGAAAAAAATTAAGTTCCAGGCCAACTTATTCTGTGGCGCACCACTCCAAAAGATGCGCCATAGAATCCTGACAATTCTGTGGCGCATCCTTCTCAAGGTGCGCCACAGAAATAAGCTGTGCCCACTTACATGTGGGCCCGCCCCTCCCTGCCCAGTTCCAGGCCAACTTATTCTGTGGCGCACCCTTTGGACGATGCGCCACAGAATCCTGAGAATTCTGTGGCGCATCCCACCGACGGTGCGCCACAGAATTTGTTTACTCCCACTTACATGTGGGCCCGCCGCCGCGCCTACCTCTTCGTTCCAAATTTCCCCAAGTCACAAACCGCCGTCGACGTCCACCACGCGCCCGTGCTCCTCGCCGTCGACGTCCACCACGCGCCCGTGCTCCGACGCAGCCCACCACGCGCCCGAGCACCTCGCCGACGCTCGTGCTCCCGTGCCCTTGCCGACGCCCGTGCCCTTGTCGTGCTCCCGTGCCCTTGCCGTGCGCCCGTGCCCCTGCCCGTGCGCCCGTGCCCTCGCCGACGCCGACGCCGACATTGGCGCCGCCCTCCACGACGCCGACACCGGCTGCACCTCCACGACGTCGCCACCCTCTCCCTCCCCTTCCTTGCGCCAGGTGCTTCCCCTTCACCCTTCCTCCCTCCCCTTCCGAAATCCTGCCTACAAGGTGTTTGGAGAAATTACAAACCGAAACTAGGTTAGTTGCTTGCTAATTGCTAGGTTAGTTGCTGTCTCACTGCGGCAGAGCTAGCAGCCAACTTCATTTTCTTTGGTGATGGCGACTTGTATGCATGGTGTTGGAGTTGCTTTGGTGGGTTGTTCTTGTGCATTTTCTTTGGTAAACGGCAGGCAGATATTGATGACCAGCTACATGTTCGAAGCATTTGATTTCCATTCCCTTATGGGCACTGCAACTATCCATGACTCCATCGACAGTATAAAATCAGCAAGACCATACTACTTTTGCGTTTGACAACTAACACAAGAGATTATTATAGAATGGTTGGTCAATTATTTTCTTACGCGACTAAGCAAGAAGACTTTGCATGTTACAAAAGGAAAATTAGAAGCCCTTTCTTCTTAAGCAACTAAACAAGACTTTATATGTTAGTAAAATCAAAATAGAAAACTTTTGTTTTCTGTTTTGTATTCTTTCTTGTTATTCTTATTTTATATATACCATCATTTTCTTTTGTAAAATGTGCAAAAACCTCGATTCCATATTTATTTTTCCTTATTTTTGCCTTGTATTATTTGTAGGTTGCACATTTCATCGCACCTAGTTAAATGTTTTTAGAAAGTGCAACTAGCTTGCCGAGAAAAGTGCAGCCCGAGTTATATATGTATTTTCCTTTTTTTTTGGTTATAGTTTCGGCCACATCATAGTTATATATGGAAGAAACAAAATTGTTTGCTGCTAGGAAATTTGCAAAACAACTCATATGCACATTTCAAAATGTGATACATGTACAAACTAAATATGCGGGAGCAAGCAATATTTGTTCACAAGTTTTGACATGTTTATGTACTATGCAGTTTGAAGAGGAGACATCGACGCTACTGTTCTGGAGCTCGTCGACAAGTGGTGAGAAATTATGGATATGTGTCCACGACCATCGTGTCGTACGTGGTTGTTTGTGCTCCGACCATCGTGTCGTGGAGATGCCGGCCGGAGATGCCGGCCGGCGGGAAATGTGTTGTTTGTGATGCTGTTGCCGGCCAGCTATGCCGGCCATTATTTTGTGAAATGCTTGTGCAGGTACCCCGTGAGGCCCTTGAGATTGCCGGAACGTCGATTAACTTCCGTTCCGGCAAATTCGGGTACTCCATATGTCCTATTTTTAGCAAAGGTCATGCCAAAAAATTTCGTGAAATTTAGCATGACTTTGCTAAAAATAGGACATATGGGGTATTGCGGCTAATGCATGGGCCGGGGTATCTTAGTACTAAATTAAGTGATGCTTTTGTTTTATTTGTTGTACTAACATTTTGCCTCTTTTTAATGTAGTGCAAACATGTCATCCGAGGCCGGCCCTTCTGAGAAGCACATGAGCGTCGAAGAACAAGCTAGACAAAAGAACGTATCGTTCTGGGAATTGAACCCGCAGATGGAGGATGCGGAGGCCGCCGAACTGGCTCGTGACGGCGATGGTGACTTTCAGTTAGAGTCTGCCGAAGCCACCACCACCGATGGAGAACCCACCAGCACGGATGTCGGGGGTGGCGACCACACGGATGGCGGTGGTGGTAGTAACCCGCCTGCTAAGAGGCCTGCTAAGAGGCTTAAGAAGCCGAGGAAGGACCGGACACCGCAAGCGGTCGGCAACATCACAGACACGTTCACTAAGGTCTCCTTAAGTGGCCAACCACTGGAGCCTAGGGACATCGCAAAAGGGTACGGCATGCAACTAGGGTGCATCCTCCGGGAAATCGCATCGATCAACACGTATGACCTCAGGAATCCGGAGAATGAGGCTTTGCGCAATGACCTCCTCAAGAAGCTTCACCAACGATATATTTTCCCGGCTGATGGAAACAAAAAGGTGGACAACTTCGCCATCACGAAGATGAACACCGCCTTGACAAGCTGGAGAGGCCGGGTGAAGGCGAAGATTCTTGAAAAGGGTCTTAGCTGGGAGGAGATCAGTGCCAAAGAGCCGTACCTCGAGAAAGACGAGTTCGATATATTCAAGGCATCCTTGTCATCTCCGGAGGCTGAAAAATGGACCGAGTGGGGGAAGAACATGCGGGCACTGAACTTAGGTAACCACCATTTGGGAAGCGGCGGTTACGCAGGAAAAAAGCCCGTTTGGGACAAGGAGGATGCCGAGGTTGCGAGACTTGGGAAAGAGAACCCGTGGCATAAATTCACGGACGAGCAAGTTAGGAACTTTGTTCGGTCCCGCTACTATCTGAAGCCGGGGACGGGGGAATTCGTTACCGACTATGAAGATGTGTTGGAATTCGAGAAAAAGCTGGTAAGAAACTTAATTACCGCGGATATCTCAAAGTCCATTTGCGTTGATTTCTACATGGGTTCACGTTTATTTCCTTTGTCCGCAGGCGGCTGAGTTGGAGATTGAGGCTGAGGCCGGCCCGTCGTCCCAGGAGCCTCCGGCCGGCCCGTGGGACACGACTTTCAACCGGGTGATGAACGTTTACAAGGGGAGGGACAAGTCAAAGCCGCCGACGTCAGCTGGCCGTGTGACCGGCTTTGGTACGGCGATGAAGTTCACCGAGTACTACAGCACGGACACCGAGAAAAAAAGGAGAGGAGGAAGCCGGCTAAAGATAGAGCCGAGGTTCTCGAGCTAAGGAAGAAGCTGGACGCACTAGAGGCCGAGAAGGTGGACTCCAGCGTGGTGGACAAGCTAGTGGCCGAGAAGGTGGAAGAGAAGCTCCGGGCTTTGTTACCCGATGCATTGGTGCAGGGGATAACTGCTTGGCATGCGGGAGGTCAGCAGGGGCCGATACACGTGCCCAGCTTCGCCGGCAGCACCTCCAGCAATAACGTGTCGCCGGTCCTGCCGACCCCACCGGTGCCCCCTGCCGTGGAGCAACATACACCAACGCCGGAGAATAATGATAATGCACACGAGCGGCCGGAGATTGATAGGCCGGCCGCCGGCACCGGCGCCCTTGTCTCGACATTAGCCGAGCTCAACGCCGTCACCAAGGTAACTAATTAGTATGTGTGTGTGAGGCAATGGAAACATATATATGTATGATCATGAATATGTATGATACATTGTGTGTGAGACTATATATGCCTTATCTCATGGTGCCCGCTATGTGTTGACTCCCAGGACATGCCTTGCATACTCCTGCATAGGGTGGGTACCGACGGCGAGTTGAAGGAAGTCGCAAGGGCCTCGACCGTACAACCTTTGACCCGCGATATCCACAACGTCCGAATGAGCGAGCTCGTGATGAAAGTAAATGTGAAGGAGGTACTGCCTGAGTTCTGTGACATCGACCCCCCTAAGCAACCTCAGGGAGCCGAGAAACACATGAAGCTTGGCGAATGCGGGAGTGGATGCTGGAATGGCCGAAGACCCAAATTCGTCTTGGGGATGTTCTTCAAGGGGCCAGGCGCACCGGCGGCGCCACCTCGAGGCCCCGAGCCCCGATCGTTCGGCCCCCGCCGAGGCGGACAAAAAAAGATGCTGCGGATGAACCGGCGCCACAAGCAGCCGTCACCACCACCCAGACGGAACCGCCGGTCGCCGCCACCGCCGGCCGGAAGCTACCGCCGGTCGCCCCCACCGCCGGCCGGAAGCTACCGCCGCCGGTCATCGCCGCCACCAACCGCCACAAACAGTTGTTGGGAACGTCTTCCCCGCAACCGTCCAAGGTTAGTTCTGACTTTCCGAATTCCCCGACTTTCCGACTTTCCCGACTAACGGATGTGCTATTGTTTATGTTTTAGGACAAAGCCGTTGCACCTCAACTTGGTGGCAACGACGACAATGTTGAGGAGGATGATGATAATGATGTAAACGTCGATGACTACATCAACACTGGCGCCGCCGCGGATGATATGTTCATGCCTCTTATGGATGAAGAACCCTTCCGCGACCACCACATTCAACCTGCTCGTCCCACTTCATGCACACAGCGCCTGGCCTTCACCGACACGCCTCCGGATGCCGGCGATCATCAAGCTCAACCGGGTACATTTTCACCCTACCACACTGAAAGAAACAGTTAAAGCGGGGTTCACTGCACCCCCACCCCACAATCCCCAGAGAAGAAGAAAAAGAAGAGTCATCAAAGGAAGAGAAAAGCATACTCTGCGAGCCAGCAAGATCCTAAGATCCGGGGTCCTGAAGACACGAATCCACAAGGCTACTCCAGAGTTCATGAAGCTGGTAAATCTATCTTGTCCGGGGACATGCTCCGCCTTGCAGAAGGACCCATGATTACTTTGCAGAATAATATCTTGTATCTAGAGGAGACCCTTCTTAAAGAGAAGAACCCAGGTTACCCGGCGTTCTCGGTCAAGGTGCCAAAAGAGTTGGTGGACTTCGTCCAGGAAGACCCCGCAGATGTGTTCTTCATAGCGTACGAGGACATCTTCAACCTGTATCACTCCAAACGGCTGGACTATAACATGGTCCGCCTATATGCTCTCGATGCGGCGATGAAGATCAGGAGAGATGATACCCCGTACATCGCGATAGTGGATCCCTACTACATGCGCGACAGCCATCTGGTGGAAGGATCAACAACACGGGAAACGGCCAAGGAGTACCTCGTTAGGGTCTTCCTGGCCAACAAGGAGAAGACCGCCCTTCTTCTGCCTTACTTTTTCGAGTAAGTACACATCTGCTCGCCACCGTCCTATCTTATGTCTTCTTGTACATTTCTTCCATCGCTGATCCTTTGTCCAACATTCTGCTTCAATTGTGTTGAGCAGGGACAAGTACTGCGCACTCATCCACGTATCCCCGAGGTGGTCCGTTGCCACTTATTTGGACTCGGGGAATAAATCCCAGCCGAGATCATACAACAGAATAAAGGGTGTTCTCGATGACGCTCTCGAGGCCTATGCCAAAAAGGGCGGCCCCTTCCATAAGAAGTCGGAATTTTTCACGGAGGACGACAACACACACAAGTTCTTGCATGGGACCGGATTCCATTGCGTCAAGCAACTGGATGGCAGTGTGATGGAGGCCTACTATGCCCTCCGTCACCTTAAAACGATTGTCCGGGATTGCGAGAAAACGAAGATTGCATCTAATCTCGCAGAATACACCAAAATGGCGGAAGGTCTCACCGATGCTGATTATAGACAAGACTTCCATCGCATCCGGCTGCAGTTAACAAATATCATCCTCGACGATGTCATGCACGCCTCAGGGTCCTTCCACTTCCGCTTCGGTACGTAGGATGTATTATAAAAGATAGCCTTGCTAAGCATTACTAGCTAGTGTGTACTTTTTTGTAGAAGTGCATGTGTAGGGTTATATATTATATATATGCTATGCTATGAAACCCAAATAGGATAGCCATATGATTTCCAACCATGACAACATTGATTGATCGTCTTGCCTCTATACTTAGATGAACAAATTATACTCTATGTATATCACTAACCAATATATATCCCAATCCATCTTCAGCGTTGTCTCAGAGGGAGATGGAAGAACGACTAGCGGCGCAGAGTGACACCAGGGAGTGGAGGACGAAAGGGGGCATTCTACCGTTCCCGGCGCCGCTCAAGAAGAGGAAGCCATGATCATGCTCCATCATCGCGGCGGTGACAACTTCATTTGTACTAAGACTTGTGTGTGACATGAGATGAACCTTTGTACCAATTAAGACTTGTGTGACATGATCGAGATGGAACTTTTGTAGACTTGTGCTTTGGCACTTGTCACTATATGCATGTATGTATCTTGGGCTCTAAGTGTTTGTCATGACATAGTAATGTGTTTGTTTTCATATACCGTGTCAAAATATATTATTGTTTCTATTATTCCTGTATTTCCTGTAATATACCTGTATTTGTACAGGAAAATAAGAATTTCTGTATTTCTGGAAAAAAACTTTTGTGGCGCATCATTTATTTTTTTTGTGGCGCACCAGCAAAAGGTGCGCCACAGAATTCGTCTGCATGTGGCCTACCCAGATATTTCTGTGGCGCACGCTTCTGGTGCGCCACAGAAATTTGGTTTCTGTGGCGCATGCACGTGGTGCGCCACAGAAATAAATATTTTAGTGGCGAGGATTCTGTGGCGCATCCAGGAATTCTACGGATGCGCCACAGAATTAGATTTTGGTGCGCCACTGTTAACCCTTTTCCCACTAGTGCGGCCACAGTTCCCCTTGTTCTATCTCTCGCAGTATCTCGTGGCTGGACGCTTCGACAGGTTGATGTCAGCAATGCCTTTCTGCATGGTTTCTTGGCTGAGAATGTGTATATGCATCAACCCCCTGGTTTTGAGGATGTTCGGTACCCCTCTCACGTCTGCAAGCTCCAGCGGTCGATCTATGGTCTGAAGCAGTCCCCACATGCGTGGTATGCACGGCTGAGTCAGCTTCTTCATCAGCTTGGTTTTATCTCTTCCAAGGCTCATACGTCACTTTTCATCAACTCGCATGGTGGTGTGCAGATTTTTATGTTGGTCTACGTAGATGACATTGTTATTGCGGGTTCTACTCCGGAGGCCGTGGACAGTCTGGTTCGTTCACTCTCTGCTAGTTTTCCTATTAAGGATTTGGGATGCCTGGAGTATTTCCTTGGATTGGAGGCCACTTACAATTCAGGGGGGATGACGTTGACTCAAAGGAAGTATGCGCTTGATCTCCTTCACCGAGTCAACATGGAGAATTGTAATCCTGCCACCACTCCACTTGATGTATCAGAGACTTTGGCTAGAGACTCTGGTACTTTGCTGATTTCAGATGATTCACACAGGTATCGCAGTGTTGTCGGAGGACTGCAGTACTTAACACTCACTCGGCCAGATATCTCATTTGCGGTCAACAAAGTTTGCCAGTTTCTATCTCAGCCTACTGACGTTCATTGGGAGTCTGTTAAGAGGATTCTGCGCTATTTCAAAGGGACATTGACGACTGGCTTGCGTATTCACAAGTCATCCTCGGCGGTCATCAGCATTTTCACAGACGCCGATTGGGCAGGTTGTGTGGACGAAAGGCGTTCCACCATCGGGTTTGCAGTGTTTGTTGGCGCAAACCTTATTTCATGGAGTTCTAAGAAGCAACCCACAGTCTCGAGATCTAGTACCGAGGCAGAGTATAAGGCATTGGCTAATGGCGCTGCTGAAGCTATATGGGTAGATTCACTGCTCAAGGAGCTTGGTGTATCTCGGCAGCGTACCCCCATATTGTGGTGTGATAATCTTGGGGTAACTTACCTGACGGCGAATTCAGTCTTTCATGCTCGAACCAAGCACATTGAGATAGATTTCTATTTTGTGCGAGAACGAGTAGCAGCCGGTGACTTGGATGTCAGGTTCATCTCCACGCGTGATCAACTGGCTGATGTACTTACTAAACCAGCCACTCGACAGATGTTAGATAGATTTAAGTCCAATCTCAACCTTGTATGTAGCGGTTTAGATTGAGGGGGAGTGTTAGAATTGTAATTAGACTCTAACTCCATCTGTCTTGTATCACGTATACGAGTCATATACGCTTGTAATGGTATTGATCACGCCTATATAAAGTGGAGACCGTGCGGGGCTTTTTACCCACGCACAAAACCCTAAACCTGTTTTCAATCTCCGTCATCTTCACAGCCTGAATCGCCGCGGCCGTCGTCTTCAAGAACAGGGCTTGTGGTTGGGCTCACTGTCGGTTCTGTAGCGTTCGTGATCATGCCGGCGGCGAAAGCAAGCTAAAATCCTTGAGCATCAAAGGGATCAGCAGCTGGAAGAGGGCAGCTTCTTCGACGGCGACGAAGACCCGGCCATGGAAGACGACTTCGAGAAAGGGACCGGGCCGAAGCGGTTCCGCTACGGCGAGCAGGCCATGGCCACCGACAACTTCTCCAACGAGAAGAAGCTCGGGGAAGGAGGCTTCGGCTCCGTGTACAGAGGACACCTCAAGGACATGAACCTTGAGGTGGCCATCAAGAGGGTGTCCAAAGGGTCCAAGCAGGGGAGGAAGGAGTACGCCTCCGAGGTGAGCATCATAAGCCGGCTCCGGCACCGGAACTTGGTGTAGCTCATCAGCTGGTGCCACGGCGGCGGCCAAAGCAAGCTAAAATCCTTGGGCACCAAAGGGATCAGCAGCTGGAAGAGGGCAGCTTCTGTTGGTGCTAACCTTGTTGTGTAGATCTTTATCATGTTTATTTCGTTGTGTTTTTTGAGTCATGCATGCAGATTAGTCGAGAGTGCAATAGCGGCAGGATTAGTCATGTAAAGATGTGTGTGTGTGTGCATGGCACGGTTTAAGTGTTGTAGTGGCACTAGTGTGTGTATGTCGTTGTTGCATTAGTTACTAGTCTAAACTGCATGTAGTGTTAGACTGTCAGGCTCTGTAGGGTTGCAGCGACCCAGTTATGCAGCAGATCAATTGTGGAGCTAGAAGCGGTCGCAGTCAGCTGAGGAATGCGTCAAGTGTGCCGTTATGGCAAGCTCGTGTCTGCAGTAAACTTGGAGGTGACTCAAGCCTGTACGTGTGTGTGCTGTTAGTGGAGATGTGGAGTAGTTAGTGGAGTAGAAATCGGATCAAGCAGTTGTGTTTCTTGGCCGGTGCGTCTCCTTCCCCTTTAAATAGCCTTGTAATCATTCGAGTTAATTAAGAGTAAGAGAGTCAGAGAAGGCACAAGTTGTGCGGTGCCAAACTCCCTGTGTACTCTTCGTCTACTACTAGTGCGTGTGTCTTCTTCTTCCTTGGGCAGGGACTTCACTGAACTGCTTCCGCCATGTACAGAAAAGGTACAATTTGTGCGGTGCCAAAACTCCTGTGTACTCTTCATCTTCTACCTCGTGTGTGCGTCTTCTTCTTCCTTGGGCAGGGACTTCACTTGGTATCAGAACTATGGCGTTGGTTCCACACGGCACTGGGGGGAGCATGGTGTCGCTCTCTCTTCCCATGCTGACGCCGGCGAACTACACCGTCTGGGCTATCAAGGTGGAGGCGATCCTCGACGCCGCGGGCGTCTGGGAGGCGGTGTCTCCTGCGGATGGCGTGAAGGTGGACGAGACGAAGAACAAGACGGCGAGGGCGCAGCTCCTCGGCGCGCTGTCCGAGGACATCCTCATGCAGGTGTCGACGAAGAAGACGGCGAAGGAGGTGTGGGACAACCTCAAGACGAGGTTCGTTGGTGCCGATCGCGTGAAGAAGGCGCGGCTCTCCACTCTCCACGGCGAGTTCGACAAGCTGTACATGGCGGACGGGGAGCTGCTGGACGTCTACGCCGGCAAGATCAGCGGCATGGCAGCGAGGTACGCCAGCCTTGGCTCGACGCTCGGCGACGCCGCCATGGTGAAGAAGCTTCTCGACACCGTGCCCGACCGGCTATACTCCGCGGTGGCCGGGATCGAGCAGTTCTGCGACGTCGACACGATGGCGTTCGAGGAGGCGCTGGGCAGGCTCAAGGCGTTCGAGGAGCGCACACGGCGGCACGCGCAAGTCGGCGGCGAACAGAGCGACGACCATGGCGGTGGAAGTCGCTTGCTCCTCACGGAGGAGGAGTGGCTTGCTCGCCACCGCAGCGGCGCCGGCAAGAAGAAGGGCAACTTCGACATACGCAAGGTGCGCTGCTACACCTGCCAAGAGTACGGGCATTACTCCAAGGATTGCACCGAGCCAAGGAAGCAGCGGGCGCTTCTCGCCGACTTGACTGCCGACGACCAGTCGGGCCTGTATTGAAGATAGCCATGGAGTTCCCAATAAGAGACAACAAGTTTAAGGGGGTGATTGTTGGTGCTAACCTTGTTGTGTAGATCTTTATCATGTTTATTTCGTTGTGTTTTTTGAGTCATGCATGCAGATTAGTCGAGAGTGCAATAGCGGCAGGATTAGTCATGCAAAGATGTGTGTGTGTGTGTGCATGGCACGGTGCAAGTGTTGTAGTGGCACTAGTGTGTGTATGTCGTTGTTGCATTAGTTACTAGTCTAAAGTGCATGTAGTGTTAGACTGTCAGGCTCTGTAGGGTTGCAGCGACCCAGTTATGCAGCAGATCAATTGTGGAGCTAGAAGCGGACGCAGTCAGCTGAGAAATGCGTCTAAGTGTGCCGCTATGGCAAGCTCGTGTCTGCATTAAACTTGGAGGTGACTCAAGCCTGTACGTGTGTGTGCTGTTAGTGGAGATGTGGAGTAGTTAGTGGAGTAGAAATCGGATCAAGCAGTTGTGTTGCTTGGCCGGTGCGTCTCCTTCCCCTTTAAATAGCCTTGCAATCATTCGAGTTAATTAAGAGTAAGAGAGTCAGAGAAGGCACAAGTTGTGCGGTGCCAAACTCCCTGTGTACTCTTCGTCTACAACTAGTGCGTGTGTCTTCTTCTTCCTTGGGCAGGGACTTCAGCTTCTTCAACGGCGGAGAAGACCCGGGCATGGAAGACGACTTCGAGAAAGGGACCGGGCCGAAGCGGTTCCGCTACGGCGAGCTGGCCGTGGCCACCGACAACTTCTCCGACGAGAAGAAGCTCGGGGAAGGAGGATTCGGCTCCGTGTACAGAGGACATCTCAAGGACTTGAATCTTGAGGTGGCCATCAAGAGAGTCTCCAAAGGGTCCAAGCAGGGGAGGAAGGAGTACGCCTCCGAGGTGAGCATCATAAGCCGGCTCCGGCACCGGAACTTGGTGCAGCTCATCGGCTGGTGCCACGGCGGCGGCGAGCTCCTCCTGGTCTACGAGCTGATGCCCAACGGCAGCCTCGACACGCATCTCTATGGCGGCAACAATGCTGCCGTGCTGCCATGGCCGGTCAGGCATGAGATCGTGTGCTGGGACTGGGCTCTGCTCTTCTGTACCTTCACCAGGTGGGAGCAGTGCGTCCTGCACAGGGACATCAAGCCCAGCAACATCATGCTGGACGCCTCCTTCGCCGCCAAGCTCGGCGACTTTGGCCTCGCTAGGCTCGTCGACCATGGCCGTGGATCACACACGACGGTGCTCGCCGGCACCATGGGGTACATGGACCCGGAATGCATGATGACCGGCAAGACCAATGCCGAGTCGGACGTCTACGGCTTCGGTGTCGTTCTCCTTGAGATCGCCAGCGGCAGGCGACCTCTGGTGACGGCGCAGCACGAGGACGACACCATCCACCTGGCACAATGGGTCTGGGACTGGTATGGCAGGGGAAGGATCCTTGACGCCGGCGATGAGCGGCTGGAAGGAGACTTCAACGGCAAGGAAATGGAGTGCGTCTTGATCGTCGGGCTCTGGTGCGCTCACCCAGATCGGAGCTTGAGGCCGTCGATCAGGCAGGCCGTCAATGTGCTGCGGTTCGAGGCGCAGCTGCCGAGCCTCCCGGCGAGGATGCCAGTGGCGACATTCATGCCACAGGTTGGCGCTTTCACTTCCACATCTTCTGCTGTAACAACAGGCGGCGGCAGCAGCACCGAAACTCTTCAGTTGCAACAGGCGTCAGCAACAGCAGCGCCGGGACCAACGTATCAACAAGCTCGGCTGAAACCTCCTCCTTGCTGAAATGAGAGGCATATCAAATTTTTAATTTTTCAGAAGAGGTTAACTGCAGCATCAAGTTGATTTTTGAGTATCTGTATAGACGTATCGTAGTAATACAGAATTTTGACTCATAGAAGTTACAGAATACAACAGCAGAAACTCCAAAATACGTGTATAAACACTGGCAGTGGAATGTTATGTTGTATATTATTGCCCGAGCACACAGAAGAGACCCTCGGAGATTAATTCGATCATTAAGTATTAATTCACATAGCATATATTCCGCCTTTCTCTGTGTCGATAATTTACATTGAAAACGCCGAACAGCGTCGTTTTCCCCACCCGACCTCTTCACTTTCCTTTGCCTTCTGCCCTTCTTCCAGCGCAAGTACAACTGATTTATCCTTCATGAACTAAGACTAAGCAGCAGTAGCAACTGGAGTGTCAGGGTGAGCACCCCACTCAGTCCATGATCCATCATATACTGCAACATCGGTTTTGCCGAGGCGATGAAGACCCTGACAATGACAACATACGATTTACCGGTTTAGAAACACAATCTAGCATTGGCAAAGGAAATGTCGCAGTCGCAACTCTCAAAGTAGTCTTACCAAAGCTAATACACATGCTGTCACACCAGTTCCGCAAGAGGTCACAATGGGTTGATCAAGTGATACACCTGATTTCATATCAGGCCAGAGTAAAGAGTTAGAAAGATTGGCATGGCTATGGTCATAGTTCTATTTCTACATTAAATACCACTGTGAAAAAATAAGGGTGCCAGTAAGATCATATTCAATTATATAACAAAGCTTCACAAAATTAGTCTTATTAATTGGACAAACACGGGATTAGATTTTAATGGGTGAATTCCCATGATCCCATCAGCACGCTCAATTAGAAAGCAAACATGTCCAGATACTCCCAAATTGGTAAGACAGAGGCTTCCAATCAACACAATCATAACGTTACTACTGGAGGCCATTCCGCAGGAAAAAATAATATTCAGAAAATCAACATGAATAACAAAGTACCTGCTTGCTCAAATCGTTTACGGAGGTCATCTGCAGGTAATAGCTTTTGTGAACTGTCAAGCACCTGAACAAAGTCGAAAAAGACTTAGCAACATCCATCATTACCCCCACCAACCAAATCTAACATACAGGCTTAGTCTTGTAACAACATCAATACTATGTCATAATATAAGTCAATTTGGACATTGACACTTCGACCAAGAGTTTCGTTGAAAATATGTTGCCATACATAGAAGTAATTATACAATATGGAAGTGCATCTTGTCTTTCTAGATGGTCAAATCTAACAATATTTGACCGGTACAGATTATAAAAAGATTCTGTGACACACATGCTGACATACCATAATCAAAGGAATGAGGAAACTGCAGTTTAACGAATCATATTCAAAATAATAAAAAATCGTCTAATAGATAGAATATTGACCTCCAACTGTGAAATTTGTACAAAAAATACCCAGTACTACTATATTTGTAAGCACAGACAACAAATAACAGCAACACAAGTTTAACCAAAGCATCATCTTTGACAGAACAGTACAAACTGACAAGATAATTGCAAAATTGAACCTGAGGAAAAGGAACACATTTGCTCCCAGGCACATGTCCACTTCTTATTCCCTTGCGTGGCTCTGGAACTGCACCGTCAAATCTGACATACAAGTTAAGTGTCAGAATACAAAACTACTGATAGGCATCGCACACAGCTCAATGAAGCATGCACCTTTTGCATAAGATATTAAAACAAATCTAGCACAGTTAGTAAACCAGAAGCACCAGTTAACAAAACAAAAACTTGAACTAACTTAACATTGCCTGTAATGTTATTAGGCTGGTGCAACATCGAGTATCATGGTTGGACAGAATAATAAAATAGATACTCAAATTGCAAAAGCTGCACTGACTAATTGGCAAATTAACATTTTAGATGGATGGTATGTTGAGTCCTATGCCTATAGAGATTATCTTGTGCTGAATATAACCACTTGGAGCGCGCTTTGGCATTGCTATGAGGTGCATTGCAGTGCTACAGTATGCAACTTATTTTGCTACTGAAATGTAGACCAAATTCCAAAAAAAAAAAAAAAATCTGCTGTGGCTAAAAAAAATGCTGCCGTAAACTCTGAATCTGAAAAACTACAAGTATCTCGTAAAAGACACCACAATAGGGTTAAGGAGAAGGCTTTATATGCAGTATACATGTATGACATGATTTTCCAGCATAAGAGAATAGCAGTACCTAGGCTGCCCTCGAGCATCTATAAGTTGATGTGTCTGGGTATCGATGTTCCGTTTCACCTGAGTAAATTGTGTATATAGGTTATATCCAACATGCAGAATGATTAGTGAATGGTTGGGGATGTTCACAGAAAATTGTTGCCCTGCTGAACAGCTCTAACCTGATCAAGATTCCATAGAAGATGAGGCTGCAGCTTAGCTTCAAATGTGGAGGGACCAACCTATACAGAATAGATAAATGGTAATATAAGTTCTTCCATTACTAATGTTGAAGTGCACACCCAATACAACTGATAATTATTTAGGTACAACAATTAAGAGGTTGGTAAGTCGGTACTCCGTAGTGCTAGTAAGGCTCCCTGAAGTTCCTAATGAAGAATTGGTCAACAAAAAAGAGAAGATTTAAAAAAAATTACCGACTGTCCCTGGTAAACCTTCTCGATTGCTTCACTAGCAGCACTAGCTTTTAAGATAGCATCGCTGGAGGCATTTGATTCGACGTCATACCCAGAAGCACGCCATTGGGGCAAACCTCCATCTAAAACCCAAATTTTCTCATGACCATAAGCACGAAACATCCTAGTATCAAGGAAACAAGCATCAGGGCCGTGTAGTTAAGTAGCAAAGCCAGTACAAATGAAACATAATGCAAATGTACTGGTAATGAACCTCTATTCATTTAAGAACTGATAAGAACAATCGTCTCTTATTTCTGCCATACTTCTGCTCTAGCTTGTTTTATTTAGTTCCGTGTAAGGAAAAAAATAAAGGAACTTACCACCAAACACGAGCAGCGCTAAATAGCCCCTTTCCATCGTAAACTACTATTCCATCTTTGTTGTAGATGCCAAGGGAAGATACAGCAGCAGAAAATGCTTTTTCAGATGGCAGCATGTGTGGCAACTGACTCGAAAAAGAATGAGTTAAGTTCATGTGACTGTTGACAATAGCAAGTGAAGACCAACATAGGGAATAAGAACTGAAACAGAAACTTTTCTACCACCAAACCAATTAGTGCAATGCTAAGCTAGCCTGTGTAGCCACAAGAAACCGAACTTCAGTGTGTATTCACTGTTAATCAAATGGCAGTTGCTGTTTTAGTTTACCTGTTTTAAACTTTCACTATCTAGAGTTGGCTAAGGCTATTGCTGCTGATCTCCAAAAGAATAGCACTTACGGTCTAAGCCTCTACAAATGTTATCTATGCACATGGATTGATGTATTGAACCATGTGTTTTGAATCCAGTATTAATGGAACTGGGGCTGTTACAATATCTTTGTAAAAATACAACAAGGACTACATTATTTCTTCAGTTAGTGTCCCTTCCTACTACTGAAGTGCATAAATGCACAGACTATATTTATGATTTACAGCAGAATACATTGGTAACAAGTATAGAGAAAAGCAAGGATATCAGCAGTAAGAAATGCAGAGCTGCAGAGTAGAGTGACCATGTAGTGAACTAACAAAGTTAATATGACTAATTGTGAGCAGAACTTACACTAGATGCTCTGTCAGATATCCCGTCAACATCAAAGAATAAGGCACCAGGGATATGCGCCACCTAGGAACAAGATTAAAGTCAATTTTAGGACTAGGATTCATGAATAAACAATAAGAAAAAAACCATCAAACAACTGCAACGCCATAATAGCGAGCTTAAGAATTTTTCAAATTTCAGAACATGAATAATACACTTTTTTTTTATCATTACTTGGTACTCCTGAAGTGGATTCCTTTGCTCCGCAGGCATATACCAAGAGGCATCAAGTACCTTGACAAAAAATTAAGATCATAAGATACTACAATGCATGCCAGTGGACATATAACAGCAAGAGGACTATACTGTGAATTCTACAGTGGTATGTTAATCCTGCTTGTAGTGAGTATTTGTTTTATTATTCATACTGCTGACTTCCTGAGACCATGTCAACAATGTCCAATGCTCTTTCCAAGTAACACTTTGGCTTTTCGGAAGCACATTTCAACTGTGACGTAAATGTGGTCTAAACTGCCCAGACCAAAAATAGTAAAAGGGGGTCACTGGCTTTTTAAACTGGCACTTCAAGTGCTTTCTTCTTCCTTTGATGAATAATTTAGATCACGTAAACTGAAACAATCCCCACGAGCTCTCACTCACACACCTAAAATACCAGTTCACATCGCCAGTTCATTCTTTAGTTCACATCACACGCTTAACAGCCAGATTTATCCATACTAGGAACGGCGACCAAATTTCCGAAACAGCAACAGAACCTCGACCAAACAAACACTTGGTCTGCGAGTGGTACCTTCACATCGGGGTCCCTGAGGTTGGCGTGCAGCCACTCGGCCGACACGACGGGCTCGTTCCGCGGCACCGTCGCGTGGACGCCCGAGGCGGACGCGGCCGCCTCCGACATGGCCGACGACGTGGCGTTGCAGCGCGCCGCGACCCCGAAGGCGCCCATCGACGGCCACGGCGACGCCCTGCACCCGAACCCCGCGCCCTCCGCCGCGCGCGCCCATCCAACTCTGCCCTGCACGATTGCAACAAACGAAACACTGTCAGACCGGAGGGGATCGAGGCGGGGGTTGCAGCGGCGGGAATTACGACCACGGGGGGCATGCCGGCGGCGGTGATGAGTAGTAGTAGGAGGAAGGGAAGGAGGGTTTCCTTGGGGACGAGGCGCGCGCCGCGCAGGGCGAAGGCGGCGGCGGCGGCGCGCGAGAGGAGCGTGGCCGCCATGGGGCGACGGGCGGTAGGGTTCTAGAAGGTTCTGGGAGTGGTGTGCTGGTGGGTAGGGCGGAGACTGGAGAGAGGAAGAAGAGATGATGGGTTGTTGCTGGTGGAGCGGGGTTTGAGGTGGACGCGCAGGCGCAGGTGTAAAACTGTGGTCGATCAATCCAGCGGCCAAAGCCAACGCCGAGGTATTCTTGCTCCTTCCTGTGTTTTCTCATCCTTTTTTCCAATGGGCTCTAGCTTTTTCTTGGGTACCACGTGTTCGAAACTTTCGAAAGTCCAAGCATTTATCAAGTTTCAGTACTAGAGCTAGGCTTGCAAACCGCGTTTAAAAGTTTTCAATAATTCTCAGGTAAAATCCGGTATATGTTGGGCCTCCATAGACATAATACGGAACAAAATCATATCCATTCAGATGTTGAGAATGAACAGTTTTTTTTTTTTTGCATAAATAGTGGTTTTGTACTGGTTGTCACTATTTATTGCCGAAATTGGTTTTTCTTTTTGCTCATGCCTCTGAAATGAATTTGATTCTGAACTTCATATTTTACACATTTGTAGAACGCCACCTCCCGACAATTACTGAACTGTTTAAGAATTTCTGGAAGAGATTTCACCAGTTCCTGCCCAGTATTTTCTCACCCAAACAAGACGGGCGCGGCTTGGCTGACGTTGTGACACGAAGTCACCAGGCTATAGTGCCCTGACGTTGCTTCAGAACCGTTGGATGAAATATGTATGGCTATGATCGGCAGTAAATACTGTTTGCAAAACACTGTACCGAAACACTGTGACAAAGCACTATTCATCGCACTGTTTAGTGCTGTGGCATGGTTCTTGTAGCGTAACATCTTGATCATTCATTTCTGATCGAACGGCTGAGATAACATCTTGATCATTCATTTCTGATCGAACGGCTGAGAATTAACAAAGGCAGTGGCACTGTAGCTTGGCTGACTTTGCTTCTTCACGTCAGCGAATCCGGAGCGAAACAAGACACGGTTGAGCTGTTACCAAGCATACATCGAAACTGGATGTGGAGAAAAGACAAGACAGCGAGATATTTTGTGTATTGTAAAATTTGACTTGAGTGAGAAATGAAGATTCCAGGAGAATGCAAAATCAAAGGGAACTCAAAATTGACAATAACACTGCACCCAGTCAAATTTTATAACAAACAGATGCTACAAATGTCTTATTTGAAACCACTTTATATATATATCAACAATCTGCTTGTTTCTCCCTATGTCACAACAAACAATTACGATGCCAGTAGCTGGTTCTGCCATGACAAGGTGTGGCCTAGTCATTGTGCTGAAAACCAGGTAGAAGCGACGCGACGAACCCTACAACAACCAGCTGGACCTCTTTCAAGATACCGCCGAGCCAGCCACGCTGGTTTCCTTCACCCACTGCCCCTTGCTGGTTCTCGTCGCCGCCCGCTGCTACTCCTGGTTCCTGGTTCTCCACAGCTTGGTCAGGGTTCGCTGGGTCTGCAACGTTTCCCCCTAAGGAGCAGAAAAGTGAATTGGTAAAAAGGAATTAGTTACATCAATAATGCATGGTAAATGACACATACTGATCATTGGTGCCCCTTTGTTAAACTAAAGACACTTGTTAAGTGCTGGTACTGCTTAATGCTTAACGACCCAAAAATATCTGACATATTAAAGAGCCAAGGGCAAGGAGGCAGCCTGACAAAAGAGCTTCCATGTCCGTCCTACTTGGTGCTACTGGGGGCAACTTTGTGATATACAACTTAACATCATGCAAGTGCTAGGAACTTTCTGCCTTGCAAACCATAAAGAACCAGGCATCAACCTCCACTCAAGTGATAGTGGTTAAAAGGATAATATTAATATTTTGATTTGTGTTTAGAGGTTCAAGAGGAGTGAATCTAGTGTCTGAAATACAACATACAAAGTGCATAGCGATAGAATATGGAGTGTAGTACAGGACAGCTACCAGGTGGTTGATCATTGCCATCATTCTGGGCAGCCAGAGGAGCGCGGTTAGCAGCCGGCGGTGGACGAGCGGCCACACCTCCTGCTCGTTGGAGCCATCTTAAGAAAGGTGTAATTGCTCCAGTTTGATATCTGGAAGAGATGAAACCCCATGGTTATCTGGCAATGTAAGAGAGGCTATACAATAGTAACTGAAGAGCAGACTACATAAATATAACAGGCAATGAAGCATCACAGTGGAAGCAAGCCAGGAACTCACAGGTAAATCAAGGAGGCGAACAATATGAGAAGAAACAGCCTTTGTTTTGATCCTTCCTGGCTAAACAAGAAGACCACTGCTGCTAACTTGATGATCAGTGCCAGGTCAAGCTGAAAAGCAAAGTGAAACCTCCTCACAACAACTTGTCTTTGAGGGCCATTTTGCTGCCTAGCATCCTGTCCTTGCTCTTCACCAGCCACTGCACCAATGCTTTCACTTCTGACACAAAAGGATGAAAGACATAAGTAAATTTAGTAGAGCCATAATTCTTTGCTCTTATCACAGATATTCCTGGATCAGCATAAGAAGGCAATTTAACATACAGAGACCTGCATACGCGTTGCGAATTCATCAACGAAAGAGTACTTATGTTCTTTGCGAAACTTCTCGCATATGCAAGTGTGCCTTAAACTTGCAGCGTCAGAAACAACAGCTAAGGTTCAAGTAAATTTACTTGAGCAAATAGGATATTTTGGTGCTACTGGAGTTCTCGAACAAATTAATCAGTTATTGTAAGCATGACTGCAATTAAGGCAGATGCCTGTTATTTTCAAGATGAAGTCATTATGGCTCATGCCTGTTTTTAAAGATTTATTAACTCGTGTTTATGGTGCACTGAAGTATGTATATCGCAGAATACAACCTTGCCTTAGTGGCTCTAGATAAAATAAGAAAGACCACTATTTGCACCCTGCTACAGATTCTTTCTGCCAACTGCATAGATTTTGTACATACCAGTGTTGTGCACTAACCAAAGCTTGAATAAAACAGAAAAATGCATATGGATTCACTGAAAAACAACACCATCAAAAGTACAAAAGTTAATCAACTCTTTCACGAATCTCTCAGCTCACCATTGGCTCGATAACAGACGCTAAAAAGTAGCAAAAGTACTGGAGGGTCTATCAAAGTCAACAGAGTAAGCATCTGGATGTTGACATAGATCTTGCAAACCATTCATCACATTAACTGCACATTCCCACCCTAACATGTTCAAATTCTCCAACAGCATGACCCTTGAGAAGTTATATGACCACAATATGACTTTTCATAGAAATCACTACCCTCGGAAGCAAACAACTCACGTTGGTATATTGTAAGCGAGCGGTATGAAAGTATTCGCAGTGTAGCCTCCCATGAACTGATTCTCCTGTATGGCATATATCCCTGGACCGTGAGCCTGATCATCCACGCCCTGCTGTGAGTACATACCCGACACGAGCATCGGGTACATGAGCGGAAACACCGGAGGAGCAGCATTTGAGGTGACAGCCTGCATTATAACAGGCCGAAACAAAACCGATGTCATCGCAAGGTGGTATTTACTGTAAGGCACATGATATTTCCAAAAAAACTACAACCGATGTGTGGGGAGGAGACTCCCCCCCTTCGTTTCGTCCTGTCCCGCTCCCGCGAGCGGCAGGGCGAAACCCTAGCCGCCGCCGCCCCCAACCTCCTCCCCACCTCCCCTCCCCCTCGCCGCCGCCGGAGAGCGCCGCCGGGCAAAGCCCGGCCGGTGTAGGCGGCGGCGGGGCCCCTTTTTCCTCCTCCCCGGGTGGCTGCAGCGCGGGCTGCGGAAATCTGGCGGGGCGTGGCGCTCGCGCGGGGCGGTGCGGCGGTGCTGCGCCTGTCCGCGCCTGAGGTGCGGGTGGGCGGGGCCGTGGTGATGGCTGCGCGGCAAGACCTCCTCGTGCTCGTGCAGGTGATGGTGACGGGAGCGGATCGAGCTCGGGCGCGACGGCGCGACCACGGCAGTGAGCTCGGCAGGCGGCGGTGCTCCAGCTTCGTCTTCCCGTGAAGGGCGTGCCAGGAGGGTCGGCTTGGGCAGAATGCCCACGGGCCGGGGCAGGGGCCCTGCGCCCATCGACCTCCACCTCCAGATCTTGTGGCGCCGGCAGCCAGGGGGCTGCTGGTCGGCGACCAGGAGGGGCCCCTTCCTCTGGGACGGCTTGGTGGGCGCGGTTGGTGGTCAGCTCGGTTGTCTCTCGCCGGCACTCGGGTGTCTGCGTGGCGTCGATGTTGCTCGGTCCTATGAAGCTGTGCGGCGCGTGGAGTGGGTACGCCGGGGCGGCGGCCCTGGATGGTGGGAGCCTTGTGGGTGTGCGGGCGAGCCCGTGGCTCTGGAGCTGGCCAGTGACCATGGCCGTGTGGATGGCGTGGTGGCCGGCGAGCAGCAGGCTGTGGAGGTGCTTCGCTTTGCGAGCACTGAGTGGGAGATGAAGATACCGTGCCGAGGGGAAACCTTCGCCCAGTTTTGCTGGGCCACGACGGCTACGTCTACGGACGTCGCTTCCTTCCTGAAGGCGTCGGTGCGGCGTTGCGGCATCTTTCGGTACTCCCTTGTACTCCGGGTGAAAACCTTGATCTTCGGATCGGGCGGTGGCGGCGCTTTGGCGTCGTGATCCTCTTGAGGACGCCGTCATGGAGTCCATAGTCTGTTGCTCTCCCGAAGTTAGTGGTGCGGAGGCTGCGGTGTCCTCGGATGGCGCGGGATCTTCGGAGTGCTCTCTTCGGCAAAGTTTGCATCTTGTTCTGCATACTCGGTGTTTCTTGCTTGGGCGCTCTTGTTGAGGCCTCACAACTGCAGTGCGTGGACGACGGCGGTGAGCTCCTGGTGGCGGTGTTCGTGACGCGGAAGTAGGTTTGACGGTGTGCCGTGTGTTGGTGTGCCCGTGCTCTAGGGAGAGCTCCGGCTCGACATCTCTGCCCGTCTTGCTAGTGCTCTCCCCTCCGGCGGCATCTTCCTGAGGCTCTTGTTGTGTCTTTTGCTCTTTGTTGTCGTAGCCTCCTCGGTTGTCCTTTCTTTTGTGTGAGTGTGCTGAACTGTGTTGTAAGCTGGGTTCCAGCTCTGTGTATCACTTTCGCCGTTGTGGGTGTTATTAATTTAACGCCGGGCCTTTCGGTTGGCCTTGTATCTAAAAAAAAAAAAACTACAACCAAAGGCTGTGCAGAAAAACACATGTTGAGCCATTCAGTACACCTAATTCTCACTGAAACTAAGTGTTCCCTTCCCTGGGATCTCGAGTTCTCAATAGTATTGGAACCCTCTATAACAAGCATACACTGGTCAATCCAAACGCAGACGAGATCAGAAGGAGCTTAGTTCGCGCATCAGCTGCAGCGAAACCTTGACCGAATCCCCACCGGGACAACCCAGAAGGGGCGGAGATTCCCGCAAAGCCCTCGCCTTCCCCATGGAGCCCATCAAAGCCACACCTCTGGACTCGATAATTCCGCCTCCAGAACACAGCCATACAGTGAATCTGGGGGCCGAGGAGCGAGATGGGGTCTCCCGCCAGGCTACGCTATGGTTGGCCACGTACGGAAAGTAGAAAAATCGAAGGGCCACGGAGAAGTCTTCTGACCTGGGGCGACCGGATCGGCTCGCCGGACGCCTCCGTCGCCGGCGAGGAGTGGGTCTGCGCGTCGGCTTCCGCCATGGGAGACGAGAGGGAGGGGAGAGGTCTGTCTGTCTCTGTGGGTGGGGCCTGACAGTCTCGCAAAGACACGAGAATCTTCTGTCTTCTTGGTGGGCGGATGGACGGCCCAGATCTTGGGGTGCACGTCACAGAAGCGGCGCGAACCGTCCGTTTTCCGATGTGTTTATCTTCTCGCCTCGGTCTGAACTAACGCCAGTGGAAGAAGTTACTTCTGCCACGGAAAGTCTTTAGCTCTCTGCTAGTTTAAACATTTTGAAAAAATTATTTACGAGTTTCAAAAGAAATTCCGGATGTAGCTAATGGTGTATCACATAAAAGTGCAAAAAGTTAACTAGAAATATTTTGTATTATTTTGCTACACAAAAACGACAAAATTGCAGATTTGAAAATATGCACATCCAGATCCATACTTATGTCTTTTTTGTGTAATCCAGAATACAAAATATCTGAAGATGAGTTTTGGCACGTTCGTTGAATACACTATTGGCTACATCCATGATTTTTATTTTTACCTTTTTAAACTCGTAAATATTGTTTTTGATTATTTTTTAATATCAGAATCACTGGAGCTCGGTAGCACGAAATCTCCTCTTCTTCTACCATGATATGTTATATAGGCCTGCCATACCTGAAAAACTATCTTGGGCTTCCATGTTACATTGATCTCTTTATTTAGAAAATCTAGAAAATCACATTTACAAGTTTCAAAAAAAACTTTAAAAAATTGTATGTAGTCAATGGTGTATCCTACGAGCATGCAAAATCTCAATGTTAACTATTTTTAGTTGTAGATTACACAAAAAAGAAAAAAATCTAATAAATTTTGGAGTTTTGAAAAATGCACTATTCACTATACACGGATTTACACTTTTTTTTAGTTTTGTGTAGCTCAATATACAAAGTAATTCAAACCGAGTTTTAGCACGTTCATATGATGCATCAGTAAGTACATCTAGAAATTTTATTTTATAATTTTTTAAAATTTGTAAATATAATTTTTGATTGTTTATTTTAAGTAAAGGGATCACTAGAACTCGTGCGCCAGAAATTCCTACTCTACCATAACTAACAATTTAAAAGAAGGGATTTGCTAATTCTTAGTCGACTGTTTTTTTAAAGTCAGAGTCACTTTTCGAAAAGTGGAACTATAGTGTAATGTAGAGTTGCATTTTCTTGAGATTTAAGTAAAAATCAGTCGACTGAGACATAGACAGCCCCTTAAAGGAGAACTCGATCTACACATCAAGGCTAAAGGAAACAAATTAAACTAGTACTATTATTCCTGACCATTTTTCTTTCTATATTAGTTTCTCTATATTTCATAAAGTGTGGATCGAAATGAACTTTTGTGTTGGACTTATTTCACGCTAGTGAGACAAGGTTCCAGGAGCGAATCCAGTGGGGTGCCATAGGCACCCCTCTAAAGTTGCAAAATATATGTCACAATGTACTAATTAGCCTACCCCTATGTGTACTGCAGGTTCTGAAATGTAAACTGGTAACTATTTACGTACGATCCAAACTCTAATGTCGATGAACCAACAACTCAACTCCTCTATTTGGATCAAATGTAATTATTTCGGTATCTACCGAAATCACTTATATTCAGCTAATTTCGATGAAAACTAAAAGTGATTTCTAGTTACAAGATGGTGCAAACCTTCCTAGTATCGCCTTATGTGTGATTTAGTTAATTATTTTGGTTTAGGAATAACATGATCTTTAACTTATGTTACACTTGTTTCATTGAACGAAATGGAGTGGGGATGTGAGTGCTTTCCATTAAAAAAAAAACTAACTTCGCTGGTGCCTTGTTGGCGGTAGTGGGGCACGTTATAGATGCACATGTTTGTGCATGATATTGTGACGAATTTTAACATATTGAGCATTGAGCAAGGTTTCATATGTGAAATGCTTCGGCGAACAAATCATTAACAAATCGGAGTTTCAATAGAAAAGGGACAGTTAGACAAAACTCCGATTCAGAGCGAAATGCGTTTACAAATGGGTAGTGCAGGTTGACTATAGTGGAAATACAAGACCGTATCTGCAAGAGGTATATACAGATGCATTGGCAGAAAATGAAGCTTATTTTGCAGACCAGCCGCCATAGTGACCAGGAAAATCACATTTGCAAGGTACAGTAAATTAAAGGTAGCTCGTCACAGAGAAATGTAACTTGTTTCTTAGCCCAAGCATTTTCTTAGTTCTGACTAAATTAAGTTGCCATCGCAACTCTATCATTGTCGACTTCAGTTACTGGACACCACAAACACACAAACATACCACACCGGCAACACCGCACAGTCGCACACAGCTCTCATGCAAAACAGAGTAGCGGCTTGGCACCGCTGCAGAACTCGATGACTACAAGAACCGCCGTGGAAACCAACCAGACCAGGTTATGTTTCTCCAGGTGCATACTCCACGGACCACGGCTCCATGCGTCGAAGATCTCAGTTAAAAGCACTGCCAGCCAGCTTGAGGCTTCGGCTGGTGAGTCTTTGGGCCTGCATCTAATGTCGCACGAAGGCACAACAAAAGACAGCTTGATTAGGATGAGTGAAGTGGACAAGTAATCTAGCAACATAGTAGACAAACAGGAGTTGAGTCAGGGTGGAGAAACTGAGGATGTACATTTCACTGCACACTTGAGGTATTGGCAATGTGTGAATTTTGCCAGCAAATGAGGCGTGTTACACAATGAAAACAGCACAAAAGACTGGCTAACTAAACAAGATAAAGAATTTAGCTAGTGCAGTGGCTAAGAGGCATCATTGTATCTGAAATGTGAGATATGGCATCAAGACCATCACTAGGAACTCAGCTGTGTGTGGTCTCTTATAATAACTGACAAGATATGTAGATAACATGAAGCAAGTTGGTTAAATATAACAAGGTGCCTGAATATGGCAACGTAAACAGCAAGGCACGAAAAAAATAGAGCATGCAAAGAACAAAAAGATACTCCCTCTGATCCCATTTAAGTGTCGCAGCTTATACGTATCAGCTGTAAGTGGTCAGTTGAAATCTCACGACACTTTTCCGGATCGGAGGGAGTACTATACTTCACCAACATACATCATCAGTTAGTGCAAACATTCTCCAAGTCCCGAAATGCATGCCTACAGTAATTGTCTTATCTCGGGAAATAGCTGTACGTAAAGATTCCCTTCCATACTGGAATAACAGTGCAATGACATACTACAGTGATGATTAATGTTGTATGAGCAATCAGGATTACATGATGCAATCTGCAGGCAACAAATATGCTGCTGCTAGATGGTCACATATTGTACAAAAGCACGTACGACTAAAGTATTTCACCAATATATACAAGCTAATCACATTAGTATTACTTACTAAAAACCGAGAGATATATATTTCCAATGTACATGTCATTCATACTAACAATCTACAACAATGCATTGTATGTAGATAATGTGAAACGACACTAACCTTTTAGGATGAATTTCATCGGTGCCATAGGGTCATCGTTGGAAAAGTTTGCTCTTTTTTTAAAGTTCCAGGGTTCGCCTCCTTCTGGTCCATGGGTCCCGCCAAGAACAAAAAGGAATTTACTGACCCATTTTTTATCATTCATGTTGTACACGGAGGAGGACATCTCATCTAGGGACCGTGAAGTGAATCTTGGATTGGCCATCTGAACCAGCACATACTTGAGCGCAAGCGCGTTCTGGAAGATGTACTGGAGGAATGCGAGCTCATCTTGCTCCGCTCGGTATTCACGGTACGTCATCACCTTGATGCGCAACCGCACACTCACGATCGAACCGACCTCTTCCCAGAAAGACTTCAGGTTGAGGTTGGCAGTGGTGTGACCACATTTTTCAGACTGCAGGTTGTTACAAATTAGTAGTGGACATTAATTTCAGCAGGTAATAATGGATCATGCAGCAGAAGCAGTGATATGCTTTGCCGTCAGCATACTTGCTGACCAGAACCAAAAAAAGGCAATAAAAGGCTAGCAGTTTACGGATACAATTACAGAGACATGATTCTACAGGTTACAAACTTCTCTCCGCAAATGAGACATGTATATATCAAGAATTTCAGCTATAACCAGAAAGAACTAATAAAGCATGCAAGTGCCAGTTAGACCAGCAAGTAAAGTAGTAGTATATCATTTACATACATGCAATTGATCAAGAAATTGATCTAGTAGATATTAGAATGCTAACAAGCTTATTCGAGCACATGATTTCTTCCATGTATACACTTTTGCACATCACATACACATGATTTGAGATGAAACTGTGTGGAGCATATGTTAAGAGTAACAATTCATCCTAATTTCATGGATTACAGCAGCACAAAGCTGGGGTTTATGCCAGTGATTACACAAAGCAGTTCTAGCAGACCATATCAAAAGCTGGGGTTTATGCCCGGATGGCACGGTACCGACGGATCACGATAAACTCAAATATTATAGTCTAAAAATTAAAGCATAGTCATATTATTCATGTATTTGATCACCTGCAGCTAAGAAACAAGCTAGAGACAATGCACAATCAACATAGCAATGCAATCAAAACTCACACACTTGAACATGATCACACCACTAGATTCAATCCAACATATCCCAATTATGTCCAAGCACTAGCAGTCGAATATATCTCAATTATGTCCAAATAGTTAAGGAAAATAACTTATTCCCAGAATTATGGTCAAGCAGTCCATGTTATACTAGACAATAGCTAGTTAGTCGAAACAATTCTTAGGCAATTAAGAGCAAATTAGATCATGGGAAAGTAATTCTTTATTGATACTACAGTACATGTGTTTCTGAAACAAAGAAAAATCTATTTGTTCTTCTGTGTTTGTGTGTGGTTCGCTTCAGCTGGAGTATATCATGTGTGCAGCAAGTCTTTCTGCTAAAGCGGACGATTGATTTCAGGGCATTGAACATGTGTGCTCTTCCCTTCTTACTCCACATGACCCATCATTATTTTTCAAAACTATGCAACACGTAAGTGCAGCTAATGGATGGAGCTAGTAGTATACCGTGATGTGAAGTGTCTCAACATTGGGAAAGCATTTGAGGAAGGCAGGCACCATCTTGATGTCGTCGTGGACTGCGAAGCGCACCCTCAAGCTAAGGGTCTTCACGCTTGTGATTATCATGCTTGCACTTGTCTTAATCCCAGCCTGGAATACTCCCAGTTGAATTCATGAACAAGTTTGCACATTACTCACCAAATATGTTCCCAAATTGAACAAAATTGGAAGAACATTCAGAGGCTGGACTGGATGTGCGTACCATGATGACGGTGTCTTGGATCTCGAGTGCGTACTTTCCTGGCTCCAGGTATCCGAACAAGCTCAGCTTGGGGACATTGCCGATCTTGACTCTGGTGGAGGATCCACCGGCAGGGCTGAGGCATTCCGACAGGACGAGGCGCTCGAGACGCGGGGCGTTCACCACCTCGACGCTCTCCAGGACGAAGGCGCAGATCTGCACGCACCGGAGGCTGTGGCTGACGAGGCGGAGGCGCACCCCCTTCATGGTGCCCTGGATGTTGAGGATCTCCAGGGCGGGGCTCCTGGCGATGACGGCGTCGATGTCCCCGCTCTCCACGGCGACGCTGCAGATGCCGAGCTCCCGAAGGTGGGGAAAGGAGGCGCCTTGGAGGCCGGCCGCGTCCGGGAACTTCCAGACGCCGATGTAGAGGCGGGTGAGGGTGGAGATGGTGAAGAGCGTGCTGGGGAGGCGCACGTCGATTGGCGAAGGGCGGTTGACGAGGACGAGCTCCTGGACGCCCCTGGCGGCGAGGAGGCGGAGCCAGAGCTTGAGGTGGGCCGGGTGCGCGCCCATGCGGCCGCGGGTGAGGTGGACGCAGCGGAAGGGCCCCGGGTGCGCGGCGAGGAGGCGGGACACGGCGGCGGTGACGTCGTTCCGCGAGGGTGCACGATTGGGGAGCAGGTGGGTGTCGACGAGGACGAGCGGCGTGGAGCGCCAGACCCCGCGCCAGCGCGCGGCGAGCGCGGCGGTGCGGGCGGCGTCCTTGACGGGGAGGCGGGAGACGATGTCGCGGAGGAGCGCGTCGGGGAGGCGGCTGATGCGGTCGACGCCGTCGGAGAGGGCGGTGCGGAGGGCGCGGAGGCGGGCGGTGGTGGAGGCGGGCGGGTCTGGGAGGTTGCCGTGGATGAGTGACAGGAGCTGCTCCGTGCTTGGGTCCAGCTCGACGTTGACGTACCGGCTTGCCATGGCCGGCGCCGGCGGGAGGTGAGGTGAGCACGGGAGCGCCTTAGCTAGGGGTTTGCCTGAGGTTGAAGTGAGTGAAGCGGCGAGCCGGACGTGATGGCGGCGGGTGGTCTCTTTTGTAGGGTTCGGTCGGGGTTTTCCGATGGGCCAAATTTCGGGAACGCGTAGCTCGCGGGCCCATAACTACTCCAAATGGGAACTACAGGAGTATTAAATGGGAAGTTGATTTTTTTGCATGCTCAAAAAAAAATTGTTGATTTTTTTTTCTAGATAAAAAGGGCTTATAGCATTACAGGCATCACAAACATCACTCAGGGGACATAATTTTTAAGACCAAAGCAACACCAGAGCTTCGCGATGTCTACCAAAACTTCGCTGGCATCCCTCATATTTAAATTATACTCCCTCCGTTCTAAATTAGATGACTTCTATTTGTCCATATGTGGATGTATCTAGACATGTTACGTGTATAGATACATCTACATGTTGAAAAGTGGAAGTCATCTAATTTAGAACGGAGGGAGTATGTGGGACGAAAACGGGACTGTCCGAACACACCCACAACATCAAATCCGAAACAAAATAACCTACTTCGACCACACATATATCCCACTACCTCACCCTATAAGAACACACCCACAACATCGGATCCGGAACAAAATAACCTACTTCAACCACACATATATCCCACTACCTAACCCTATAGATCCCTGCGCTTGTACACTCCACTCCTCTCCCCGTCCTATCCCATCCTCTCTGTTTGACCATGAGTTGTTAGCATAAAACCACGGCATTGAAGGCTAAATTACGAAAAACCGCGACATTGGTGTGAGATCGCATAGAACCGCAAGTTTGGTGCTAATCCGTAGCAATGTGCAAAGATTCAGTTCTAAGCGCGAATTGACATTCAAACTAACCTGTGGGGCCGACCTGTCAGTGTGACGTGGCGATTTCACCGGACGGTTGTTGCCTCGCCGTTAACTGAGAAAACGGAATGAGCTGTCAAAACGGTGGGGCCCACCCAGAGCAGTGAGCTCTCTCACTCGTTCTAACAGCCGCTGCCCCTGTCGTTGCGCCGCCGCCGCCACCATCGCCGTCGTTGCGCCGCCTCTCGGGGTGAAGCTGCCGCCTTCACCGCCATGGTGAGCTGGGAGGACGGCGAGTACTCGAGCGCGTCCATCTTAGGTGTAAGTAATTTCCCCAATTTCTAGGGTTAGGGTTTGGGACTGCAATTTGAGGAATCTTTCTTCCGTGGTCGATTTGCTTCGATTCGTCATCCGTTAGTTGAATCTGTGTTTTTTTGTGTTCGTTCAGGACAGGGTGCCCATGGATTATGCTCCAGATAGTTGCAGGGACCCTGATTTCAATGGTGTGGCCGTGGGATGTGCTGTGCTTTGCCGTGAGCATAAGCTGGAGCCTAATAAGTGTGTGGCTTTTGAAGGAACTAGCACTGGGCGAAGATTCTACATGTGTTCCGTGGCAAATGTGAGTTCATAGCTCGATTTGTTGTGTTATTGTTCATCTGCTCGATTGAAGAATATAGCTAGATGATTTTGTTAGATTGAATATAGGAGTAATATAGCTAGATTAGAAGAATATAGTTAGATTGAATGTGTTCCATGAATTGATAGGTTAACTACTTAGTTAGATTGAAGAATATAGGAGTAATATAGCTAGATTGAAGAATATAGCTAGATGATTTTGTTTACATGATTATTTTTTCAGTGTGTTCAGAACTGTGGGTTTGTGGACTGGGTAGATGGAGAATGGCCAACAACATTGAAGAGAGCATTAGGAAAACTATGGGGGATGTATGAAGACGCTTGCGTTGTTGCTGGTGAAGAGAAGATGAACCATGCCACCATTGTGAAGGATTTGACAGATGAGAAGAACAAGTGGGAGAATCTGTACAAGGAGTGCACCAATGATTTGAACAGATTGATCAATGAAAACACCAAATATAACATGAAGGCTAACTATGAGAGGATTCAGAAGGAGGCTGCAGAACATGAGCTGATGGAGGAGATGAAGTTAAAAATATGCCAGTTGGAGACACAGGTTTCTGAGCTGAAAAATGAGAAGAGAAGCCAAGCTGAAGTAATGAGGGATAGGAAGCAGCAATGGGATGAAGAAAAAGAGGTGCTTCAGGCAGACAAGAAAAAGCTTGAGTACTCCCTGTTTGATTTGTTTAATGTCAATGCTGCAAACAGGGATAGACTTAAGAAGATCAAGGCAGTGTGTGATGAGTGATTTACTGTAATGTTTTCTCTTTTATGATGCAAGCTTTGAACTTTGTTAATTAAGCTTGCTAGAATGCAGTACTGCTGTAAAACTATTTGTGCTACTGGTTTGTAACTTGGTTTGAATTATTTGTGGTACTGGTTGGTATGTAATTCTGAATTTTAATCAATGTGTTCTGTGTGGACAAATTTTTAAGCACTGATTGCACTGATTTTTATGTCATAGAACCAACTTTGAGGTGGATTCAATAGTGTTTGCACTAATTTTGTTGTGGCAGCACTAATTTTGTTCTGGCAGCACTATTAATTTTGACTGTCTGAGAGGGGTTTCGACAACCTTTTTTGACTGTCTGAGAGGGGTCAAAATAGGTTGTCGAGGGTTGTCGAGGGGCATCGACAACCCTTTTTGACTGTCTGAGAGGGGTCAAAATAGGTTGTCGAGGGTTGTCGAGGGGTCTCGACGACCTTTTTGGACTGTCTGGGAGGGGTCAAAATAGGTTGTCGAGGGGCCTCGACAACCCTTTTTGGACTGTCTGAGAGGGGTCAAAATAGGTTGTCGAGGGGTCAAAATAGGTTGTCGAGGGGTCTCAACAACCCTTTTTGACTGTCTGAGAGGGGTCAAAATAGGTTGTCGAGGGGTCTCGACGACCTTTTTGGACTGTCTCAGAATACACATGGAATTGAAAGTTTGCGCCACTGCCGCATCCGCCACTGCCAGCGAAAACGAAGAAGCTTCCGGTGACGGCGGGTTTGCGCCACTGCCGCATCCGCCACTGCCGCAACCGCCATTAGCGCCTCCGCCACTACCGCCTCGGCCACTCCCGCCTCCGCTCTGAGCTCCTCTGCCGCCACTACCGCCCCCAGTTGCGCCGCCAGCCACGCCGCCGCAAAGGTCGCCGCCGGGGTCGCCGTCGGGAGCAAGGGAGCTCATTTTTCTGACACAAAGAACGAGTGAGAGAGCTCACTGCTCTGGTCAATGCTCGCGAGGCCTTGACTGAGACCGCGTACCGCTTACAGGTGGGCCCCACCGTTCTGACAGCCCATTCCGTTTTCTCAGTTAACGGCGAGGCAACAGCCGTCCGGTGAAATCGCCACGTCACACTGACAGGTCGGCCCCACATGTCAGTTTGAATGTCAATTTGCGCTTAGAACTGAATCTTTGCACATTGCTACGGATTAGAACCAAACTTGCGGTTCTGTGCGATCTCACACCAATGTCGCGGTTTTTCGTAATTTAGCCTTCAATGTCGCGGTTTTATGCTAACAACTCGTTTGACCATGGTCGGCTCCGACAGACGAATTTGGATCCGACCTTTACTCGGATGTGCGCTTGTGGTGGAAAAGGTTTTAGCCACGTGCGAGACGACGAGGAGCAATCTGATTCTACAATCACGCTACCACAACTGAGGTGATGCACCAGGTAGAGGCCATTTCTTGGTGCTATAGTTTCCGTTAGTGCAGCACTTGTCACGTAAGTTATTAGCGATGGAGTCGCTGCTATAAATTGACCTTGGTCATCTAACAACACCTGAAGCTCCGGCTAGGGAATCCAGCTGCAAAGTTATCCACATTCAGTTTCACACTACCTTGGCATGGTTTTTTCCAGCTTTCCACTTCTTTTTTATCACTAGTTTCTTGCTATATCCGCGTTCAAAAAAATTCGGAGACAATGCTTTAGCCGTCATCGCTGTTCTTTCTGCGGGCTGTATTGGTTCATTTCTAACCACTTGTCCCCTTTGTCACCAATCTATTCGGATGTGACACTTAAAATTAAATTTTTCCAGTGATTGAATAGATACTCCGAGTATCGGGCTATAATTTCCATCACTAATCAAGCTTGTATACCATGCGCTAGGATTATAGTAAAAGAGTTGTGTTGCTTGCTTATTCTTCGATCGATCAGTCATAATAATTTCTAGGACTGCTCTACTTCAGGAACCATGCAGTTTTTACCACGCCTTATTCCAAGATATACATACAAAGCTAGTATGCTAAGGAGTAGTTGCAACAAGTGTTGGATAATTATACATTCCATGATTAAAATCAGTATATATATATATCATGATTAAAATTTGTAGAGCTTTGGATGTAAATAGGCAAAAAACAACGCGACCTACCAAACACGCCCTACAATTCACCACACGGGACTATTAAGTCATCAATCAACATTTCGTATGCGCTGAAAGTTTTGTCTGAAACTTTATCAAAAACCTAATTGCACACTCCTACTTCGTGTAGGCATCACTTGGGGCGTGTTTGGTTAGCTGTGAAGACTTCGGCCATACTCTGGGATGCAAATTGGTAATGAGTCTCCTTGGCACAAAAGCATTCTGATCTGGTGAGATAATCTCCGGGAGTATTTTCTTCAACCTATCTGCAAGGGCTTTTGATATTATTTTATAAACACATTACACAAACTTATGGGCCTGAGATCTTTCATACTCTTCGGACTGTTCACTTTGGGGGTAAAAAACACACACGTACCATTCCAGTCAGCAGGCATCGGTCCCCCAGTTAGCACCCCCATCACTTCATCGGTCACCTTCTCCCCCACAATCTCCCAAAATTTCTTTGTTTCCTATAAAGTACTATTGCAAATGATCATTTCTTGATCTGAAATCAGGGGCTCTTGAGCACATACGACCAGAATCGTACTTGGAGTGGAGAATCTTTTACATGTGAGCTGATCAACAAAGTACCTTGATCAACAGATATCCAAACCATCCAGTTTTTTTCTCCCTATATGCATTCTAAAAGGTGAAACTAAATTATATATACATGTTTGGAACAATTTTGCTTAGGTGCTCCCTGGATAATGCTCAATCACTGTAATTTGCATGGGTTAGAGTTGCATTTTTGTCATTGTGAATAAATGTTTTGAACGACTTTCTTTAGGTGTTGTACAGGTACTGCCTAATCACTATTGTGTGGATTTGATTTCAGGGTTTTGTCGATTACCATCATCTATATGAAATTAGTAGTTCTCTGTTTCACGGTTGATATTAAATCCAGGGCATAACGGATTTCATGAGCGAGGCTAAAGGGCGGTACGAAGTATCAACACATATGACCCGAATTGATTCTGCTACATAATTGCATTTTACATGGATTAAACAGGGTTTTATCCTATAGCTTAATTACTGTAGAAATGGTATACTGTCAAAAGGAGTATTATTCAAAATTATACTTGGTTGATATGAAATTAAGGGCTTCTCGAGGGAGGATAAATGGTGGTATCACATATCAACACATATGGCCATATAAAATGCAGTTGATTTATCAAGTGATTAACCGAAGACAATCTGCTACACCTTTGATCAATAAAATATCGTAGCATCTTTACCGAGAGTAGCTTCTTTGGTACAAAATCCTTGCCACGAATTGTCATGTTCAACTGATGTTTTTGTTCCTACTCTGTATTCGACACAAACTCCACCGATACAGAGCTGGACTGTCAAATGGACTACATTGTACGCCTGCAGATCCATTGCAGAATCATAGCCCGGAACTAAAGATCCGACTGAATCTTGAGGTAACTCTGTATTGTACTTTCTTTAATACTCGCTCCGTCCCAAAATAAGTGTCTCACAGTTGTACAAAAGTGAATGTATCTATACTTGTTTCATGTCTAGATACATCAACTTTTTGACAAATCTAAGACAGTTATTTTGGGACGGAGGGAGTATATAACACCTGAGAAGAATTCTAATCTGTAAGCTAAAAGATGGATGCATATGCTGTGTTTCATTTTGCTAAATGATATCAATAAAATGGTGTATCAATTCCATAAATTGGATAGAACCATAAATCAATCAGAAAAATTCTTTCTAATATTTTAGATAGAAGAAATATATCTAAATCTATCTAAAATATTAGAAAGAGTTCTTCTATCCAAATCCGAACAAGGGAACCAGCAACGCACAGTCAGAGAACAGATCTATCGTTCCGACTGACGCATGAGGTAGTGCAGATCAGTTAAACTCGCCTCCGGTTCAGCGCGCAATGCATTTGCAAATGGGTAGTGCAGGTTGATTACAATACTGGAATACAAGGTTCTATCTGCAAGAGGTATGGACAATTTGACATGGAATCTGACTTTGGTGGAGTGCAAGTTGATTTAGGTCAAGCACAAGATCTAATATACACATAAGTTGGCAGAAAATGAAGCATCTTTTGCAGTCGAGCCGCCATAGTGACCAGGAAATCACATTTGCAAGCCACAGTAAAGGTAGCTCGTCACGGCGAAAACGGAACTTGTTTCTTAGTCCAAGGATTCCTTTCTGCCTAAATTAAGTTTTGCAACGCTACCATGTCTTCTTCAGTTACTGGACACAACACACTTACTGACTTACACACACACACAGGCACCCACAAACATACATGACCGGCAACACCGCGCACAACTCTCATGCATAACAGAGTAGCAACTTGGCACCATTGCAGAACTTGATGATTACAAGAACCGTGGGAAACAACCAGACCAGGCTATAGTTCTCCAGGTTAGCACGCCCACGCTGCATACTCAAAGGCTCCTTGTGTCGAACAACTCAGTTGCGGCGCTTGCCAGCTTGTGACCTCTGCTTGCGAGTCTTCCGGCCTGCAGCTAATATCACACAAAAGCATAAGTGCATAACAGAAGACAGCTTGATTAGGATGAGTGAAGTAGACAAATAATCCAGCAACATAGTAGACCAGAAGGAGCTGAGTCAGGGTGGAGAAACTGAGGCTGTACATTTGACTGCACACTTGAGGTCTTGGCAATGTGTGAATTTCGTGTGAAAGTGAGGCGTGTTACACAATGATAAGAGTACATATGATGGCTTGTTTGAGTGGCTAATTAACCAATATAGCTAGTGTAGTGGCTAAGTGGCATCATTGTGGTCTGATATGTGCGATAGCGCGCTAAGACCATGCTCAGAGTTCAGCTGTGTGTGGGATCTTATATCTACTTGACAAGGTATGCACACAACATGAAAGTTGGTTAAACACAAACAAGGTGCTTGAATACGAATAAGTGAGAAATAGAAAAACCTCACAAGTTTGTGCAAAATAAAAACTAAGAAACATGCAACCCTCTTTAAGTCCTGAAAGTCAAGGCTTGGTGTTGAAGGAATAAATTATTACTGAAAGGCATGCCTAAAGTAATCAACCTACCTCCCACAGCATAGCTGTACGTAAAAACTCACATTCCATACTGAGGTACTACAGTAATGATTAATGTTGTATGAGCAATAAGGATTACATGATTCAATCTGCAGGCAGCAAATGTGCAGGTAACAAACTGAGAGACATGTAACCCCTGCTGTTCCGAATGTCAAGGATTGGTGTTTAAGGCACAATTGGTCAGACATGTCTAGTTATCATGCGGTTGAAAGATATATAAATCGTCACTGAAATGCATGCCTAAATCAATCAACCTTGCCCGCATAGCTCACATAATTAAAGATTCACCTTTCATGGAAGACCATAGAGTGCTGCAGCCTTCCGTGATATTTTTTCATGGGCAATCACAATTACAGGATGAAATCTGCAAGCAATGCTTATGCTTCTGGATGGTCATATTGCACAATATCACTACTAAGTTACTTCAACAATATATTCAAGCTAATCATGCTAGTACAACCTAGAGACATGCCCAATCTTCAGATCACACAGACCAAGAATCTCAAACAGTGCATCATATGTAGATAACGTTATATGTAGATACTGCAAAATAGAAAAACACTAACCCTTTAAGTCTACTGCAATCGGTGCAAAAGGGTCGTCGTCAGAAAAGTTTGCTCCTCGTCGAAAAATCCAAGGTCTACCTCCTTCAGGATCATTAGTCGTACAGGTAACAAACAGCAATTTACTGGGCCATTTTTCATCGCTCATGTTTTCCAAAGTGAAGATCATGTCAGCTAGGGACAGCGAAGTGAACATTGGATTGACTGTCCTAACCATTGCATACTTGAGCACCAGCGCATTATGGAAGATGTACTGGAGGAAGGCAAGCTCATCTTGCCTCGCATGGTACTGTCAGCGGCCCATCTACATCAAGCCCACCGCCTGTCCCTGCACCTGGAGTAGCGGCCCGGCCCAGGAGGGATAAGAAGACACCGCGTTGGCTTGCAAGCCAGGATTGGGCCCGTTAGGCCTTGTACGCCGCTGCGAGTAGGTTATCAGGAGAGAGTGGTTGAGCATTGGGGTTTGTCGAGGAAGAACTAGGAACAGGACGGCGGTGCCGTAGGGTTGTTAGGTTGGATTCCGGTGGAATCGGCTAGAACTCCCAAAACTATCTGTAATCCTGCACCAATTACCTACTATCCGCAACTGGTACCTTACATCTGGTATCAGAGCACAGTCCAATGACCACGCATTGGGGGCAAGGATGGTTGGCATTTCATTATAATGATCAATTGGTGGTGTTACATGGTATTGGCAGTGAAACTGAAACCCCAGCAGTGTTGGAACTGCATCTGGTCAAAGAGCAAGTGGTAGTTGAAGAAGAGCCGTATACTCCTGAAATACAAGCATTGCTGGAACAGTACGCAGATGTTTTCGCTTCTCCTGAAGGGCTGCCACCGAGGCGCCAATGCGATCACCACATTCCACTAATTCCGGGGGCTAGGCCAGTGTCGCTGCGTCCCTACAGGCTGACTCCTGAACTAAAAGATGAACTGGAACGTCAGATCAAAGAATTGTTGTCCCAAGGAGTGATTACTCACAGTAACAGTCCCTTTTCTTCTCCGGTTCTCATGGTGCGCAAGTCAGGCAATGAATGGCGTCCTGTCATTGATTACAGGCATCTGAATGCCTTGACTGTGAAAGGAAAATACCCTTTACCTGTGATAGATGAGCTTCTGGACGAGTTAGCTGGTGCAAGATGGTTTTCTAAGCTTGATTTGCGTGCTGGCTACCACCAAATCAGGCTGGCTCCTGGGGAAGAGTTCAAGACGACATTCCAAACGCATAATGGGCACTTTGAGTTTAAGGTAATGGCTTTTGGCCTCACGGGTGCACCTGCAACATTCCAGCGTGCCATGAATGCGTCTCTAGCACCAGTGTTGCGCAAGCATGCCCTCGTCTTCTTTGACGACATTCTAATCTACAGTGCAACATACGAAGATCACTTGCTCCATGTCAGGTCTGTGCTGGATATTTTGCGCCGTGACAAGTGGCAAGTGAAGTTGCAGAAGTGTGCCTTTGCTAAGGAAAAGATTGCTTATCTGGGTCACGTGATTTCAGCTGCTGGTGTGGCCACAGATGATTCAAAAATTGATGCAATTCGTTCTTGGCCAAGACCAACCAACCTCAAGGAATTGAGAACCATTCTTGGAGTTACTGGGTACTATAGGAAATTTATTGCTCACTATGCTATGATTAGTCGACCCTTGACAGATCTCCTGAAGAAAGGTGCTATTTTCCTTTGGACTGAAGCCACAAACACTGCATTTCTGACTCTGAAACAAGCCTTGATCTCAGCTCCAGTCCTGGCTTTGCCAGATTTTACTTGTCAGTTCGTGGTGGAGACCGATGCTTGTGACTTGGGTGTGGGTGCAGTTTTGTCTCAGAAGGGTCACCCTCTGGCGTACGTGAGCAGGTCTCTTGGGCAACGGAATCGTGGTCTTTCCGTATATGAGAAGGAATATTTGGCAATACTCCTTGCAGTGGAGCAGTGGCGGCCATATCTGCAAATGGGCGAGTTTGTCATTCGCACTGATCATAAATCCTTGCAGCATCTTACTGATCAGCGAATTCACACAGAGTGGCAACGTAAGGCACTGACAAAGTTGATGGGCTTGCAATATAAAGTGGTGTACAAAAAGGGGATCCACAATGGTGCAGCAGATGCTCTCTCAAGGAAGCCACCGGAGAGTTCTGAGATTTTTGCTGCGTCCACAGTTCAGCCTGTTTGGCTTGATCGCGTAGTTGACAGTTATACTGCTGATGCTAAGGTTCAGGAAATTCTGCAGAAACTGGCTGTCGATCCGCAAGCAGAACCACACTTTTCTTGCAAAGGTGGAGTATTGCGTTATCAAGGGCGCATCTGGATCGGTGATGATGTTGCTCTCAGGGCGCAAATCATTCAAGCCTTTCATTCTAGCCCGGTAGGGGGTCACTCGGGTTTTCCAGTCACATATAGCAGGCTGGTCTCGCTCTTTAAATGGCCAGGAATGAAGAGTGCTGTTCGAGATTTTGTGAAACACTGTTACATATGTCAGCAGGCTAAACCGGAGCGCACCCTTCCTGCTGGGTTGCTGCAACCGTTGCCGGTTCCATCGGGACCCTGGGAAATGGCAACCATGGACTTTATTGATGGACTCCCTAACTCCAATGGATTCAATTGTCTGCTAGTTGTGGTTGACAAATTCTCTAAATACGCGCATTTCATGCCGTTGAAGCACCCTTACACAGCGGTTACAGTTGCTGAGTTGTTTGTTGCCAACATATACAAGCTACATGGCATGCCGGGCACCTTGGTTTCTGACCGTGATCCTGTGTTCACCAGGAACTTCTGGCAGGCTGTATTTCGTGCTACAGGCACAAACTTGAGGCTCAGTACTGCCTACCATCCAGAGACTGATGGGCAGACCGAGCGAGTTAACCAGTCTATCGAATGTTACCTCCGCTGCTTCATCAGCTCGCATCCGAAGCATTGGAGTAAGTGGGTGGCTCTCTGCGAATTCTGGTATAACACCAATTGGCACTCTTCCTTGGGCAAGCCTCCCTTCGAAGTTATCTATGGTCGACAGCCTCGTTACTTTGGTATTACTGCCTCTAGCACCTTGGCTGCTTCTGATGTGCAAGCATGGTTGGCTGAGCGGGAATTGATCCAGGCTTCTGTCCGTCAGCACCTTCTCCGGATGCAGCAACGGATGAAATTCCAGGCTGATAAAAATAGATCAGAAAGGGTTTTCCAAGTAAATGACAATGTTTTTCTCAAGCTTCAACCGTATGTACAATCTTCAGTGCATCGGAGGACAAACCAGAAGCTGTCCTTCAAGTTTTTCGGACCATTCCGAGTGCTGGAGCGAATTGGAGAGGTGGCTTATAAGCTCGAACTGCCCACTGATAGCAAAGTTCACCCAGTTTTCCATGTTTCACAGTTGAAGCCGTGTTTGGGCCCAGGACAGCAGGTAATTCCCACTCTACCACCAGCTGACGCTGTTTTTCAGGTTCCTGTGCTTGTGTTGGAGCGCCGAGTTCGTCAACAAGGACTGGCGTCTGTCGTTCAAGTGCTCGTGCAGTGGAGCGGCATGCCTGTCGAAGCGGCAACCTGGGAGGACATGGAAGCTCTGCGGCAGCAGTTTCCTGACGCTCCTGCTTGGGGACAAGCAGATTTTCAAGGAAGGGGGGATGTCAGCGGCCCATCTACATCAAGCCCACCGCCTGTCCCTGCACCTGGAGTAGCGGCCCGGCCCAAGAGGGATAAGAAGACACCGCGTTGGCTTGCAAGCCAGGATTGGGCCCGTTAGGCCTTGTACGCCGCTCCGAGTAGGTTATCAGGAGAGAGTGGTTGAGCATTGGGGTTTGTCGAGGAAGAACTAGGAACAGGACGGCGGTGCCGTAGGGTTGTTAGGTTGGATTCCGGTGGAATCGGCTAGAACTCCCAAAACTATCTGTAATCCTGCACCAATTACCTACTATCCGCAACTGGTACCTTACAGGTACTCACAAAACGTGATTGCCTTGAGGCGCAAGATCACACTTGCGATGGGACCAGCCTCTTTCCAGACCTTAAGGTTGAGTTTGGCAGTGGCTGGATCACATTTTTCAGACTGCACATTATGTAAGTTAGTGAACATTTCAGCAAGTAATAAATCATGCATTCATGTTGCAGCAGAAGCAATATGAGAATGTAATGCTAGTACCACAATATGCAGCGTCTCAACATTGGGAAAGCATCTGAGGAAGGCGATCACCATCTTGACCTCACTGTGGACTCGGAACCGCACCTTCAAGCTAAGGGTCCTCACACTTGTGACCGTCATGCTCGCACTTTTCTTAATCCCAGCCTGAAATAGACCCAATTCAGCAACAAAGTTTGCACATTGCAGTACACATGTTTGCAAATTGAACTGAATTGAAAGATCGTCCGGAGGCTGGACTGGATGTGTACCACGATGACGGTGTCTTGGATCTCTAGCGCGTATTTTCCTGGCTCGAGGTATCCGAACAAGCTAAGCTCGGGGACATTGCCAATCTTTACTCTGGTGCAGGATCCACCGGCAGGGCTGAGGCATTGCGACAGGACGAGGCGCTCGAGGCGCGGAGCGTTCACCACCTCGACGCTCTCCAGGACAAAGGCGCAGATCTGCACGCACCGGAGGCTGTGGCTGACGAGGCGGAGGCGCACCCCCTTCATGATCCCCTGGATGTTGAGGATCTCCAGGACGGGGCTCCTGGCGACGAAGGCGTCGATGTCCCCGCTCTCCACGGCGACGCTGCAGATGCCGAGCTCCCGGAGGTTGGGGAAGGAGGCGCCCTGGAGGCCGGCCGCGTCCGGGAACTTCCAGACGCCGATGTAGAGGCGGGTGAGGGTGGAGATGGTGAAGAGCGTGCTGGGGAGGCGGACGTCGATTGGCGACGGCCGGTTGACGACGACGAGCTCCTGGACGCCCCTGGCGGCGAGGAGGCGGAGCCAGAGCCTAAGGTGGGCCGGGTGCGCGCCCATGCGGCCGCGGGTGAGGTGGACGCAGCGGAAGGGCCCCGGGTGCGCGGCGAGGATACGGGACACGGCGGCGGTGACGTCGTTCGGCGAGGAGCTGGCGCGTGCACGATTGGGGAGCAGGTGGGTGTCGACGAGGACGAGCGGCGTGGAGCGCCAGACCCCGCGCCAGCGCGCGGCGAGCGCGGCAATGCGGGCGGCGTCCTTGGCGGGGAGGCGGGAGACGATGTCGCGGATGAGCGTGTCCGGGAGGAAGCTGATGCGGTCGACGCCGTCGGAGGGGGCGGCGCGCAGGGTGCGGAGGCGGGCGGGTCCGGGAGGTTGCCGTGGATGAGCCACATGAGCTGGACCGTGCTTTGGTCCAGATCGTGCGGGTGGGCGCTGGAGAACTGGCTGGCCATGGCCGACGACGGCGGGAGCTGAGGTGAGCCCGGCAGCGGCTGAGCTAGGGGTCTGAGGTTGAAGCGAGTGAATCGGCGACCCGGGAGTGATGGCGCCATGGCGGCGGTAAAGCTGGCCACCTGGCCCGTCCTCGCGGGCCGGCCGGTTAGCACGCCTGCCCGGCCCATTAGGGCCTGGCCGTACCGGTCTTTGTGCCTAAACGGGCCGTACGGGCCCAGGTGCCTGGCCTCGAGGCGAGGCCAGTTTATCATTAATATTTTTCTTGAAAAAATAGACCTAACATCCAATAAAACGGGAGCCCCTGTTCAGTACCTGCTGCAATGCTTAAGCGTTGAAAACAAGGCCGGCCTATTACCTGGGTTCGATTTTGATTAAAAAAATCACCGATGAAAAAAAACGTCCGGTTTTTCTTTAAATGTGAGAAAATTTGTGAATCAATTTTTTTTCCAGATTTTCAAAAAATCATAAATTTTAAAATATCATGAATTTGAAAAATGGTTCATGAATTTAGAATGTCCTAAATTTGAAAAAGTTCATGAATTTGAAAAATGGTTCATGAATTTGAAAATGGTTCGTGAATTTAAAAAATGGTTCATCAAATTAAAATGTGTTGAATTTTAAAAAGTACATGAATTTGAAAACGGTTCATGAATTTAATTTATTAGAGTTCATGAATTCGAAAAATGGTTCAAGAATTTGAAAGTGGTTCGTGAATTTAAAATGTGTTGAATTTAATAAGTTCATGAAATTTGAAAATTGTTCACAATTTTTTTTAAAGTTCATGAACATTTTTTAAAATTGAACACTTATAAATTTGAAAAACAAATATGAAGATTTTCAAAAATATGAATTTCTTAATTTTGAACATTTTTTCAAAAACTAAAACGGAAAAAGAAAAAGTACAGGAAAACAGAAAAAGAAAAACCGTCAGAAAAACCAGGAAGAAAAAAGAAAATCCAAAACCGGCCGAAAGCTACTAGAAGGTTCCAAAAACCGGAATGAACCAGTTAAAAGCCACCATACCTGGGCCGGCCCATTTATCCTCGATCGTGTAGGCGTTTCTGTGCTAACCATTGCAGCGGGCGCTGAATAGGATTTACCCAATAAAACAGCCTAGATCTCCGGTGTGCTAAACGGGCCAGACCGTTTATAAAAGGGGTCATGGTTTGAAACTCGAGGCGACTAGCGAGGCACGCAACACGGTATGTCCCGCTTATAAATGGGTCGCGATGTGCCAGGTCGTGCTAGGCCCGTTTAGCACTCGAACGGTGCCCTGCTCAGGCCGTCCTGTTGGCTAGCTTTGGGAGGTGGTGGTGGTGTGCTTTTAGATGGGCCAAATGCCGGAACCGTGTTGCTCACGGGCCCATGAGTAGATAACAAAACGGGAGTTGATTAGTCGAGTGTATCAATTAATTAACGCTTTTGCTAACTCTCGGGCAACCGATATTTAGGTTAACGATCGGTCGATCTCGGTAGTACCAATTGAGAGGAGGAGGAGCTCCTCACGGCAGCCGACCGTGACGGTGGCGAGCAAGTACCTTAACTTGGGGGGTGTGGGTGCCTGCACCGAAGAAGACGCGACCAGGGGTGGGGGATTTAGAGGGATGTCCGGGTGGTGGTGGACCGATGGAGGAGGAGCTCGGGGCGGGGTGGCTAGGCGTCGCGGCAGCGCGGGCGGGGAAGATGGCAGTTCAGCTTGTGGTGGCTTCGGGGGTCGCCGGAGGGGAGGAAGAAACTGAAGGAAGAAGCTCGGCCGAGCGTTTTCTTCTTTCTTGGTCAACCGACCTAGGCAGGTCCATTAATTATCTCATATTCTCCAAAAAAAGGTTAAACCCAAAATAAGAATCTTATTCCAATAAAACAAAACCAAAGTGCACAAAACAATTTTAACCATTCCAAATAGAAGTTGGGACTATTCTAGGCATCTCTCTATGAACTCGAAACAGGTCTTACTTTAGGCATGAAATGCGGATCATCGGGCGCAGTTAGGTCATCATATTCCTACAATAGTATGGATTTGTCTACCACGAATAACACGAGGTGTCGCTGGATAGGGCCCCCTTCTTTTCAGCTTATTTTTCAGATTCATCCAGAAGCTACCCTCCATCAGCTTCTCCCAGAATCTCGTTTTTAAAATTTGTTTAAACTTTTAAATTTGTCTTCCCAATACTTATTTAGAAGTTTAAACAAGTTTAAAAAAGAGATTCTAGGAGAAGCTGATGGAGGGTAGCTTCTGGGAGAATCTGGAAAATAAGCTGAAAAGAAGGGGGCCTAGAAGATCGTCAACCTCAGATTCAGAAGGAGCAAAGGAAGTAGACAACTACTTATGTGTGAAGGTACAGGGTACTCTCAAAGCTCAATTTTTTTCTGTGACGTCTTGTGTATCACTAACTATATGAAAGCTGAGCGATTCCTCGCTCTCTCAGCGATCGAGTTACTGTAGATCTACAGTAGCTACAGTGTTCTACAGTGCTTCGATCCGAGCCGTCGCTTGGCGATCGCACGGCCCTCACCACACGTCCGAGTCAGTTTTGCAAAAATGCCCCGCACAAACCGAAAAAATAAACCCGCAGTCCCCAGTTTTACAAGGAAAAGGACTAATTCGTAAATTCTAGAAAATCCAGGGACCTCCGTGTGAAGAGCACACACAACTCCCCTTCCTCTTTCTTCTCCTGCGACGGCCCAAGCTCCTCGCCGCCGCCGATGTTCACCGTCGTCGCTACGCTCCTCCCGCTCAGATCGATGGCCATGGAGAGCTCCGCCTCCGTCTCCGCTTCATTCTAGCTGACTCTGGCGTGCCAGAACATAGCACATCCGCCGGAATAATCCTCGCCGTCGTCGGCGTCCGCCGCCGCATATACGCTCGCCGCCGGCGATTGCGGCCACCAAATGGCTCGCCGCGCCGCCCATTCGCTTCCCCTCGACGACCACGCGTGGATCTGCACGGTCCCAGCCTCGCGGGCGTGCTAGGTCGACCAGAGCGTGCTCGCTCGAGCTCGGCCGATCCCAGCGATGCCGACCATGGCATTGCTGACATCATTATGACGTCGCACGGCCTCACTGTCATGATTTTAATATTTTCGTAATTGTTTTCCAGAAATAATAAAATCTTGCCACGTGGGACCCACCTGTCAAAAAAAATTACAGTAAAAAATATTAAAATTAGAATTCAAACTAATTCAAACAATATATTATTTTATTATTTTTGTAATTGTTTTCTAGAAATAATAAAAGCTTGCCATGTGGGACCCACCTGTTAAAAAAATCACAATTACAATAAAAGATACTAAAATTAGAATTCAAACTATTTCAAACAATATATCAAGAACTTCTAGATTTACCAAATTTTCAAACTCCCTGACATGTGGGCCCATTTTGCTTACACAACATCTATAAAAAAATTGTTGCAAAATCAATAATTAAAAGCCTATCCATCAGAAAAATATGAAAAAAATATCAAAATGTCCACAAAAACTACGTGCTAACTATTTGCAACAAAATACAAACACTTTCCAACAAAAAACTAATAAATTGCTAAATTCCTGACATGTGGGCCCAATTTGCTTACATAATTTCTAGGAAAAAAATATTGCAAAACCAATAATTTACAATAGATACATCACAAAAATGTGACGAAAAAAATTGTCCACAAAAATACATGCTAACTATTTACAAAAAGATATAAACATTTTTGAACATTTCAACTTAGCAAATATTTACAAAAAAACCTAAAAGCATTCCTTCCGATTAAATGGTGTTCGATTTAAAAAAAATACTTACGCACTATATTTACTGACTATGGGGATTGATTTAATATTTTCGTAATTGTTTTCCAGAAATAATAAAAGCTTGCCACGTGGGACCCACCTGTCAAAAAAAATACAGTAAAAAATACTGAAATTAGAAATCAAATTAATTCAAACAATATATGATTTTAATATTTCCGTAATTGTTTTCTAGAAATAATAAAAGCTTGACATGTGGGACCCACCTTTTAAAAAAACACAATTACAATAAAGAATGCTAAAATTAGAATTCAAACTATTTCAAACAATATATCAAGATCTTCTAGATTTACCAAATTTTCAAACTCCCTGACATGTGGGCCCATTTTGCTTACCCAACATCTAAAAAAAATTTGTTGCAAAATCAATAATTAAAAGAATATCCATCAGGAGAAATATGATAACAAATATCAAAATGTCCATAAAAAATACGTGTTAACTACTTGCACAAAATGCAAACACTTTCCAACAAAAAACTAATAAATTGCTAAATTCCTGACATGTGGGCCCAATTTGCTTACATAATTTCCAGGAAAAAATATATTTCAAAACCAATAATTTACAATAGATACATCACAAAAATGTGACGAAAAAAAAATTGTCCATAAAAATACATGCTAACTATTTACAAAAAGATATAAACATTTCTGAACATTTCAACTTAGCAAATATTTAGAAAAAAACCTGAAAGCATTCCTTCCGATTAAATGGTGTTCCATTTTTAAAAAAAACTTACGCACTATATTTTAACTGACTATGGGGATTGATTAAATATGTCAATCTACAAACGTAAACTTATTTATATTTGAACATTTAAAATTGCTGAAATTTTGAACATACTTTGAACGACAAATTTCAAACAAATTTTAATATTTCAAACCGACACACAACACCAAAAAAACAAATGTGTCACTTCTCTTTGCAAGATATATTATACAACTAAAACAGAAGAAACGAAACATCAACATAAAATTTATCATCAATAGCACGGCGTGCCAAAAAATTTAAACTCCCTGACATGTGGGCCCATTTTACTTACACATTATCTAAGAAAAAAAAATGCAAAATCAATAATTAAAAATATATCCACAGAAAAATATGACAAAAAATATCAAAATTTCCAGAAAAAATACATGCTAACTACTTACAACAAGATACAAATTTCCAGAAAAAATACATGCTAACTACTTACAACTAGATACAAACACTTATCCACAGGAATTTAAGAAATTGCTGAATCCCTAACATATGAGCTCACTTTGCTTACACAATTCCCAGCAAAAAAAAAAAAGGAAATTGCAAAATTAATAATTTAAAATCTATCCATCAGAAAAATGTGACGAAAATATCAAACCGTCCAAGAAAATACATGATAACTACTTACACCAAAATATAAACATTTTACATTTTAATTTAGCAAAAATTTACAGAAAACCTAAATACATCCCCTCTAATCAAATGGAGTTGTATTTAAAAAAAACACACACCGTGGCTGTCGCCGCCGTGACAAGCTCGGCCATTGCTCACGTCACCCTGACGTCGGCGTGTACCTAGCCTGACAGATTTTTTTTTAAAGAAAAGAAAACAGACAATGGAATTATTTATACAAATACCTATGTGAAAAAGAAAAAACAAATTACAGTACACATCTAAATGCTTACGAAAAAAATGTTATAACTACTTCAAAAAAGAAAAAAAACATGTTCGAATATTTCAAATTGTTCGATATTTCGATAGATTTATCTATGAAAAAAAAAACAACCACATTGGCATTTAAATCTAAATTTCGGATTTAAGACTTCTAAAATTTTAAAATTCTTTCAACCCTAATCATTTTCTAAACGAAAAAAATCAAACCTTACCAACTTTCCAATTTGATTCTTTCAAACATGATCATTTTGTAAACACTAAAACAATTTAAATTTGAATAACTTCCCCTTAACATATCAATATGAACACGAAAAATAAACGTTGCATATTTGTGGCATATGATACATATCAATATGAACACGAAAAATAAACGTTGCCTATTTGTGGCATATGATCAAACTCCAGATTTGATTATTTCAGACTAAAATGACTTTCAAATCTAAGTATTTAACAAACGCTATTCACAAAAATATCCATGGACAAAAAAACAAATTATATTTACAGAAATATCCACGCGACGTGACGGCGCGCCTAAATTCAACTAGTTCGTTTCTATCTGTAGCAGATCTCCATGGTCAACAATACTGCAGCAACAAGCGGTCGCTCGCGAAAAAAAATGGAGAGGAGACAACAAAAATAAGGCCAAGATGGGAGTGGAGAACAGCATGCATGGCCGGCAAAACCTTTTGTCCACGATCTTTGTACTTCGTGTCAGCGTGAGGGCAGCATTAGCTGATCCTACAGTATCTACCGTCCAGTGACCTGTCCTTCGACCAACGTCTTCCTTCGCGTTGACGTCGACTTCCCCGTCGTGGTGTCCGTCCCGCCGCTTGCCCGCGTCGGTGACACCGGAATGCCCCCCAAGGCCCCAACTGGAATCTCCAACCTGCAGAGGCACGTACACCCGCCACCGGCATCCTAGCCCGGAGTGCCGGCCGGCGAGCACCGTGGTGTGTGCCCCCGGGCCGTGGTCGACAAGCCTGGCCTGCCCGAAATCGCCGATCTCGGCTGCCAAGGAGGTGTCCAGCATGACGTTGCTGGGCTTGATGTCCAACGCACTGATCCCACTCCTGGTGCAGGTAGAGGGAGCGCGGATTCCAGTCCCAGCACGATCTCGTGCCTGGCCGGCCATGGCAGCACAAAGCGAACCCTCCTCCGAACTTCCTCTCGTCGGACATGGCAGGATCATCGTTGGATAAGCTGCCATCTTCCTGCTTTCGCCCCCTTGCCTCACCAGTAACAAGGATTTTAGGCTCCTTTCGTCGTCGCCGGAGAAGGAGACAGACCAAGAAGCCGTCCAGAATGATGAAAAACGACACGGTACCAACAGCGATGCCGATCAGATGCCCTGTCCTTGAAGAAGTCCGTGATTCTGTGGTGAAATTTCAGCAATAATACTGGATCAGTATCACAGTGCAAGAGCGCGGCTCAAAACCTGAAAAAATATGACTACATTGGATGCAATGGAAGGCTGACTGACCTCGGCGGCGGAGGTTCTGGTACAGTTAGCAGGGTTATGTCAAAGGCACTCGTAGTCCACATAGCAGCTGTACGCCTTGAGCCCTTGACGAGGCACTGGCTGCAGTCTGCACTCGCTGGCGGTGAGGTCCCCATGCACTGCACCAGCCCGTGCAACTGCCACTTCGTGCCGTACGATGTGTTTCCAGTAGCGGCCCCCGACGGCGAACCAGCAGCTCGCCCAGTCAGATCGGCCATCAGCGGGAGCCACGGGCCACGCCCTGGCCATGTGGCCGGGTCAACCGGGATCGGCGAGGTGACACGCATGAAGAAAGCGACGTCAAGGTCCACCGTGGAGACAAAGGGCGGCGATGGCGACTCTCGGAGTACGCATGCGTCATACGCCGCGCGCATATCCCAGCTGCCCGGGCACAACGCCATGATCCTGCTGGCAGCCTGGCGCCCCAGCGAGGCATTTGTCTCGCGGTCGGCATAGCACATGATGAGGCCGAAGAACTGGCCAGGCGATCCCCGGTCGTCGGCCGTGCGGTTGTAGAATCAGCCGCCGCGGGGAAACCGGAAAGGAGCTCGTCAAGGTTCTCCTTGAACTGACTGCCGTCGGTGTAGTTGCCCGTGGTCGAGCAGGACAGCAACACCGGAGAATGAATTTGTCCAGCTGGCTAAGTGAGGCGGCGTCGGCGAGAGACACAACGGCGGCGAGCAGGAGAATCACATGGCAGGAAGCCATGTATGATGGCCGGCCGGGGACGGTGCCCATACTCAGGATCCTTTATTTTATATTTGTGCACGTACCTGACGAAGAAGATTAAGGTTATGTTAGTGATGATAAGGTAGAATATGTCCGAATAAGATACATAATTTGGAGTTTGGGTAATGCCAAATGTCACTGGAACAACGTTCCTCTGCCGGCCTATTTCGGCTTTACATCATGTCTAGTATTTGCCCCAGTCACTATCTCTTCACTGATATTAAAATAGGCAGAAGACCTGAGGAGCTAGCAATTTCAGTTTAGAAGTCTTATTGTTGTTTGACAGTTGTCAGCTTGTCATGCTGTTTGATAAAAGTAAAACCATATATGACGAGATTCTACCCTATACGTCTCTAGAACCACATGTATCCATTTCTGACGATAATATGTGAAGAATAAAAAAACAACGATTTGTCAGGAATATACTCTCCCCGTTCCACAATATAAGATGTTTTAGCCCTTTTCCACATTCACATGCATACATATGTATATAGACACTTTTTAGTATGTGTACATTCTTTTTAATATGAATGTAGACATGCATGTGTAACACCTAAAACATCTTATATTATGGAACGGAGGGAGTATTAGGACACTGTGGGAAAGACCTCTTTCTTCAAATACACGAATACATGTACAGCAAAAAATTGCAGAAAATCATACAGTACACTATCTATAAAGTTCCTAGTAGATGTATCCTCCCAATTCAGAATTCTCCATCTTCTGAAAGAAGGCTCCTGGAAATAAATATAACATGAGATACAAATACCCACCTAAAGATATTTGAAATATCAAACCAGAACTATTGAAGTAAAGTACTCCCTCCGTTCCACAATGTAAGATATTTTATGTGTTACACATGCATGTCTAAATTCACACTAAAAGAAATGTACACATGTACTTAAACATGTCTAGATACATGTGTGTGCATGTGCATGTGAAAAAGACTAAAACATCTTATATTGTGGAACGGAGGAAGTATGAATCAATGCAAACATCATGAAAGTTAATTGGAGAACACAAGGCTGGTGTATCAGCGAGCTACCACAATAATAACAGCTAAAAATGTCTACAGGGAGCGCATACGATGATCTTGCGCCAACCAATAAAAAAGCAGGGGAAAAAGAACACAAAATGCAGGAAAGAATAATTTATCTTTCAGTAGAACAGGAGATAAGGAGACAATTATTTTGTCAAAGATTGGATGAACTTGTCGCTAGTTCAGGTGTCTCTTTTGTACTATGCGGAACTGATTATTCAAGAAAATATTGTTAAGTTTCTATGCATGCATATACAAACTAAGGAAGTCTTGCGCCAACCAATAAAAAAGCAGGGGAAAAAAGAACACAAAATGCAGGACAGAATAATTTATCTTTCAGTAGAACAGGAGATAAGGAGACACAATTATTTTGTCAAAGATAGGATGAACTTGTCGCTAGTTCAGGTGTCTCTTTTGTACTATGCGGAACTGATTATTCAAGAAAATATTGTTAAGTTTCTATGCATGCATATACAAACTAAGGAAGTCTTTAAGAAGCGTGTGTAGAGGTTTACCTTTTCTTTTCGGAGGGATATCACAACAGCATTAAGGGCCCTCCTTGATTCGCAGAATACCAGAAGCCCCGGTGCCGCCTTAGACCGCTTGACATGGGTGACCACCAAGCAGGTTGCTCGCAAAATACTCTGATACAAAGATTTGAAATTTCACCGCATATTCCACTTTAAAACAAAATCCTAGGGGCACATTCTCCTGAAACTTCGTCACAAAAAAAGGAAGGAGACTAGGAGAGGAACTGAAACAAGAAAAATAAGGCCTTCTGAAGAACGAGATGGACACGGAGTGCATGGGCGGCAGACCTTTGTCCACCAATGTTTACTTCGTGCCAGCATCAGCTGATCCACAGTTCTACTTCACAGCATCTACCGTCCAATGACCTGCCCTTCGACTAACGTCTTGCTTCGTATCGACACCGACTTCCCCGTCATAGTGTTCGCCCTGCTGCTGCTGCGGCCGACGCTGGCGACACCAGAAGACCCCCAACTGGAATCACAGACTTCCAGAGGCACGTACACAAAGGTCACCACCGGCATCCTCGCCGGTAGTGTCGGCAACGGGTGCTCGCGCCTCAGCACTCCGACGGCTTGCCTGATCGATGGCCGCAGGCTTCGGTCAGGATGCGCGCACCAGAGCCCGACCACGATCACACGCTCCATCTCCTGGATGTCAAACTCCCCATTCAGACGCACATCGGCAGCGTCGAGAACTCTTCCAACGCCGTATATGGTCCATACCCGCTGGGCTAGGTGGACCATGTGCCCCTCTTCTGCCAGTACCAGAGGCCGCCTACCGCAGGCGATCTCGAGGAGCATGACGCCGAAGCTGTACACGTCCGACTCGGTGCTTGTGCGTCCGGTGCTCAGGCACTCCGGGTCCATGTACCCCCTTGTACCAGCGAGTAGCGAGCACTGTGGTATGCGCCCCCGGCCATGGTCGACAAGCCTGGCCAGCCCGAAGTCGCCGAGCTTGGCTGTGAAGGAGGCGTCCAGCATGACGTTGCTGGGCTTGATGTCTCTGTGCAGCACGCACTGCTCCCACTCCTGGTGCAGGTAAAGGAGCGCGGAACCAAGTCCCAGCACGATCTCGTGCCTATCCTGCCATGGCAGCACCGCGGCATTTTTGGTGCTATAGAGGTGCATGTCCAAGCTGCCATTGGGCATCAGCTCATAGACGAGCAGCAGCTCGCCACCGCCATGGCACCAGCCGATGAGCTGCACGAGGTTTCGGTGCCGGAGATGGCTTATGATCATCACCTCGGAGGCATACTCCTTTTTCCCCTGCTGGGAACCCTTGGAGACTCTTTTGATGGCTACCTCCAGGTTGGATTCCTTGAGAAATCCTCTGTATACCGAGCCAAAGCCTCCTTCCCCAAGCTTCCTCTCGTCGGAGAAGTTGTCAGTGGCCATGGCGAGCTCGCTGAATCGAAACCGCTTGGGGCCGGTCCCTTTCTCGAAGACGTCTTCCATGGAAGGATCATCGTTGGAGAAGTTGCTATGTTCCTGCTTTTGCCCCCTTGCCTCATCGGTGACAGGGAAATTAGGCTTGTTCTGCCGTAGCCGGAGAAGCAGACAGATCAAGAAGCCGACCAGAATGACAAAGAATGACACAGTACCAACGGCGATGCCAATCAGAAGCCCTGTCCTCGAGGAGGATCTCAAAGAAGACGATGATTCTGAAATTTCAGCAACAATAATGGATTAGTATCTCAGTGCTAGCTGCTTTAACTCTGCAATTTAAGATGGTATTCTCGGACTAGCTAGCATGGATGCCATTGAAGACTGACTACTCACCTCCCAGCTGTGGAGACGACAACGACGGGGGTAGTGGGGGCTCTGGTACAGGCGGCAGGGTTATGTTGAAGGGGTGAAGCTCATAGTGCACGTAGCAGCTGTATGCCTTGACAGCGCCAGCGGATTGGTTTTGGAAGAACTCCGGCAGTTGGCCAACCAAGGCCGCGTGCACTGCGCCAGCCCGTGGACCTGCCACGTCTCGTCATACGGCGTGCTCCCGCTCGCGACCCGTGACGGTGTCCCAGCGGCACGACCTGTGAGGTCCGCCATCAGCCTGAGCCACGCCCTGGCCATGGTGGTTGGGTCGACCTGAAACGGCGCATGATATGTCACGTAGAAAGCGACGTCGAGGTCGGCCGTGGAGGTGAAGGGCGGCGCCGGCGAGTACCCAAGCACACACGCGTCATACGCCGCATGCACGACCCAGCTGCCCGGGCACACGGTCGTGATCACTGCTGGCGCTCCGGCGAGGCACTCTAGGCACCGCGCCGCATCGCGGTCAGCATAGCACATGATGAGGCCGAAGACCTGGTCTGGTGATCCTGGATCCCCCGCTGCGCCACTGTAGAACCAGCCGTTGCCCGGCAGCGAGGAGCTCATCGAGGTTCTTCTTGAACTGGCTGCCGTCGGTGTAGTTGCCAGTGGTCGAGCAGGAAGGGTACAATGGAGCATCGATCATTGTGGCAGCATCGCCGAGAGATGCAACAACGGCGAGGACGAGGATGACAAGTCTGAAAGCCATGGAGGAAGGCAAGCCAGCAGAGGATGGAAGAGATGCTTGGCATCCAAACAAAGGTAGCTGCTCTGTGATGCTATCATACCTATATGTGATTAGTTTATATGTGCACCTACCAGACCAAGATAAGCCTATGCCCTCCATATTACTAGGTAAATTTGGTGCGGCGCACGCCGCACCTGTTGGGTTTAAAAAAAATTGAAATTCGCTGAAATTTATTGTGTGGAGTATATTTAAATACCTAATGAATTAAAATGTTAAAATTATGTTTTTACATTAATATTTAACTTAAGTCTATAGTAGTGGGAATACACATTTGTTGAATGGAATTCCGTAATTAAGGTTGTATCGAAATAAATATCAAATTGGAATGTTCATTTTAAGTTTGTAAGTAGAGGGAATGTATGATTTGAATATTTAATAAATTTAACTTCATGTAAATGGGGGGAGTGCATTTGTTTTTTTCCTTAAAGTATTTATCAAATTAGTTTGTTTAAACATGTTTTTTTCCCTCCATAAACAGGTAGCATTCCTTTTACTGAATTAAAAAGTTAAGTACGTGTTACTGTTTTTTTTAGACGTACAATATATGGTGCAAAGATAATTGGTTTATTTGATTTTTTAGTGTAATTTTCCAATTCAGAGTGTTAAAATTCGGTGGAAGATATCGTTTGGATGAGCTTCAAAATTTCAGTAATTGTATATGTACAAAATTATGTAGCTTTATGTGTGTAGTTTGACATATTCAATTAAGCTCCATAATCAGTGGAAATTTAGTGTGTTTTTTTTTCTCCAACTCCATTTAATTAGAGGGAATGTGTTTAGGTTTCCTCTAAATATTTATTAAATTGAAATGTCGAAAAATGTTTGTACCTTGGTGTAAATAGTTATTATGTGTTTATTTTTTTTGAATATTTTGATATTTGTTGTCACATTATGTTGGTGGTTCGATTTTAATGTACTGGTTATGCAATTTTTTTTAATTTTTTTTTCTGGGAATTGTGTAAGCAAAGTGAGTTCATATGGTAGGGTTTCTGCAGTTTCTTAAATTCCTGTGGAAAAGTGTTTTTACTTTGTTGTAAGTAGTTAGCATGTATTTTTTGGACATTTTTATAAGTATTCTCTTAAATTTCTACGGGAAAGGTTATAAATTATTTTTTGATGTTTTTTTTGTGAAAAGTTGGAACATTTGTTATGTTTAGGAGATTTTGATACGTTGTTGGTATTATTTTTTTGAATTATAGATTATATCTATCGTGTGTAAAGTTTGAATGTTCATTAAATATAAAAGATTTTGATATGTTAGGTAATTAGGTAGTGATAGTTTTGTTTGTTTTTTTTGGTGTATTTTTTCAATTTAAGATGGTAAAGTTTATTGAAATATATTGTTCGGAGTAGATTCAAAATCTTAGCAATTTTGGATGTTCAAATATATCCCTTGAATAGTTGGATGTATTTTTTTCCTTGTTTCTAAATGTTCGTCAAATTAAAATGTTAAAATTGATTTATGAATACGAATAAACGTAATTAAGGAAATTACAATTAGATTGTGTGGACATATTTTAGAGTATTTTTTTGACAGCAAACTAAAATGTTTTTTTTTTGTATTGCATTTCCTCTAAATATTTATTTATCTAGGCACGTTTTAAGTTTAAGTAAGTGTGTTTTTATTTTTCTATAGTTTTCCTATGTAACATTGTAATTAAAGGAATTCTATTATGGTTGTGCATAAATACTAATCAATCTGAGAGTTAGTTCAAATTTGGAAGAATATGTATTTTTTAAAAATTAGGTTTGGAGATTATTGGAGTTCAAATTTTTTTGTTTGTTTGAAAAGTATTTAGTTTTCCGGTAAAAATTTCATATTTGGGAGAAAAATAGGAATGGACTATTTTTCATTTCATAAGGTGATCATGTTTGAAAGTTATTTTAATTTTAAAATATTCAAATTTAAATTTCGATTGGATGACATAAATGATATGTATTTTTTTCTCCTTGTGATTACTTGTGGTATATGTGTGTCTTTATTTTTACAAAATGATCATGTTTGAAAGTTGTTGTAATTTTAAAAATTTAAATTTAAATTTTGGTTGGATGACACAAATAATATGTATTTTTTCCTTGTAATTATTTGTGATATGTACATATACATATACATATATGTATGTATATTTTTTTTCCCGGTGGATAGTTTTGAAATTGTTGGATGTAGTGTATTATTTAGTTCCTGAAATTCAAATAATGTGGGAGGGCACACTTGTCATAAAAATATTGTTTTTTGATAATTTCCTGTGAAAAGAAAAAAACCTGACAGCTGGGTCCCGTGCTGACGTCGAAGTGACATCAGCAATGGCGTAGCACTGCCGTGGCGGCGTGAAGAACGGCGGCGGCGCACCACGGCGAGCCAGGTCGTGCGTTTAGGCGCGGTGGACGCGCCTTGACGCGGGGTGCACGGGGATGGCGGCGCCGCCCCTTAATGGTCGCCGGAACGTCGCCGGCGGGAGGCGAGCGCGGCGGCGGATGCTGAGGACGAAAACGTCGATTCCGGCGAGCTGCTGGCGTTCGAGCACGTGACTGTTGGTGAAGAGGGAGAGGAGAAAGCGGCGGACCTCGCCATGCTCACTGATTCGTCTGAGGAGGCGCACAGCTGTGGCGGCGAGCGTCGGCGGCGCCGACGGCTACGAATGCGCGCGAGAGAGGAGAGGAAGAGGAAAGGAAGAGAGGATCTGCGTGCAGTTTCACGACGGGGTCCCTGTGTTTTTCCAAAATTGCGTTTTGCTCCTTCTCTTCGATGAAGTATGGACTGCGGGGCGTTCGTGTGATTTTCGTAGGGGTTTTTTGTAAAAACATCACGCACAGGTCCTATGGACCGTCAGATCTGCGGAGGACGGCCCGGATTAAAACACTGTAGACATGCACAGTGTACAACAGTAACACTGTAGCTAACACTGTGCCTGGAACAGTGCTCGGTGGCTGTCGTTGCGAGAATTTGACGGGCCTTAATATAGTTAGTAATTTATGCTGGTGAGGATGAAGCAGAGTTTGTCTACATAAGTTGGAGCCTGGGTAATACCAAATGTAATGTCATTTGTGCGACGTTCCTTTGCCGGCCTGTTTTTGGCTTACATCATGTCTACCATTTGCTCCACTCAGTATGCAAAATGTTAGTATTTGCCCCAGTCACTATCCCTTCAGTAAAGTCAAACTAGGCAGAAGATCTGGGGTCTGGGGAGCTAGCAGCAATTTTCAGTTACAAGCCTTTTTCGTGGATTACAGATGTCCACTACTCATGCTGCTTGATAAAACCATATATGTTGAGCTTCTCCTCTCTATATGTCTCCAGAACTACATGTATTCATCCCTAAACTGATAAAACCATGTGTTATGTGAAAAATAAATAAAAATGGAACGGTTTGTTAGGAATATATAGGAATAATGTGTTAAGGACTTGTTTCTGCATATAAATGAATACATCTATGACAAAAAAAAGATCATCTATGAATGGGCCATAGGTACACCAAACAAATTTGTAGAACATTATACCACAATCTCTAAAGTGCCTAGTAGAGGTATCCTATAAAAGAGACATTCTTCAAACTCAAGTTCTCTATCTTCTTAAAGAAGGATAAAAATTGATATAACACAAAGTATAAATGCCCTTCAGCAACCATCCCGACTGCTTGGTCTGGAAGTGGTCTGAGAACGGCATCTACACCGTGCGATGTGCAGAGCCACTTTCAAGGGTTCCCTAAGATGCCCGCGTGGAAGCTAACTTGGTGTACCTGGGCTCCACACGTAGTCAAGATGTTCTCCTGGCTGGCTGGGCTGAACCGTTAGTGGACTGCAGACCGCCTTCAAAGCCGTGACATCTCGCATGATCAGACTTGTCATCTCTTTAATCAAGCTCTGGAGACCACGGTGCACATCTTGGTGAGCTGCCCGTTCTCCAGGCAAGCCTGGGCTGTAGATGTCCCATGGATCAAGTTCCCCTTTAGGCCCCAGACCCTGATACTCCCCTGATTGAATGGTGGCTTTCGACTAAAGGCCGAGTTCAGAAGGATCCACGGAAGGGCACTGCTTCCCTCGTCTTGCTCACCGCGTGAAATCTTTGGAAGCACCGAAAAGCGTGACTTTGATGGTGCTCGTGCAAACGCTGAGATGCTCCTTGCTCAGATTAAACATGAAGCTATTCTCTGATCCCGAGCTGTGTGTGTGGCTTGTAAAACTTTTCTACCACAAGCTATGCGTTTTCTCGAAAAAAAACATACAAATGCCCACCTAAAAAATTATAATACCAAACCAGAAAAATTACGAGTAAAACTACAGAAGTAAAAAGTGAGAATGCACACATTGCTAGAGTGAATTGGAGAACAGAATGATGGTGCATCGGCAAGCTAAGCTACCTCATAACAGCTAAAATTGTCTCTATAGGTAATAAATACAATGATCTTGGGCCAACTAAACCAATATCAGGCAAGAACAACACAAAATGCAGGACAGAGTAAACCCTCTCTTAGTAGAACAGGAGATAAGGAGGAACAAGTTTTAACCAGAGATAAGATGAACTTGTCAGTTGTCACTAATTCAGGAGGCTCTTTTTTACTATGCAGAACTGATTGTTCTAGAAAATATTATAAAGTTTGTTGCATGCATATAAAACCTAAGGAAGTGTTCAATCAGTGTGTGTATATGTTTACCTTTTCTTATTGGAGGGGATATCACAAGTTCACAACAACATTAAAAGCCTCTTTGATTTGCAGGAAACCATTACCATAGGAATATGAAAAACGTAGGACTGCAATGGCATGCTCCTACAGGATTGAATTTGCACCAAAGTTTGTTTGATTGCACCATAGATTGGAGTCAATGGAAAAATTTCTATGAAATGTAGTGCAATGGAATAATTAGGAAAAATTCTAAGGGGATATATAATCCTCAAATTCCTAAGGACCAATCATCCGAAATTCTTATAAATATCCTTTGAATAAAAAGTTACTTGCGGGACATCCAGAATGGCACAAGCATCATCCAGAATGGCACAAGCATTAACATTTTCTACCTAGAAGAATCAGAATTACATCACATATGCATCATTAAGCACCACATCTAGGACTACATTAGTAGTTGATCTAAGTATCTAACACATCCTGGTGGGACATCCAGGTTACTTAACACTGGCATCATGTAGAAGGGATAGCTACAGAACACATCAGGAAGGATATAATAGATGTTTCAGCTATTACTTACATATATGTGGGAAAGCTCGCTCATGCTACATCTTGACCAGTTTGCTACAAATATCCAGTCATGAATGACCACTGCTTCTGTGAATCACTCATGGAGGAGATCCAACCCGCAGAAAGAACAGAACTGGATTAGAGTTTACAACCTCTTCTTTCTTGTTTCTTAAAGATCCCAAAGGGCAATCAACCATGTGAAGTATGAGTTGCTTAGGTGATCAACTTCTAAATCAGTAAATCCCCGTGTAATCAATCTTAATAATTCAATTTCACCAACTCGGTGTTCAGGGAGAAGTCCCAGAGACACCACCACCATAAACTCTTTTTCTAATGCTGGCTACTATCCGATCTGCGACCTGGACATCAGTTTCTTCATCATCTTTCAGCTTGTGCAACTCCTTTGGGTCCTTACAGTCCTTTAGAACATTGGAAACAGCCTGAGCTTTCTCCAATATCAATTTTCTCTTTGCTTTAGCATCATCACCTTCCTTTTCTCTGTAGCTGCCAGGCAACTTTGTAGAATGTGGTACCGAGCGCATCAGATCGGTCAACTTATCGACCAGTTCAACCGAACCGAGCCGCTTAAGCTCTTTCATAAGCATCCGGTAAGTGATATACTGGGGCACGAGCCCTCTCCGGAACATGTCCTCAAACTCAGCACACACTTCCTCGAAGCGATGACTCCGGCAAAGCAAATGTACCAGCATGGTGCTCGTCGCCAGATCGGACTCAAACCCATTAGTTTTCATTTCCTTTATCATCTGCACCACTAGTTCGAGCCGATTCGCCTCGCTCAACAGCTTGATCAGTAGGTTGTAAGTGATCTGATCCGGCGCGTAGCCGTTGTTGACCATCTTGCTGTAAAGGTTCATCCCCAGCTCGACATTGCCCGTCTTGGCAAAGAAGATGAAGAAGTAGTTGTACGTTTTTGCGGTCGGCAAGATACCTCTCCCAATCATGGCCTTGAGCACACCGCTAGCACCGGCAAGGTCCCCGTACTTGCAGTAACCCAACACGAGCGAGTTGAATGTCGAGATATTAGGCGCGAGGCCATACATAGGAAATTTCTCGAGCAGGTTGTATGCGTCCCGGAACCGGCCGGCGTGCGCGAGGGCGTTCACGATTGGGTTGCAGGTGACCAGATTAGCCTCGATCCCCACCTCCCGCATCTCATCCAGGAGGCACACCGCCCGGTCCGGCTGCTGCATCAGGCAGACCGCCTTGACGAGAGTCCCGTAGGAGACCACCGTGGGGCGCACGCCGGCCTGACGCATCTCCAACCAGAGCTTCTCGACCTTGTCGAGCCGGCGCGCGCCGGACCAGCCGTCGAGGAGCATGTTGTAGGTCCGTTCGTTGGGCGCCGTCTCCCCTTCGCGCCGGCACCGCTCGATGAGCTTGGCGGCCGCGCGCGGGTGGCCCTCCTTGCAGAGCGCGCCGACGGCCATGTTCAGGAGGGAGGTGGCCACGGGGGAGGAGGAATCTTCATCTAGAGTGTACCGGTCGGGGTGGCGGCGGAGGAAGTGGAATGTGCGGAGGGCGGCGGGGGCGCGGCCGAGTCGGGCGTAGCGGCGGACGAGCGGCGCGAAGGCGGCAAGGGGAGGGGGCGGGGACGCGGGCGAGAGGAGGAGGCGCCAGGAGGCGGCGAAGAGGCCGCGGGAGGCGAGCAGGGAGACGGCGGCGGCGGTGCCGGCCCAGCGGGCGAGCGCGGGGAACGCGGACTCCGGGAGGGCGGCGAGCGACCGGCGGAGGTGCGGGAACAGGGCCGGGTCCGGGTCGATGCCGGACGCGCGGAGGCTGTCGTCGGGGTCCGCGCCGCCGAGGATGGAGACTACGGTGGCTGCGGCGGCGGCGGAGGCGTTGGGAGGGACGGAAGCGGAGAGTGGGGCGGCGGCGGGTCTAGCCTGCATTTCGTTTTCGAATGGATGTCTGACCGAGGAAAGGAGGTTTCGCTTCGTGGCGAATGCGTTTCAGTCTTTCAGAAGAGCCGCGTCTGATTACAACACGTAGGTTCCTTTTTTTTTATTTCAACATAGAAGGAGGTTCCGCAAGAAACCCGAGCTTCCATTAGACCATCCACTATGTGCACTAAAAGCGGTTCAAATGGACCAATGAATCAATACATAGTAGGACATCGGTTCATCATGTTTGACAAAAAAAAGCGAATCAACTACTTGATTGTTGGTTCACTTGTTTGCATGCATATGTAGATCGTTCGTCAGAACCATGAGCGAGAGAACGCCTAGAAATGGAAGAAAATGGATAGTTGTTTATGCAAAAATAGGATCGACGTCCAATTCAATACATACCAGTAAAAAGGCAACCGATTCCCACTCTAACACATTTTTCACTGAATCGCCTCAACATAGTGCAAGGTGTTAAGATCAAATCGACTCAACATAGTGCAAGGTGTTAAGATCGAAACAAAAGTTAAAAGGAACTTCAAGAGCCTCTTGCCATCTTGCCAACCCTTGAGCAAGCCTATCAACCGATAATGACGTTGGCAGCCGCATGTGAGGTAGGAGATTGAGTTGTAGATCCAAGTAATGCCTCACCGAGCCCAATACATAGAGATCTTCTCCGCTGAATCTAAGGACCAACATCAGGGACCCTTTAACTGTCTCCCCGAATCAACCCAGGGTCGTAAAGATTGCATAGGAAGCATGAACACCAACTTGCGTTGGTACATATGTGTAAGTGTAACATCCGAGCATGAACATTGGAGGTGCAGAAGTTACCATCTATCGAGCACGAGGACGCCCTCGACAAAGAGTTTGAAGGAGCTCCGACAACGTCAACACAAACCATACCGGACTTGCACTACTTCTCCACATACATCAGGAACATGGCCACTTCGGCACACACCGTGCACAACACACCGGCTAGAAGAGTGTGTCAATATTTTACGTTTGCGGCAGTGAAAAATAAATCGGAGGCAGATAAGCTTAGAATTGAGCCGAAAAAGGTTGCAACCGACAAGGTAAAAGCGAAATCGGAGATGAAACAAATATGTCTTGCGATGTTCACAGAGGAGGCATGTATCATGTTCACCCACACGACCCTCATGGACTTGAACACGAAGGCTTGGTATGAACAAGAACAACGACATGCCAAGATCTCTCACACCGATTGATCATTCATGTTATGTGTTTGTATGAATAATTTGCTATTTGGTGATTGTTTTGGTACTTTAATGAATGCTCCCACTAATAAATTTTATTTTTCAACTTGCTTAATTTGTATGAAGATTTGGTTATGATTTTAATGTTCTAAAATATTTATTTTATGAATAATTAAGATGGATACAAGCAAATATAAAGAACATGGTTAAACCAGACACTTTTCCAGACATTTTGGGGTGCCCTTGGACACATCCACCTATATGTATCCAAACAATTTGTACGGACGTCCACAAGCGGACACAATTTAGAGAAACCCGAACACTTTTTGTGGGCGCCCTTGGAGATGTCTATGACCCAGTGTCTGAATATACACGCAAACCGACACTCTTTTGGGCAGCATCCTTGGAGATGGCCTCATAAGCTTAGCTCAACTGGTTGGGGGAGTGGATGTACAATCCCAACACCCAGTTTCAAGTCCCAGGGACGCGGATTTAGGTTCCTATTTATACTTGAGGACCAGGCCTTCTTGATACTCATGCAATTTATCCTGAGGATCAGGCTTGGTTATTAACCAATATAAAAATCCTGATACTCATGCTTAAAAGGCTGTGTGCATCCCTAGTTGGTGCAGAGGCCGGGGAAGTGAAATTCTCCCCCAATTTTAAGAGACCGAAAAGAACGCTCTCGCGTCGCGTCCTAGGCGACGCGGGGGCGAACCTGAAGTCGCGCCGCCAGAGGTCCCAGCCGCCGGTGTCCCCCGCCGCCGCTGCCGCCGGCCTGCGCCGCGGTGGCGGCGGGCCCGCTGCCCTTGGGGCGGGGAGGAGCGACGCTGGAAGGCGGAGTCGCCGCGTGTGGGGCGTGGGCGACGGGACGGCGGCCTTCGCGGCAGTCGTCGAGGTGGTGGTGGAGATGGGCGGCGCTGGACAGCGGGCAACGGCGCGACGTGCAACCGCAGGGCGCCATGGCATGACGGCGCGGGCTTCCGGGCCCGATCTGGGCCCTCCGGGCTGTGATCCATGCGCCCGGCTAGGTGCTGGCTCACGCTGCTTGCTGCGGCTGTACGGTGCCGGCACGAGTTCTTCGCCGGCGAAGGCCGGAAGCGTGGGGGCTGTGGCCTTTTTTTCAATAAAGGTGGTTGTCCTCAGATTCCCCTCACGGCAAGACGAAGATCTACTTGATGTCCGTCTTCATTGATCTGGCCGGAGTGTCGAGTTCCGGAAGGCTCCGCCGGCGCACTCCATTGGGCAATTCAAGCCTGGAGATTGTCGGATCGGGTGGGATTCGGTCGCGCGCAACCATTTTTTTCTGGCCGTTTGGTTTCAGAGGGAGCGTGGCGAAGCTCTGCTGGCTATTAATATCATGGAGCACGCTTTCTCGTTCCATGGTGCTGGCGGAGAATGACATGGACGGCGAGATCTGAGGACTGACAATGGTGGTTTGATTTCTTGTGCGGTTGAGGAATTGGCTTGGTGTTTCATGACTTGGAGCAGCAGCATGTAAGTGGGGGTGACAACATACGTGAAGTCCAAATTCCTACCTTTCAGGGTGAAAATCCAAGGTCTGGTCTTAATTAGTTGTGCCTGACAGTGGTCTTGCTGAAGACATTGTTGTGAGAGCGAGGATTATCTTCAGGGTGAAAACCCAAGGTCTGGCCTTAATTGGTTGTGCCTGGCACTGTTCTTCTTGAAGGCGTTGCTTTTGAAGAATTGGACATCAGGTGTTGTTTTGGTGGTGGTTGTGCGGCTGCTGCAAGGACTGTAACTCTTTAGCGGGACTTTTCTTTTTATTTCTTCTTATTGTCTTTTGGCTGCGTTCATCCGTAATGGCTTCGGTTATTGCGTTGTTGCAGAGGCTGGGTGCATGTTGTATCTTCTCGATATTAATAAACACTCTTTATCTAAAAAAAAAAAATATCATAGGACCATTGGTTGTTACAATTTCTTAATGGGGTTTCTGACTGACAATGGCTATGTTTTGTTCATAAGAAAACATTCATCTGGCAGCAGGTAGCAAATGGGAGAAATATGATTTATTGCTAAACTGGAATGATAATGTTGAGTTGTGTTAACTCAGGGAACCGAGGTAACAAAACAGTGACCCCTATCAAGAAAACATACGGTTTCAATCCAGGGTAAATGAACCCAGATAGTAATTCTATATCAATCAGACATAGAGCTTCAGTGACTCAACTGAATAGGTTGCAAAAGGCATGTACAACGTCTCCACAAAACGAGTTGGAAATTAACCTAGCTTCTCTGCATTGGATTTTGACACTCTTTCAATGTTCAGTTCAGTTATTGTCTTTGTCATCCGTCTTCTGTTTCTTCCACTTGTAAGCAGCTTCCAATATCTTGAGGTTTGGCGCCAGAGCGGCGGCTTCATCAGGATCAATGTGCTCCTCGCACCTAAGGTAGAGCAAATGATATATCAGTATGTTTCTAAATAGCTGGAAACTACACAAGAAGGTACTACTATCTGAACCCGTTATTTTCTCATGATTTCCAACTTGATCTTAAGGGAACACTAGTGGAAACAGGGCCATTGGTCCCGGGTCGTAAGGGCCTCTAGTACCGGGTGTCCACCCGGGACTAGCAAGGCGACACTAGAGGCCCCCTCCCCTCTAGTACCGGGTCCGTTACGACCCGGAACAACAGGCTCCCACGTGGCCGCCGAGGCGCGGACGTGGTGGAGGACCTCTAGTCCCGATTGGTCATACGACCCGGGACCAAGGACCTCACACGTGGCAACCTGTAATTTTTTGTTTTTCCTCCCAATTTAATATTGAAATGGTGCAAAAAAATATGCGTTTAATTAATTAAAAACAGAAACTACATATAACATATCAAAATGTTCATAAATAAAAATATGTTCACGTCTATCCGGTTACATGGAGGTGCTCATAACCGGGACTAGAGCCCGTCTATTCGATTACACGTGTGTGGAGATCATAACCGGGACTAGAGCCCGTCTATTCGGTTACACGGGAGATCATAACCGGGATTTCACCGCTATTCTCCATTGTATTTTCCTTTTGTAGGTATGACTTCGCTGAGCAGAAACCCCGCAAGTTCCTCTGCTAGTGCTTGAAAGCACTTCTTTAGTGGCATACTCTCGCGCAATGACTCTGCCTATAAAAGAAGGAGATCAATACGAATATTAATCATGACTATCAAAAATTATGAATGACACTGGAAGATCAATTGATGAATATGATTGTTCACGTACGTCTAAAAATTTCTTTGGGTCCCGCTTAGTGACCCCACGATGAATCCACTCGCAAACGAAATATCCACAGAAATTGGTCCCCTGTGGTTGCCTCTCGATTCACTTTGCGAGAATAGAATTCAATCGAATCATAGTCAACATATAGTGGTATTGAAAACTATAAATAAAGAGATGCGCGAACCTAGCTAGACCGTACTACCTACCTGTGGGTGAATAAAAGTCAGCTGTTCTTCAAATGAAGCTGAACCCTTTGTCCTCGCTTTGAATTGTTTCCAAACCCTGCCGGCAAAAAAAAAGAATAAATGAGTTATTAGTTGCTTGATATCTCCGAAATCAATAAGAGAGACTGATATAGTGCGATAATGTTTGAAATTACCTTTGGAGCGTATCTAGAATGTTTTGGTACCTCTCCTCAGGCCAGTCCAATGAGTCGTAGACTTGAACTCTTGATCTATCAACTTCAATGACTAGCAGAATGTAATGATCGTTGCGCATGATTATATACACGTCAGTAACTCATCAGTTACACTTAATTCGTATAAGCGAGTAACACTCTCTTACCTGAAGAAGTAAGGAAACATTATCTGCACCTTGAAATGTTGCTTCATTAGGGCATTTAGCAAGTTCTTCTCCGTGTCCTTCACGTGGTTTTTTAGTGTCCTTGCATTAACTCGTACTGGGTTAACGAACCCAAAGCCATAGATGTCCTTTCTGTCACATTCATCACTCTTCATTCTGCATAATACCGTAGTGAGCATAATTAGCGATGGCAATGAACGAGCTGAGAGCTAAAGACTTTATCTTTTTTTGGAAATAAATGAATTGAATCACTTACAGACAGTAGGCACCGACGAGAGCCAAGTCGAGGGAGTCAAGGTTGTATAAGTACCAGAGTTCTTCGAGCTGAATTGTGAACATGTCTTCACCCGCGAAATGATTTTTTGTAACTTTCACAGAGATCAAAAAGTCATCAAATTCCTTTGTGGTTTTCATGTACCAACTATGGAGTTGTCGCATATATGTCGGTAGAAACTTTATCTGATCACCTCGCAGCAGGGACCTCCCCCATTTCCATTTCCATGAATCATCTACATCAGACGGAAAGAGATTTCGTTGTCCAGTTGAGCAAGAGTAATACCAGCATCTGCAGCAAAGTCCTTCTTGAAGGATAAAGTAGGAATTAGGTCCGTCACGGAGCCATGACCACTGGGTATAACTACGAGCGGGGCTATCGACTGGTTTGCCTGTTGTCCGAGCTGGGCAACGTCTCTTTTCCCTCTGGCACTACTACTTCTCGTCTTGGGAGAGCTACTACTTTTACTAAGAGCTCGTAAATAGTTATCTGGCTTATTTTTCTCATATTGCGATGGTTCCGTGATGAATCCAATAGCCCACTTGTTTTCCTTTGCAGTAAATGTTTGCTTTTCCTCGGGCTTTTTCCGTGCAAGCTGTCTTTTTGTGTCTGCATCCACCCACGCATCCAATTGCTCTTTAGTCATGTCGCAAGCTCTGAGGTCGTCAAGGCTTTTGGGTACTTTTGGGAGGGGCGAACGTCGGGGGTCTCGCCCGAATCCCATGGACGACGAAGTGGCGCCCTTCCTATGTCGGGGCTCAGGAGTCGGCTCATGCGGCGGCGGAGTCGGCTCATGCGGCGGTGGAGTGGGCTGACGCGGCGGTGGAGTCGGCTCACGCGGCGGCGGAGACGACTGATGCGGAGGCGACTGATGGTTGTCGCCCCCTTCATCATCATCAAACTTGATGTATTTCTTCCGCCATAGAATTAGACCACCCACGACGTCCCCTAGCACCGACTCATCATCAGCTCTTGGGAACTCAAGGTTCAGTGATTCATATCCTTGTACAACTTGATCCACGCCGACACGAGCAAATCCATCTGGAATGGCATTGCCAAGCCACGATGCTGTAGAGTCAATGGAGAATGCATAGCCGTCCGCCGCCTTCATGGATAAGTTAAATACTGGGACATGCAGCTCACAAGTTGTTTTCTCCGTGATATAATCCACGGGGTAACTTGTCTCATCATCACCGACCATAACCGAGGAAGCCACGCTGCTTCTGCGATGCGATGGGCCGCCTTGACTCGCTTGTTCCAGCTGAAGAGTTGGCGCCCCTTGCTCGCGCATTTGATCTATTTGCTTCTGCTGCTCCTTATAGAGAGCAACCATCTGGTCATGATTTCTTTCTAAGATCATCAACCGGTCTGATTCCTGCTGCTCCTTCCTCCTCTTTGCTCTCAATCGGCTTCTATAAGAGGCACGGTCCTGGGGAAACCCTTCAATCCACGGCACTTCTCCTAAGCCTCGTGTTGATCCTCCTTTTTCTTTGGTCCCGAGGGCCTCTGACAGCTCGTCCTTCTCTCTGTCGGAAATAAACTTTCCCTCTTTAGACTTGGCAATTAAGTCAATAATTTTTTTTGGGCTCCGTTGACTACTTTGCTTTCATCAATTATTAACTCCCCTGTTTCCATGTCATACTCCCCTCCATGCGCAAGTAGCCAATTCCTTATCCTTCTGTCCCATTCCTCTGTGACCGGGGTGAGCCCTTTTGCACGCAACTCGGACTCAATTTTTTCCCACTTAGGCTCGGCAACTCGGTAGCCACCTGGCCCCATCTTATGGTGATACTTCTTTTTCGCTGCATTATTCTTATTCGTTTGCGACCTTTTCTTAGCTCGTTCTGATTTCTTGTACTCCAGAAATGCAGGCCAGTGAGGCCGCTGCCTCTCTCGTGTGCCGGTGAAATCCGGAAGTTTCCCATCTTCTTCCCACTCACGGAATAATTTGTTCTTGTAGTTATTGAATTGTTGAGCCATCTTCTTAAGAGCGAAATGCTTGACTTTGTCCGTCATTTTTTTTGTCTTCACCTCATCTTCCAAGACCGGTAGGGTGAAATGTGCAATGAGCTTGTTCCAAAGCACATCTTTGGTTCTCTTGTCGACGTAACTAACTCCCTCTAACTTTGGCTTAATCCATTCCTGAGTGCTGATATAAACGTTGTCCCTGACAGTGACTCCGCATTGATGCACAAACTTAACTGCGTTCGGCACGGGTGCCAGTGGTTGGCCAGTAGTTGCATTCACCTCGTCAATTGTGAGATGCTCATCTTTGCCCATCCCTTGGGCATGGCCTCGTTTAGTGGATTGGTTCGATGCGGAGGTCTAAAAATATGAAACATGTGTGAATACATATATATGCACAAATCAGTTATTGCATCTGCTCAACATAGGCTTAATATACCTCGCCAGACGGCGTGGGTCCACCAATTTCCGAGTCCTCATCTTCAGCTCCTTCCGCGGGATGCCGAAATTCACCGGGTTCCAAAATGTAGGAAAGTATCTCTTCTTCCCCTTCTCTCGTTGCGAAGGGAGCATCGACATCCATTGTTTAACTAATACAAAAAAAAGATAAAACAATAATAGCATTAGTACAATAATTCAAAGGAGGGAACTATACAAATATGCAACAAAAACAATTTAATATTGCATCTAAAGAAAAAATCTTTCAAAAAAAACATAGGCTGTCCCAATCCCAGCCCAGCCCAAATTTGGGCCAGAACCTGGTCAAAGGTGGCCACCGTGGTCATCGCTGGCCCACCTGCCAGCGCCTACCCGCCCCACCGCCACGTGTGACCGCCCACTGGCCACGCGTGGTCAATGCTGGCCCACCTGCCAGCGACCCAGTTCTGACCCCGCCGCCCTGCCTCGTGTTCCCGCCCCGCCTCGTCTTCACCTCCCCGCCTCGTGTTCCCACCCGGCCGCCTCGCCTTCACCCCCCGTGGTCAATGCGGAGCACCAACAGCCCCCGCCCACCCGGAGTCAATGCTCCTGGCCCACTTGCCAGCGACTCGGGCGCTGGCCCACCCGACGGTTCCCCTCCCGACGGTCCTGGTCTTTAAAAAGGGACGCGCCCGTGCGGATATGGACACTCCACTCCGCTCCGCTCCCACGGTTCCCCTCCGCCCGACGGTTCCCCTCCGCCCGTCCAGTGCCCTCGCCGCCATGTCGCGCTGGTTCGGGAAGTCCCCGAAGAACGAGACCGGCGAGTCCTCCAGCCGTCGCCGCGCTTCTCCACCGCCTCCACCGCCGGCGGCCTTGGGCGTCGTTCCGCAGGGCGTGCGGAGGACCGCGCCACCGGTGCGGTCGCCCACGCACCCGACGCGCCGTCACGAACCACCACCACCACCGCCGGAGGGAGGAGGATCCGGCGCCGGCGCTACGTGCCGGAGCCGGAGTGCCAGTGGCACTGGGACAACGCCGCCACGCTGGAGTGGAGCGACGTCCACCTCCCCGAGGGCTGGCACCTGAACCCGCAGAGGATTCCGGTGCCGGCGGTCCCGCTCCCTGGGAGGCAACTGGACAGGGAGATCGCGCGCCGGCGCCGCCTCCTCCCGGCGGAGCTCCGCGACGACCCCGTCTACGCGGCGGACTCCCCACACTGGGAGCAGTGGCTCAAGGACGAGCACGAGGACCGCCGCCACTCCTACTTCGCCCCGGCGCCCCGCGCCGTCCAATCCGCCTACCCAGCGCTGCCCGACGCGCTGTGGTTCGAGGAGGAGGTCCCCGAGGATGAGGACGACCCGGAGATGGTGGCCGCGTTCGAGGCCTCCAACCTCAGCCTCGTCGAGGACGAGATCAAGAGGTGGGAGAAGGTGAGGGCCGCGGCCGCGGCCCTGATGCCGCCGCCACCGCAGTACTACGACCCGGACGAGGTCGAGCCGTGGCACTACGCCATGGAACGCGAGCAGGAGCAGGACCTTCCGCCGCCGCCTCCTCTGCCTCCCGGCCTCGTTGGCCAGTCCTGGGTCTTTACCGGCGGGAGCTGGTCGGCGGATCAGGAGCAGGAGCAGGAGGCGCCACCGGAGCAGCAGGAGGCGCCACCGCAGCAGCAGGCGCCACCGGAGCATCTCTGGACCCCGCCGCCCTTCATCGTCCTCGACGACTAGGCGGCACCGGCGACGACGACCCCCCTCCCCCCTCCAATGTAATGGCCTTATTAATGGCCTCCCCCCCCCCAATGTAATCGGCCGTTTGTGGCCTCCCCTAATTATAATGAAATCGGCCCTTAGGCCCTAAAAAATCTGTTCTTGTTTGCCAACTCCGGCGCCGGCCCCGTGGTTAGGGTCCGCCGCCGCCGCCGCGCGCTAGATCTGAGAGAGGGAGAGAGTAGTTGGTCGGGGGGACGAGCTCACCGTGGGTCGGGGGCGAGCTTTGCTTGCTCGGGGACGACGATCTTGCTCGGGGGAAGAGCGGGGACGGCCGCGCCCGGAGCAGGAGCAGGACGGCGACCCACGGTGAGGGCGGCAGCGGCGCGGGGACGAAATCCGGCAGCCTGGCGGCGCAGGGGGCGGCGTCGTCTGGAGCCCGGAGGCGGAGCGTCGATTTGCTGGACTTGGGCAAATTTTCGGCCCGAGCCACTAGAAGTAGCGCCAAAAAGGCCTCTAGTACCGGGCCGTGGCTCCACCCGGTACTAGAGACCCTCTAGTACCGGGCCGTGTTACCACCCGGTACTAGAGGTCCCTCAGGGCCGCGAAAATTTGCGCGCCAAGCCCAGTGGACCTGTAGTACCGGGTGGTCGCACGGCCCGGTACTAGAGGTTAATTTTTTTTAATTTTCTGGTTTCTTACTTTTTTTATATCTTTTGATTTACTTGTCTAAATTAAGTAAAAATTGCTTTCATTTTCCTGTTTTCTGTTTTGGTTTAAAATGAAGTATCACATGCGCTTGGTTTTAAATTAAGTACTACATACGCTTAATTTAAAATCAATTCAAAAATTTATAAATCAAGTACTACATGCGCAGTGGATCATTTCACATCACAAAGTTTGATGCTACATCAAAAATTTATAAATTAAGTACTACATTCCGCCACCGCCATACGCTTGATTTCATTGACATGTCTGTCTTGTCCTCCATACTATAAATTATATAAAAGTTTAATAAATTATTACACATCATGAACAACATCCCTATTTAGTCTTCGCTTTTTCTTTTTGTGAGACCCTTTCTTCTGATCGCTCCGTAACCATGGACAAGGGTCTGCATATAACTTGAGACTTGGGTCAGTGGTCACTTTGAAGGGCGGAATTTCATGAAACTTGTCGTAATCTTCTGACATGTCTGTCTTGTCCTCCACTCCCACGATGGTTCTTTTCCCTGAAAGAACTATGTGGCGCTTTGGCTCATCGGCTGATGTATTCACTTCCTTATCTTTTTTTTTTTTGGCTTGGTAGACATGTCCTTCACATAGAAAACCTGAGCCACATCCTTGGCTAGAACGAATGGTTCGTTGTCGTACGCAACATTCGTGAGATCCACTGTAGTCATTCCGTACAATGGGTCTTCCTTTACCCCGCCGCCTCTCAGGTTGAACCATTTGCACCAGAACAAAGGGACCTTCAAAGAAGGTCCATAGTCAAGTTCCCATATCTGCTCTATGCAACCATAATATGTGACCGTGGCCTCATTCGTGCTCTTATCATCAAAGCGGACACCACTATTTTGGTTGGTGCTCTTTTTATCTTGGGCGTTCGTGTAAAATGTATTCCCGTTTATCTCATACCCTTGGAAAGTCCAAATAGTCGAAGATGGCCCCTTAGACAACAAGAACAGCTCATCTGAGACTGTGTTGTTGTTGTTCAGATGCGTTTCCAACCAACCGCCAAAATTCTCCATGTGTTCCTTTGCAATGGCGGAGTCATCCATCCCCGGGTTGTTAGAGCGTACAATATCCTTGTGCATCTGGATATACGGAGCCACCAAAGTGGAATTATGCAGAACTGTGTAGTGTGCTTTTGTGAAAGAATACCCGTCCCTGCATATGTATGATTTCTTTCCTAGAGTGCCTTCTCCACTTAGTCTCCCCTCATGTCGCGATTCAGGAAGACCAATCGACTTAATGCCGGGAATAAAGTCAACACAAAACTCAATGACCTCCTCTGTTCCATACCCTTTGGAGATGCTTCCTTCTGGCCTAGCACGGTTATGAACATACTTCTTCAACACTCCCATGAACCTCTCAAAGGGGAACATATTGTGTAGAAATACAGGACCCAGAATGTGAATCTCGTCGACCAGGTGTACTAGGAGATGTGTCATAATAGTGAAGAAGGATGGTGGGAACACCAACTCAAAACTAACGAGACATTGAGCCACATCCTTCTGTAACCTTAATAGAGTGGTTGGGCTGATTGACTTCTGCGAAATTGCATTGAGGAACGCACATAGCTGAACAATGGATACTCGAACATTTTCCGGTAGAAGCCCCCGCAATGCAACCGGAAGCAGTTGAGTCATCAGCACGTGGCAGTCATGAGACTTTAGGTTCTGGAACTTTTTCTCTGCCATATTTATTATTCCCTTTATATTCGACGAGAAGCCAGACGGGACCTTCATACTGCTCAGGACTTCAAAAAATATCTCCTTCTCTTCTTTGGTAAGAACGTAGCTAGCAGGACGTAGACGTCCTTTATCCGTCCTCATTGGATGCAGGTTCTTTGGGTCTTTCAAAAGTTGCTGGTCCTCTCGTGCTTCCGGAGTATCTTTTGCCTTCCCATACACGCCCAAGAAGCCTAGCAGGTTCACGCAAACATTCTTCGTCACGTGCATCACGTCGATTGCAGAGCGGACCTTTAGGATTTTCCAATAGGGTAGTTCCCAAAATATAGACTTCTTCTTCCACAGGGGAACGTGGTTGTTAGCGTCCTTCGGAACAGACTGTCCGCCAGGACCCTTTCCAAAGATTACATCTAAATCCTTGACCGCATCATATATATCTTCACCACTTTGGAGGGGTGGCTTCGGCCGGCGATCTTCCTCACCTTTGAAATGCTGCTGCTTGCTTTTCTTTCTTAGGGGATGCTGAGTTGTAAGAAATCGACGATGACCCGGGTACACATTCTTGTTACCTACATATATACTTTCAGTGCTATCTAAACAGTGTGTGCATGCATTGTATCCCTTGTTCGACTGTCCTGAAATGTTACTAAGAGCAGGCCAATCATTGATGGTTACAAACAACAACCCTCGTAGGTTAAATTCCGCTTGTTTGTACTCATCCCACACAGGTACCCCTTCATCACGCCACAACTGTAAAAGTTCATCAACTAATGGCCTCAGGTAGACATCAATGTTGTTACCGGGTTGCTTCGGGCCTTGGATGAGCACTGGCATCATAATGAACTTCCGCTTCATGCACAACCAAGGAGGAAGGTTATAGATACATAGAGTCACAGGCCAGGTGCTATGACTGCTGCTCTGCTCCCCAAAAGGATTAAAGCCATCCGTGCTAAGACCAAACCTTAAGTTCCTTGGGTCACGTGCAAATTCCTTGTACTCTGTATCGATTTTTCTCCACTGCGACCCATCAGCCGGGTGTCTCAACATCTCGTCGCTCTTGCGGTCTTCTTTGTGCCATCGCAACAACTTGGCATGCTCTTTGTTTCTGAACAAACGTTTCAACCGTGGTATTATAGGAGCGTACCACATCACCTTGGCAGGAACCTTCTTCCTGGCGGGCAGGCCCTCAACATCGCCAGGGTCATCTGCTCTGATCTTATACCGCAATGCACCGCATACCGGGCATTCATTCAAATTCTCATACTTCTCACCGCGGTAGAGGATGCAGTCATTAATGCATGCATGTATCTTCTGCACATCTAATCCTAGAGGGCAGATAATCTTCTTTGCTTCATACGCACTCTCGGGCAATTCGTTACCAGCCGGCAGCTTGTCCTTCACTATTTTCAGTAAACTCCCAAATCCCTTGTCAGATAAACCATTCGCTGCCTTCCATTGCAATAATTCCAGTGTGGTACCGAGCTTTGTGTTGCCATCTTCGCAAGTTGGGTACAACTTTGTTTTGTGATCCTCTAACATGCGCTCCAACTTCAACTTCTCAAGTGTAGTTTCTGCTAGGGTATGTGCATCAACGATGACCCCACGTAAATCATCATGTATGATGGGATCATCTGGTACCTCTTCATCATCAGCTTCCCCTGTTGGGTTACCAACATATTCAGGGTACATGTAGTTGTCATCGTTCTCTTCTTCTTGTCTTCCATCATAACCCCTTTTTCTCCGTGCTTGGTCCAACAATTATAGCCGGGCATGAAACCAGAAGTTATCAGGTGGAGGTGAATTCTGTCTGTGTTAGGGTAATCCTTCTCATTCCGACATTTTTGCATGGACAACACATAAAACCATTCGGCCCCTTGTTATCCTTAGCCACATTGAGAAAAGATTGCACGCCATCCATGTACTCTTTAGAGCGTCGGTCAGCGTACATCCATGGATGACTCATCTGCAAATCACCGCTAAAACCCATTACGATAAACCAACATAATAGGAAACATATCATATTCATTAATACAAGTTCATCACATTAAAACCAAAGTATAGTAGTGACCAAATGTAATACATAGTTCTCATAAAACATAAATTAATTGAAACTAGAATACAACTATCTAAAGAATTTAAATCCAACAACAAATGCGATCAGAATCGCAACTAAGGTAACTATTGAACCAACAGCATAATGATACCAAGCCTCTTGACTAATGACATATTTTCTAATCTTTCTAAGCTTCAAGCGCATTGCATCCATCTTCATCTCGTGAACAGCGACGACGTCGGTAAGCTCGACCCCGTGAGCATCAACGATGTCGGCAATCTTCAAGTCCAATACCATCTTCTCTTCTAGGCATTGGAGACGAAGATCTTCACTTATCTTCAATTTTGCTTTCAAATCGTTGTTTTCTTTTTTAAAAAACTCTACAATAGGGTCGGCTGGAATTTCCGGTTCAACTACCTCCTAAATAAAAATATATCTATGTCAATTTGGTCGGCATGATTGTTATAAACACGAAACAAAATAAATAGTGATAAAAATATACCACATCCGAATCATAGACCGGACGAGGGCCGACGGGGACGGATATCAAAACCATGACACTATACATAAAAAATTATACAAGAAAAATAATTATGCATTCAAATCATACAAGTAATTTTGTAAAATAAAGATAAAAGAAGAGGCTCACCGAGGTGGTGCCGGTCACGGGATGGCGGGGGCTATCGACGGCGGTGAGGACCGAGACGACACTAAAATCCACAAATAATAAATTAATTTGAGCTCAAAATACATAAAAAAATGAACTACCTAGTTAGGCATTTCATCAAACACCTAGGTAGCACTATAAAAATGAAATGAGCTAAACTTGTATGGAAATGGCTAAAATTCGGCCGCCGGGTGAAAGGATCAAGTGTTGCTAACCCTTGGAGAGATGGGTGCCGTCTATCTTGACAAATCTTGGAAAAAAATGGGGCTACACTTGAGCTTGAGAGAGGAAACAATGAAGATGAGCTTGAGAGTTCAAAAATGGTGGCTGGCCCGGGGTGGGAGATGATATAGCGGGACCTCTAGTCCCGGGCTGTACCACGGCCCGGGACGAAAGGTCCACCCTCCTGTCTCCACCCTGCCGCTGACTGCCTCGGTCCCGGGTGGTATCACGGCCCGGAACTAGAGGTGCCCTACAACCCGGGACCCGACCTGCGCAGCGTCGGAGCAGCCGGCCCGGTACTAGTTCCCTCCTCTAGTCCGGGTTCGAACCACGCCCGGGACTAGAGCCCAACACCCCTCTCCACCAAAGCTCCTGTTTCCACTAGTGGAAGAACTGAGTTAAAGGGCATACACAATGCTGGAACCATCGTCTGTGGTGAGGAGTGGTCTATTCCTCTCCACCTTCCTCGGCGCCTTCTTCGTGACATCACCAAAGCTCAACTCTTTTTTAAGCCGGTGATCGGTGAGCTCGTGGACGTCGGTTATCTTCCGCTTGGTCGGGCGGATCTGCCGCCCATGCCGGGCCTCCCGGAGGATGTGCCCCACGGTGATCTGGACCGCCGCGGGCATCTTGTTCTTCACCCGCGTCGCACGGGGCAGTTTGACCTCCGTGTCGCGCTCAGTCAGGGAGCCGAGGCTCGCGTCCGCGGTGATGGGCGCCATGCCAGTGGTGTTTGAGCTAGGGTTAGGGTTTTGGGAGGAGAGGAGGAAAGGGCAAGGGACACGATTGACTGGATTTTAGGTTCTCTGTACGCCGACGCGGGAGTGGGGTGGAGGAAGGCGCCACGTGGGGCGTGGCCGACCGGCGCTCGACTCAATACGGGAAGCAGGATTCGATCTCGCCGGCGAACGAGCGACAGTTATCTGCGAACTTTTTATTTTATGTACGTGCTCATGTTGGAATCTGTTTCGACCGGTTCGTGTGCTGCATGGACCCACCAGGCAGAGAAACGTGTCGGCAGATGCTCTCAGAACGTTCGCAGCTCTATCTCGTCAATCTTCCTTGGAATACTGTACTGTTACGAATTTAAACAAGAATTTTGCGGTGAGGTTTATAAATTTGGACCAAGAGTACGTCACCTTTGGGAGGACAATGATCGAAATGTTCTCCTCGCTCAGTTGCGAAAAACTACAAAATTGACCGTGGGATGAAACGTGAGCACAAAACGAATCCATTTCGATAATAATTTTGATTTTAACCATTTTTGGTATTGCCTGTCCGGGGGTGCTACCCTCCAAATGATATCACCCATAGCGCCCTTGACTGAAGTTGTATGCTACTGCCAACATGGTAACACTGGCCCCACTACAAAGAAGTTACAGAGAGCTAGCAGTCGTCGCAAAATTCCTAAGTCAAAGAGGGTAGCGCCCTGAGTCAATTTGGCAATGGATATCCATTCCCCGATAACCGGTGGTTAATTCACCTATTAGGGGATGGTTTTGGTTGCATATTGCTACCCATGGTGATCTTATCAGTGCTAAAACACTACCCAACGGTTATTGCGGTGACGGATCTGGTAGACCACTATCCATACCCGACATACCCGGTACCTGCTATGACATGTGGGGCCAGGATACCAGAGGGAGTTAGACACATGTATATACCCCCAAAAACCCTAAAGCCCTAGCATTTTCCCTCCCACCATCCATTCCCCTCTTCCCCAGCCGCCGCACCGCACGCCCTAACCCTAACCGCGCTCCCCACTCCACCCAGCCACCGCACGCAGCACGCTGCACGGAGCACGTCCTCCCCTACCTCGCATCCTCGCCTCGCCTGGGCGCCTCTCTCCGGCCGTCCGACGGCTGTAGCCCTTCCTCCCTCTCCGGCCACCACTCCCGCCCCACCGTCCCTCTCCGGCCGCCCGCCCGCCCACCCCGCTCCGCCGTCCCCGCATGCCTACAGCAACGACGACGACCTCCAGCGAGCTCGTCCTCTTCGCTACGGAGCTCGCCGTCGACCCAGGACCAGCCGTCGACCCAGGACCGGCCGCTGAAATCCCCGTCGGCCGCGGAGTTCAGCGCACCGCCTCCTCCATCGTCGACTAGCTACGCCATCCAGATAGCGTGAGCACCCCCGGTCGTCGGCCAGGTGCCCAACGTCCTCCACGCCGGAAAATGTCTTCTCCAACGGCCAGCTCTAGCGGTACCGGCAGCAAGGCCGACCTTGCTACCCCGAGTCCAAATAGGTGAGGAAATTTTTGAGCTTTTGATATTTTGTGATGTTGCATCTGGGCGAATAGTGCTGTTTAAGTGGATATTGTTGCTGGAAGGTTGTTGGAACTATGTCGCACTAGATACAAAGAATTTCAATGTCTTTGGACTGGTGGAAGGCTGCTGGAACAAGATACTTAACTCTGAGATTAGTAGCAAGGGATATCTACGCCATTCCAATCACATCTGTCTTTTAATGCTTTGCAGAACCTGAAGCTGTAATGTTGAGTGGCAGCCCGCCTGCGCTTTGGCACTTCTACAAGTCTACAATGATGAAACCTGGAGTTTGGAATCCCAAAGTCCAAAATTTATGATCTTTCGAATTCTGAATGTTATGGCATGTGTGCCTTTGTTGAACATTTGAACCAAGTATTTTTGGCATGTGTGCCTTCTGAAACTCCCATTTATGTTATGTAATGACTAAACGTAATTGTGGTCTGGATTTAGTGTGTTGAACACTTTTATTTGTGCCCGTGTGCCTTTTTGCTTTTAACTTTGATATATTATGCTGCTGTGATATATTTTGTGAACTGTCATTTATGTTATCTATTTGTGGCTGTGTGCCTTTGTGAACTCTTTATATTATTGTAGCTATCATATATTGTGACTGCTCATATTTGTGTTATATCTTTGCTGGTACAGGGGAATTGTTGCTATTTTTTATACTCAATTTGCTGACTTAGTGGAGATGGTTAACCGATGGTTATTTGTTACCCGCTGGATAGTGGTTATGGTATGAAACCTGTCCCCGTAACAGTTATTGGGGATGGGGACGGTAAGAAATTTGTTTCGTGAGGATGGTTATGGTATAGCAAAAACCGGTGGTTAGTATCCCCGTTGCCACATGGAGCCCTGAGCTGGGGCGCTATGCCCTAAAATATGCAATTTCAAGTCCCTATAACTTATTATTTACAAATCCAAATGACATGATTATTTTTCTTTAGATCACAAATAAAATTTTCAATGTCACTGATTTCATGATGGTTAGACATGTAGATAATATTTTGTGAATAATTTGCTTATGTTGTTTTGTCTAAACTATTTAGACGATTTTGGAAACATGGTTGTGTATGAAGATTTTATTTTATTATCTTGATCAGGAAAATTCATAAATCAAGAAAATTATTATGCTATGTTACTTTTTTAAAGATACTTTATTAGGGATGACTTATGAGTTAACAAGGATTAAGCTACTAAAGCATCACCATCATGTAGAATAACGATGATCTCTTGGTCAAATTAGTTTTAAGTTAAATCCATAAAACGAGGGTTCATGTGTTTTTCCCTAGTATGAGAAATAACCGGCATATCGTAAAAAAGCCGATGGCCTTTATGTAAACTTGCTTCCGGTTTTTTTCTTGAATTTCCAACTTCATTTTGGTAAATCCTATACATCGCGTACCGCGAACGGTACGAACCGTCGCGTACCCCCCGCGCGATAAAATGGGCCTGGCCCAGTTCCTTTCCGTGTTCGGTCATTTTCTTCTTTCTCATTTCTCCTTCTTCCCTTCGCTGGCGGCGCTCTGCTTCTCTGCTTCCGCTCCTCCCCGAGTCGACGAGCCAGTCTCGCCGACTGATTCCGCTTCCTTCCTCGATTCGACGAGCCAGTTCCGGCGCGCTGCTTCTGCTTCTTCTTCGTCGCCACGGATGGCGGCTCAAGGTTCGTGGTTCTACCCCGCATCCGTATCCATCCCCGCGACCTCTCCCTCCGCACGTTACCTCTTCCTCCAAGACGCCGGGACCTCGACGGCTCGACCTCTTCCTCCAGGCAGTCAGGCGTCAGCTCGTCCGCCTCGTCTCCTCGTAGTCCCAGTCCCCAGATTGACATCGGCGTGTCAGGTATCCCCTTCCGCCCTTCTCTTCTAGTCTTCTTTCTCTGCTCGTGTTTGTGCAAGCAGTGCTTGGTGATGTGTCTATTCTAGAATGAAATCGTGTTGGATTGTTGATAGGTCTGAATTCTGAACTGAACTGAACTGATGCTGTCATGCTGTGTGTAGTAGCTGTAGCTAGCTGAAATCGTGTTGGCTGTTGAATTCTTGACTCTTCCATGCTTGGATATGTTGTAGGGAACATGGAGATAGATGGGGAGGCTGATGCGGTGCCGCCAGCATTGAGGGGTAACTCGGGGTGATCCCGGTTGTGAAAGAAACTGGAGCATCTATGAATTGGTTATCTACTTTATCTCTATTCTCTAGTTCTCTAAGTTGACTTGTTCATCTCTCAATGTTAAGCTGAACTCTAATTTTATTTCTTTTACTTGTAGATACACACCAAGAGAAGAAATAGGCTGACAACAGATCGCCTCAACAACATGGTCTACATACAATTCATGCTTTGGAATAAGAAGAAAGCTGATACTCTGCTATGCAATGATGCTTCGGAGTAGTGGGTGTTAGAGAGGAGTAAACCTGTCTGTAAGTGTGGGTGTGTGTGGTGGGCCTACGGGCATGTTGTAATACTCCAAACTCCTTTGCTAAATCTTAAATAAAAAGACACGCAACCTTTGGTTGCCTGTTCTTGAAAAAAATGATGCTTCGGAAGCTCAAGGATGGTTGTTTGAAGGAGGGGATGATCATGTAGATGAGGAGATGGTTGAGGAGGAGGACATTGAGTATGAGAGTGACGATTGATGAGTGATCAATTCATGATCATAGAGAGATGATGGCAGCATGCTATCTATCTTTCAGTTATCATTTATGTCTTGCTAAGTTGCTACCGAACCTATTTATGTTCTGCTGTTATGTAATATGTTGAGTGGGAGACTATGCCACTATGGATTATGGAACCTATTTTGTGTCCTGCTGTTTTATTGGCTTATTGCTTGAATGTTTGCTTATATTTTCTTGCTGGTTGCTGTCTATAATATTGCTTGTTTTGCTATTTTCTTGGTGCTTGGCTGCTTGCTGATATTTTGATCTTTGTGTCCATGTAGCTTTCTTCATTGGAGAAAGAACTTGGACAATTTGTAGAACAAATGGGCGCAAAACAGAGGAAACCAAAGGTATTAACCCACATTGCTTCCCTACTTTTCTGTCCATACGGTTTGTACAACCTCTACTGCTTGCATTACATGTTTATTTTGCTTATATATGCCTCACTAGTTCGCTGTCCGTACGATTCCGTACAGAACGCTTAAGCTCGCCTATGCTACAATTCCTTTGATCGGAGCCTCACCGCTCGCTTAGCGCTTACCGCTTTTTTGAACCTTGGTTGTTGACGATGCTATGTGTGCTCACGCGAAGTTATTTAATCTTGAGACTAATGATCGGGATCCAGCAAAGTGCAATGTGACAAAGTAAAAGTCCTCTGCTTTACATTTTTTTCTTCTTTCTTTGCATCACTCATGAATACAACCACGCGCCTTTTTAGTACATTTCTGACTGATTTGGTTCAACTACTTAATAATTTGTCTTCTTACATTAGCAGGGAAAGTTAATAAAGGACCCTGGTTCTATTGATTCTAATGCATGTGCTAGGCAAATCTCAGGAATTGATAAGGAAGTCGACCTAGGAACCATTTGATCTCGTATGTGTTTTCTAATCTTAGTATTTTGTTATGCATAGGGTTTTTTAATGTGTTGTTTCCTTTGTTCATTTTCTGTTGATCATTGTGCAATCTTTTTTTCTTTGTTCATTTGTTCTATATTTTTGTCCCATACAAACAGATGTACTTTCCTATTGTGGAAAACATACATTGGAAACTTGCGTGTGTCAACTCATTGTATAACACAATCAATTTCTTCGATTCAGCTAACATCACCAGTGAGGAGAGGGAGAAAGAAATTGTTAAAAACTTGGTACCTTCCCCTAACTTGGCACCTAGCATAACTTTGTACTTCGCTGTTATTTAGCTTAGTTTTGTTGTTCACTATTTATGTAAGTTTTGTTTCATTTTTCTCATAACACTCTTTGTTCGTCTTTTCTTAGGCCACAAATCTGAGCACTGTTTTTAAACAGTTGGGCATCTGATCCATGGAGTTTGAGCACTTCAAACTCTATAACCCACCAGATTATCCTCACCTACCAAACGGTTTAATTCTTTTCGTCGCGAGAGCAAATGATATTCATGATATTTTTCCAGCATATATCATTTGCTCTAAACTCCTTGGATGTTTTCTCCAAGCATTTTTTGTTGGAGATATGCCCTAGAGGCAATTAATTAAGTGATTTTATTGTCATATCTCTTTTTGTTCACAATGTGTTTTAATACCATGCTATAACTGTATTACGAGGAAACATTAATACACGTGTGGTATATAAACAACCAGGTCCCTAGTAGCCTTTATTTGACTAGTTCGTTGGGTAACAGATGATCAAGGTTTCCTGATCATGGACAATGGCGTCGGTTAACAACGGAGTCATATCATTAGGTGAATGATTTGATGGACATACCCAAAATATAGAAACGTAGTGTTCATACCTTCGACTGTGAGATCATATCAAATCTCTGCTTCTGAAAGATACGGCTGATCGCATCAAACGGAATGTCTTATATAGCATGACAATAAAGGTGACACTTTCAGGTATCGGAAGGAAGCAGTAGAAGCGAGTGATCAAGAGCGGGAATTTCCAGTCCACATAGCAGGATAGATACTCTGGTCCCACTCGGTGAGATTACATCAAATGAGCTTGCAAGCATGTGACTAGGTCATGGGGATGTAATATCATAGACGAGTAAAGATAGATTTGTCAATGGCGAGGTCATGCTCGGTAATCGTGATACCGGAGAACGACGCTCGGACAATCTAAGTATCGCTAGGCAAGAGGATGAGACTGGACGTCTAAAGGTTCAAACGATAAAAAAGATATTCGTGGACGCACAGGGGCTATCATGGATATCCAGATCCCGATGTTAGTCATTGATCGAAGAGGATGTCTCGTTCATGTCTGGAGTGATCCCGAACCGTGGGGTAACACACTTAAGGGTGGGTGACGATTAGATTGGATTTAGAGAGAAAAGAAACCGGGAACTCCGGAAGTGTTCTAGGACTTGTCCGATGTTGATCGGAGGCAACGAAATATGTTTCGGGGTCCGAATGAATTAAATAATATGTATTTAGTATTAATAAGTGTTATTAATGATTAAATATTTTTTTATTTAATTAAATTCGAATTTAAAAGGCATTAAAAGCTAAATGGGCCTTAGAGGCCCATTAGGGGAAATCCCAAAAGGGAAAAAGGAAACAAAAGGAGGGAGAAGGGCCAGCCGCCCTAGGTGGGCCGAATGGGGCCCACCTAGTGGCCGGCTGCCTCCTTGGCCGGCGGTGGCCATGTGGGGTTTAGTCCCACATGGCCTAGCCAAGGGAGATGGCCTCCCCCTTCTCCTTTAAATAGGGACCCCCCATGCCTTGGAATTCACCCCATTTTCTCCCTTCTTCTCTCCTACCTTGAGTGTGGTTTCGTTTCTGGAGCTACGTACGAGGAGAGAAGTCTCTCTCTACTGTATGCACACCGCCGTGCTGCTAGATCCACTCTTCCACTTCCGCTGCTCTGCTGGATCTGGAGCCCAGAGGTCGTCATCCACACCGTACGTGTGTGGAACCGCGAGGCGCCATCGTTTGGCGCTGGGAGCTATCTTCTTCCGCTACACGATCCTGAGGTCGGCGCCGTCGTCTCCATCGACAACGTTTGTGCGGGAACGTAATCCCGCTTCCGGTCTACAAGGGTATGTATTCTGATCTCCTCCGTACTAGTATATCTGCATAGTATAGATCCTGGCTAGTTTATGGTTATCGTCGGTAGGAATTTTTTTGTTTTCTGTCTACGATCCCCAACAGTGGTATCAGAGCCGATCTATGCGTAGATATATCTGTACGGTTAGAACACATGTTGAATGTGGGCATCGATTCTACATTTGTTACCCTCTCGCGTGTACTTGTTTATATCGCGGTATTGTCGGATGAAGCGGCCCGGACCGACTTTACGCGTACTCTTACGCGAGACTGGTTCCACACCTGACATACGGCTTGTACCGTATATGTGGCTGGCGGGTGTCTGTATCTCCTACAATAGTTGATATATCATTTGCAATGGAGGGCCCCGAAAGGGGTGTAATAGAGACAATTGTCTTATCGCTGTTGTGGTTGTTTTCGTAGGTAAGAAACGGTTCTTGTGCGGAAGCCCTAGCAGCCACGTAAAACATGCAAAAGATAAAGTAGAAAGCGTCTAACTTTATTTTGCAGGGGCAATATGATATGGTCAAGGTAGGTTTATTAAATTGTTTATAAACTGTTGGCGCGAAGGAGACCATCGGCGCGGAGGAGACCATATCATGTCGCATTACATTTCATTTTAGATGTTATGTAGATTGTGTGCATCTTATATTGTGTATGTATATATGTCTATATATTAGTTACACGGCGGTAGTAATATAAGATGATCCCTCCCAAAATTCCGATAATAGTGTTCTCCCTCTGTCGTGCACCACCAATAAAGTTCTACGTTACGGGGTACGCCGCTTGCGGTTACACTCGTCTCTTCGTTCGCATACGGTGGGTGTAAGCCACGTTGCACACGCGAATACGTCAAAGGGTGTTATGGCGAGCCTAGCATGTACAGACATGGCCTCGGAACACAAGTACCGAAAGGTTAAGCACGAGTCACATGCGGTGATGTGATTGATATACGATGTCTACCTTTGAAGTTATGCTATCTGCCTGATCGATGGGGGTAGTGTAATGGATGGGGGTTGTGTAATCACTAAGACGATGCGAGGGATACTCGTCTTGAGTGGGAGTTCTAGTAGTTTTATTTTGAAAACTTGAACCCATATTTTATTATGAACAAACGTCTTATGTTTTGCAAATTCCATTGTAGATGTCTCGCCCCACCTTTAACCTAGGCCTGTTCCTTGAGAAAGAGAAACTTAAGACCAACGGCTCCAACTTCATGTCCTGGTTCCGCAACCTGAGGATCCTCCTCACTCCCCACAAGGTCGGCTACGTGATCGAAGCCGCCATAGGTGACGCTCCTGCAGAAACCGCCACCGAAGATGAGAAGAAAGCTTATCAGACCAAGGTGGAAGACTCCTCCTTCGTCCAGAGTGGCATGCTCTACGCCATGGAAGCTGATCTGCAGAAGCGCTTTGAGAAGATGAGTGCCTTTGAGATAATAACTGATCTCAAGGCTGTCTTTGCGCCGCAGGCCAAGGCTGAGAGGTATGAAGCTTCTGAGCTCTTCTTCTCGGCCAAGATGGAAGAGCACAGCAGTGTCTCTGAGCACGTGGTCAAGATGTCTGGCTACGTTCAACGCCTGAATGCTCTGGAATGCAAGATTCCAGATGAGCTGGCAATTGATAGGGTGCTACAGTCGCTGCCCCTAGCTTTAAGGGATTCGTCATGAACTATAACATGCACGGCATGGCTAAGACCCTCTCTGAGGTGTTCGTGATGTTGAAGACTGCTGAGGTGGAAATTAAGAAGGAGCACACGCTGTTGATGGTCAACAAGACCGTCGACTTCAAGAAGTCCGGCGGGAAGGGTAAAAAGACCTGGAAGTTCAAGAAGGATAGCAAACAAGTTGCTAAGCCTAAAACTGCCAAATCTGGTCCCAAGCCCGGCGTGGAGTGCTTCTACTGCAAGGGAGACGGTCACTGGAAGCGCAACTGCCCCAAGTACCTGGAAGACAAGAAGGCCGGCAAGATTGTCGGAAGAGAGAGAGGTATATGTGATATACATGTTATTGATGTGTACCTTACATGCGCCCGTAGTAATACCTGGGTATTTGATACCGGCTCTGTTGCTCATATTTGTAACTCACAGGTGGAGTTGCGGAATAGTCGGCGCCTGGCGAAGGATGAGGTGACGATGCGCGTCGGCAATGGATCAAGAGTTGACGTGGTGGCCGTCGGCACGCTCCCTCTACATCTATTCGGGATTAGTTTTGGTTTTAAATAAGTGTTATTTTGTGCCATCTCTGAGTGTAAACATTATAAGTGGTTCTTGCTTGTTGCAAGACGGATATTCATTCAATTCAGTATCAAGTGGTTGTGCTATTTCGATGAATGATATCTTTTATGTTGATGCTCCTGTGAATAATGGTTTATTCTTGTTGAATCTCGATCGTAGTACACACATCCATAGCATAGATGCCAAAAGGATTAACTAGGTAATGATACCGCCATGTATATGTGGCATTGCCGACTTGGTCACATTGGTGTAAAGCGCATGAAGAAACTCCACTCAGCTGGACTTTTGGAGTCATTAGATTTTGGATCTCTTGACACTTGCGAACCATGCCTCATGGGCAAGATGACTAGGTCACCGTTCAATGGCTTCGTTGAACGGGCGTCGGAATTATTGGGAGTTATACATACAGATGTGTGCGGCCCAATGAGCGTATCGACACGCAATGGTTATCGTTACTTTGTAACCTTCACTGATGACTTGAGTAGATACGGGTATATCTACTTGATGAAACACAAGTCAGAAACTTTTGAAAAGTTCAAAGAATTTCAAAGTGAGGTTGAAAATCAACTTAACAAGAAAATAAAGCACCTTCGATCCGATCGTGGTGGCGAATATTTGAGTTTTGAGTTTGGCACACATCTGAAGGCCTGTGGAATTGTGCCACAGCTTACGCCTGCCGGAACACCACAACGCAACGGTGTGTCCGAGCGACGTAATCGTACTTTATTAGATAGTGTGCGGTCTATGATGTCTCTCACCGACTTGCCCGTATCGTTTTGGGGATATGCGTTAGAAACAGCCGCATTCATTTTAAATAGGGCTCCATCCAAATCCGTGGAAACGACACCGTATGAGGTATGGCATGGTGCGAAACCTAAGCTATCGTTCCTGAAAGTTTGGGGTTGTGAGGCTTATGTCAAGAAATTGCAGCCTGACAAACTCAAACTGAAATCGGAAAAGTAGTCTTTGTAGGGTATCCGCGGGAAACCATAGCATACACCTTCTACCACCAAGCCGAGGGCAAAACGTTTGTCGCTAGAACCGACACCTTTCTCGAGAAGGAGTTTCTCGCTAAAGGAGTAAGTGGGAGGAAAATAGACCTCGACGAGATAGTTGATCCTGAACTCAAAATTCCGAGTGGCGCAACGAAAACCGTTCCTGAACCGTCCTCCGTAACAGATGGAGTGGGAGAAAATGTCGAGAAGGCACCGATTGTTACCTCCGCTACTCGACACAGCTCTTCTGGAATGTCAATGCCACGACGGGGTCGGGGTCATCAGGTACTGCAATTCCTTCCTGAAAATCAGTCATCCCTTTGTGTGTTATTTAAGAATGGGAAAATAAAATACAACACTCTCTTACCTACATACTTGGAGTTACTTAGCAAAAGCCAATCCATAGGAATCGTAAGTTTGGACCAAAAATCGTGGATTTGTTTCTTTCTTGGCTATGCTTCTCAAAGTATTGCATATAAATTTCTTGTGGTGAAATTTGGAGTGGGCGACATCAATGTCCATACCAGCTTTGAATCCAAATATACTACATTTCCTGACAATATTTTTTATGACAGAGTATGTCTAGTCACAAATTTGGTCCATTTTCTAAACCCATCACTCCTATTGAGTTTGATGAATAACTAGACAATCTGGCGCGGCGACACGCCGCACCCGTGTGGTTATTAGTAGTGAAACAAACTGTTATTAGGAGAGGAAATATTAGATGGGCGACCGCGTTTTTTTTTTGTCAACAGATGTTTCACCTGTCAAAAATGAACAGGTGCAACAATGTAGTCTGTGTAAACACCAACAAATTTGTAGATCATAAAAAAATAATCGTCGAAATTAAATAGAAGCAGCTCTTATATTTCAATTCAAAATGTTAAAATTCGTCGGAATTTTTCGTCTGGAGTATCTCCAAAGTTTTAGAAAATTTAAATGTTTAGATATATATAGGTTTATGTTTGTATTTTGCCATATTTAATTAAGCTCCATAATCATTGGAAATATACTATAATATTTTTTAAATTCAACTCCATTTAATTAGAGGGAATGCATTTAGGTTGTCTCTAAATATTTGCCAATTTAAAATGTCCAAAAATGTTTATATTTTGTTGTAAGTACTTAGCATGTATTTTTCTGGACATTTTCATATTTTTTTCATATTTTTCTGATGGATAGATTTTAAACTATTGTTTTTGCAATATTAACAATTTTTCTGGAAAATTGTGTAAGCAAACTGGCCCCACCTGTCAGGGATTTAGCAATTTCTAAAATTTCTGCGAAAAAGAATAAATTGCTGACAGACCGGGCCCACTGGGACGTCGGGATGACGTCAGCAGTGGCCACGGCGGCCACGGTGAGCACGCCGGCGTCGAACCACCACCATCTGGGACGCGCGCCTGGCCGTGTAGGACGCTCTTGGACGCGGGATACCCGGAAATGGCGGCGCCGCTGCAGTTTAGTCGTCAGAGCGTCGCCGGCGGCGAGCAGTCGCGGCGGAGGGAGCAGGGTCACGGCGGCGACGATTCCGGCGTGGCTCCGGCGTCCCAGCACTCGATCCTCGGTGAGGAGGGAGAGGAGGCGACGGCGGAGCTCCCGGTGTGACTCGATTTGAGCGTGGAGGAGCGGTGCGGCGGCACACCGCGTCGGCGGCGGCGGCGATCTCGGCGTCGCGCGGGAGAGAGAAAGGAGGGAGGGGGATGCGGGGGTGTTTTTGCAGTTAGGTCCACGAATTGTCCTATAATTGCAAAGAGGTCCCTCTCAGTTAGGAGCTAGGGGTTGCGGGTTAATTTATCGATTTGGGAGGGGTTTTTTGGGAAAAAGACGCGGTGACCGGTGGGCGACTGGCTGGCCACCGGGGCGACCGGCCGGTGACCGGGCTACGTGGCACGGCCTCGTTGGCCTATATTCGGTGATGAATAGTGCTCGGAGCTGTGGAGGCGACGTGGCTCTATCTCGTGCGTCCGTGGCGGTGATCCGACGGCCGACGTTGGACGCGCGACATGGACAGCGGGAGAGAGCGTGGCTATGTCGCGCCTTTATATATAGTACCTATGCTGATGCTACGTGGCCTTCCAAGTGCTCAGAGACCTCCATTTTTATAATACGATTTTACAAAACTATGAAGCAAAACAAAAGGTTAAAGTTAATTTTGCATGAACATAAGCGGAAGGAATTAGGTAGGGTAGTGGGTTTAGATGCACCCATTAGCTAATTTATTTTTAGTTTTTTTTCAGAATGTCAAAAAATTTCAGAAAAAAATCCAGATGTACATTACAGCGTGATGTGTTAGCACAAAAATTGGCATGGTGAAAAAACTTTTTTAGCAACCTATAAAAAAGACAAAATTCTGACACGTATATATACATTTCGGTATGTCCGAATTTGTCTTTTTGGCACAGGTTGCAAAAAAGTTTTTCTTCGCGTAACTTTTTGTGCTGACTTGAAATGTGTTGGACTACATGCAAAAAATTTATTTTGAATTTTTTGACATTTGAAAAATTGTTTTTTGGGTCACCCACTACCCGTTGTGAATATCCGGTAGGGTGGTCAGCTATAGTAGAAAGAAGCAACCCTCACGTTGTAGTGACAAGAATGAGCGGAAAACAGATCAGAGAGCATTGCCTCTTTTTAACCTTCAAACATCATACATTAATTCATTCAGAAAAGCGATAGAAATGGAAGGAACAATGGGAATGGTAAGCTGCTCGAATTTTTTTTTAAAGCTTAAAGGCAGGCGTTCTGCCATTCGATTAGGTGGAAAGAAATGTTGTTACACATGTGTCCTCACGAAGAGGACAAGGCCCTAGGGCCAGCAAAAATCAGGAAACAAAAATTCACTCCCCAGTCTCCGGAGCATTCTTGACAAAGTTGGAAAAGACCCTCTTGTTTCGCTCTTTCCACACTCCCCATATGATGTAGGTGATGATGCCACTCACATTTCTCTTCTTCTCCTTCGGAAGGTTTTGCATGTAGTGGAGCCACCATCCGTTAAAGTCGTGGTCCATCGTAGATGTCGTGGTAGGGATTGGCAGATCATTTGCCGCAAGGACCGAGTCTCGGACAACCGTGGTAAAGGAGCACTCGTGGCATAGGTGTTGCACCATCTCGGGGTGTATTCGGCATAGCTTGCAAATATGATCATGCGACCATCCACGAAGTGCCAAATTTTCTGCGGTGCGAATTTTCTTGTGCGCCACAAGCCATGCAAAGAACCTACACTTGGTTCAGCATGAGCCTTCCAAATCTTTTCCGTATCTAAGGGGGCATGTGCACCAATGAATTGGCATCGATATGCCGACGATGCTGTTTAGGTTTTTGATGCGGTCCACTTCCAAGCAATCTTGTCCGGCTGAGGTAGAAGGTGCACCTCATGGATAACCTGTCACATGGAGACGAAACACTTAAGCTGGGCCGTTGTGGTGATGTTTTGTAGGGATCGGATCCAGTTATTTCCTTCGAGCTCCTTTATCACCGTCCTATGCTTTCTGGTGGCGATCGCAAAGAGTGTCGGGTAGCGCAGCTTGAGAGGGCCTCCTTGGCACCACGAATCATGCCAAAAGAGGCACTTCTTGCCGTCTCCCAAGGTGATCGTTGTGGATGCACGGAATAAGGTCATGTCCATCGCAGTGCAAGGTAGCCTCGCACCAATCCAAGGTCTAGCATCATCAGTCCATGCGAGCCAAGCCCATCGGAGTCGAAGAGCACTGCCAAACCTCTCTAGGTCGGCCACTCCTAGTCCTCGCAACTCCGCCGTACCAGAGGGTGAATAGTAGTTCCCACTTCCCAGGTCCGCGCTTCCCTTCATCCAAATGAAACCTCGCCGTATTTTGTCTATCCGCTTGAGCACCCATTTGGGGAGGATGAAGATAGTCAGGTTGTACGTTACCATGGAGGACAGAACCGCTCTTGCAAGGATCACTCTCCCTGCCCGAGTGAAGTGCTTGCCTCTCCATCCAGCTAGTCGCGCACCAATCTTGTCTATGAGAGGCTAGAAGTTTGCCGCTTTTAGTCTTGCGAAGTGTAGCGGGAGACCAAGGTACACGCATGGGAAAGATCCCCGCCGCGCCGGGAAGCATGTGACGGCCTCCGGACATCAAATAGGGAAAATCTCCGTTTTTGTCACATTTGTTTTCAGTCCCATCGCGTCTCCAAAAGTCTCAACGATTTTTGTAATGGTAATTAGATCCTCCTTAGCCGGTCCAACAAAAACCGCGGCGTCATCTGCATATAGCGAGACTCTAAATCTGCCTGGGGTATTCCGCAGACGCTGCGGAGTTTCGACTTCAGATGCCTGACGATGAACATGCGCAGCGTGGAGGATCTGTCTGACACCGTGGATGTGTCGATGGCAGGCTTGACAAGGCTAATGGCCAGTTGTTAACTCAGGTGCAATAAATGCTCTGCATGTTCAGATTTGTGCATGCAGGATCATTTGTCTAATAGACTTAGGACTAGAAGGAAGGGGCGCGCGTTGCTGCGCTCGCTCCATTATAATCGAGATAAATGACGATTTTATTATGGATAAAAAATCAGAAGCATATTCATGGCAGGTTTGTCAATACAAAACACTTAGCCAGCATGAGCAACTAAGCACACGTCAAGATCGTGTATATTACACATTATTCATATCCTATGATATTGCAATCAATGCGCAAGATTAGATCCACTATAAATAGAGCCGTCGGTTTAAACATGACATGCGCTAGAAGGAAATGTGTGCCATTCAGTGCTGGAGGGGGCATTTCTTGTTACCTAGATCGTAGTTTGATGATAACTGGAATGCTTGCATCACATTTGATCAAATCGAAATCCTCGGCATGCACATAGTTTATTCTGACCAATTCTCAAATTATGTCCAATATTCTAGGTGCATTTGTCATAAAATCAGCAACTAAAACATAGACCAGTTTTGAAATCAGTTCTTTGGAAATATCAGTAGAAAGTAACATCTCACCACTACACTTTGATCAGCTCCAATATGAAATATATACATGTGAATATCACAGCAATGCATTTTCTGCAGCTTTACGAAGCAAAATCTGGTTTGAACACATCACAAGATCAACCGAAATCTTCGTCATACATGGGTAATCAACTTATCATCCACTAAAATAGCATTAATATTGTAGGTCAGAAATAGTGAACACACTCTTGAGAAAAGAATAGATAACTTTCAGAAAGCTACTACCAAATAGTACATACCATAATCTTGAGTCTTGATCTTATTCTCCAACAACTCTTATGTCACAAAATAAAGCAAATATTCATTACTAAATTTATTGTTCATCCCACGCATCATGCATGACTTCCAAGTGGTTCTTCTACTTCAAATGGGCGTCTAGACACATAGTGCACAATTCAGATTTGCTGATTTCTCTGGATTGCTGCATAAACATACATATTCTTCTTCTCAATACTTCCATAAACCTGCAAAATAAATGAGTGCAAATACTTTGTGCCTATAGCAGTAGCATGATGTGGGAGACCGAACAAATAAAAATGGTGAATGTTTGCATATGAAAGCACCTCATCTAACCATACAAAAGAGTACCTGATCTATAAAAATGACAATTACACATAATATGTGCTACAATATGACGTCGAGAAAATCGTCCACAACATTCTCTTTTCCCCTCATTGAAACCAGAAAACTGATGGGACTCACTGAGACAGATATAAAAAATTATGCGCCATATTCATTCCATCTCTGCCTGCAATTAGAGCTCCATTCCAAACTTGAAACACAGAAGTAGCAACAAAACATGTAATTAGGATCCGAGCCATAAATAGTAAATCAAGGATGCAAATCTTCTATTTCAGACAGGAAGAATTATTGCAGAGAAAAGACAGGAGGATGAATTATTGAAGAGAAAAGATAGCTTGGCTTTTGAAGAGATGCATTTGGTGTCATGCATATATCTGGTTTCAGTATAGTGAGGCTGCAGTTTTTTTTCCTAATATAAGTGAACAATGCTTACTGTATACTGTTAACTATGATTGGAAGTCTCCTTTTCTAGAGTCTTATCCTAGGTTAAGTAGTGATCGTGGTATAAAAAGAAGAATCACTAATACACATTGTTAAGTAGTATATTTCACTTTCCCGGGAGACATTGAATTTGAGCTAACAAATGTTGTGCTATATATAAATTCTAAAGCTAACAGAAAAATGGACAAGCAGATTAGTACGCTAACTTTTTCTTTCATGCAATCACATCTTTTATCTACATGCAGCCTCCACCAGCCTAAAAAGCATGTATCCACGAGCAGTCATGGGCTCATGGCATAGTTGTGATACACACGAAATACGCATGGCGTAGTTGTGATAACATAGGAAATACATACAAACTATCGTTTATGAAGCGTATGAAACTACTTCACCTGTAAACTAATGTTCTGAGGAATTAGCATTACTTGTTTGCGGCCCTAGTCAGTTGCCAGCCCCTGCCAATCAAAGATGCAGCCAAGGGCATACAAGTGACGACATAAAAAATTGATAGAGTTCATATATAGGTTATGACTTCATATATAGTTTGTGTGAGAACCAAAATTGAAGTTTAAAAATTATCTATGAAGATGTATCATTTTCACTTGATAATCATTTACATATAATTTCATGTAAAAATGCAGCCATTTTGGACTTTGCATTGATGACACGGGAAAGGAAATACTGAATATTTTCTATGCAACATATGGAAATTCTTCACGCTCAGAGCCACAGACTAATGCCCAGAGATATTAGCATCCCCAGTTTGACTCAGTTGCCAGCCTATGTCGATCGAAGATGCACAAAGGCAACCAAATTGACAAAAAAAAACAAAGTGCAGGTGGAGCATCTCAAATTCTTACTGTCCTTGGCCTTAATATTTGTATCTTGTTTTGTGCTAATCTCAAACTTACTGAAGGCGTTCATGCCATTAAAACATCTACCTCACACTGAAACAGTAAGCAGAAAATGGCAGCTATAAGCACATGCCCCGTGCAACCAAATATATCGTATTTAATTTAGGTTCAAATGTGAAGCGCCAACACAGCAAGAGATATGATTTTTAAAGGGCTACAGATAGTGAGCTTAACCTATTCTGTACAGGATTTTGGTATGATGTTATTGAGTCAGGGAGGATTTGGTTTGCAATTGAGGCAGAAATTACTGGAGAAGAGATTTGACCAGAGGAGAAACAAAAGGAGATTTAGTACCAGGTCTGACCTTGACATCGGTAGTGAGTCCCATGAGCACAGTCCCCGCAATTTGTGTTATTTGGGGCAGACTGAGGAGTCAGTTGCCGGCGTTGTCTGCCATTCTTCTTCGGCTCCACGTTCATGTGCCATCTCCGCGACGGACTCCGGATGGAAGTGGTGATGAGAGAAAAGCGAGGAGTTGCGTATCTCCGAAGGCACGGCCGATGGCGATGCAGGAGAAGCCGTGCCCACTCCAAAGTGAGCCTGTCTTCTGACTCGCCGCCGCACCCACTCCATGGAGGACCCGACCGCAATACTGCTGGAACTCTTGGGGGCCTGGGGCGCCATCTGAGGCTGCAATACATCTTGCACTCGCACAGCACCATCCATCAGGAGCACCCCCATCAAGCAACCTGAGAAGGGTGATGGCATCTCCACCACAATGCTTTACAAGCCACTCATCCTTCAGCATCTTCAAGCATTCACTCTTCACAGACACAGACCTATCTGAGAGACCTCTGTGAAGGAGAGTCGTCCTCTGCTTGATTCTGAACCGAAAGAAAACCATCAATCCACACACATGGTAAAGGTTGCGCATTTCATAAATGGGCATTGGCCAGTTGGCTTCTGTACATCCAATGGAAGGAACTGCTCACCTGAGACTTTACAGGGGAAACTTAGTTGAAAGCACAGAATATGCTGCTCTGCGAACTGATTCATTCACATCCATCGTTCATATAATGATTGACTCCAATGTAGCATTTTATGGTGGCAGAGACAGAATAATTGTCTTCCGCACCTCCTTCTCAAATGAAACAAGACATCGATCAGATGCATAAAGCAAATCTAAAATTAATATTTTGGGGTACATAATCGATGTGACATACAACGTTTTGTTCTTTCTCCAGGGTAACAAGAAAGACATCGATGATACCGCCATCATCTTCATCGATCGCAAAACGTGACACTGCACGAACAGCGAAAACACGGATTGCAGGGATCTTATCCTGAACCCAGAACTTCATGGCATCAATCACTTCGTCCCAAATCTCATCGCTCACCTCAGCATCATCCGGCAACTATTATGATCTACATGATGAAATGGAAATGTCAGGGGTTTTGTAATTTAGGTGAAAAAGGTACTCCTCAAACTACCAAAATTAAGAATCGCTCTGTTCTTCACAACCAGCTAAAACGCGCACAGAAACGAGCGGCCTAAACTGAATGGAGGAAGCAGGCATGGAAGTTTTTTTAAAGGGAATCTAAACTCCAGATCTCAACGGGGCTTTTATTGAGCAGATTTATATAAGCAGATACAAATTAGGTTCGGGCTAAGAGGGTAGTACATTATCAAACAGAATATCAACCTTGTTTGCCAAGCAATAAAAATGATGCTCCCCCTCCAACTAATGAAATCTGAAGTTAGCCATAACAGAAGCACGCGTTCTAGAAGAAAATAATGAAAGCAGCAGCTTGTCTTAAATGGGGAGGAAACATGTCACCTCGGAGATGATTTGGCAGGAGCGGAAGCGCGTGGGCCGGTGCGCGGCGGCGGAGGCGGCAAGGAGGAAGCGGAGGAACCCCTCGAGGAACCCGCTGCCGCCAACCCCGGCAGCGGAGGCGAAGACCGCCGCGCAACGCGATCGGAGGCGGGGGAGCGGCGCAGGATCTCGAAGAGTGGGGTGAGGGCGGTGCAGAAGGCGGGGAGGAAGCGGCTGCCGGGAGCGAAGGAGGAGCCGAGCGCCGCGAGCTGCCGGAGCTTGCCGGGTGCACGGCGAGGGAGGCGCGACACTCGTCGAGCCCGCGTGCCACCTTGCCCGCTAGGCGCCTCGTCTCGTTGGCGCCGGCGGGGGCGGTCGACATGGCGTGTTGGAGGCTGGAGAATATGTAGGAGACGCCGCCAATGACCGCCGGACCACCTTCGACGACCCAAGTTGTGACGAAGGAACCGACCTAAGAGCACCTCTAACGGCTGCCCTATAATAGGGCACCACTTTTTCATTATAAGGCACCACTTTTTGAGTTTTAGGCCACGAAAACGGTCGCCTTTCCAGCGGCTGCCCTATTTTACGGCACGGCTGCCGCGCAACACCCTCTCTTTTCTCTATGTTTTTGCATATTTGCATACATATGTCAAATAAATAGTATGAAGGATGATATAAAATGAATTCAAACAAATAAAGATTAAATATTACACTTAATTATTGCATCACAATACAAATTGTTCATCAAATGGTTCATCAAGTTGCTAACCGAATTGTACAAATAAGAAAAGCTAAACAACAACAAGATTGATCAAACAAAAATTGCAAATCAAGTTATCTTGTTTTGCAATTTTTCAGCTAGCTAGTAATTGTGTAAACCGATTTGTGAGCTACACGACGTGTCAGATTATGGAGTGTTGCTTTTTTTCAGCTAGCTAGGCAGTACGATCAATACCTGGGTTACGGCCACCATCGTGACCGGCGAGCAGAGCTGCACGAGGGCGGCAGATGCGGTGGACCAATTCGGCCAGATGGAGAGAGATGGGGAGGCTAGAGGCAATCGTGGCGGGCGCAGCCGCAGTCGGCTCGTTTTACACCACGTCCGTCTCCATCCAAGCTCGCTGTCACCCGAGCGCCTCCGGATCGAGCGCCCATCCGCCGCCGCCTGGAGTCGCACGCGCACGCGCCGCCGCCTGGAATCTCGCCGTCGCCATCTGGAATCGTGGCGCGGCCACCCGGATTCGCATCACCTCGGCCCGCCGCTAGAGTCGCCCGCCCGTCACCACCCACGCATCTCCTCCCGGCCCAGCTCCATGGCTGCCTCCTTGGCGTGGCCCAGCTCCACGGCCGGCGACGGAGGAGCTCTCCGTGGCGGCAGGGATGGTCGGGGGCGCGAGGAATCGGCAAGGGATGTCGTCGGAGAGTCGTTCCGGTGAGCGGCGGCGCGGGGATTCGCCGGATTTTGGTAGGAATCGGCCGATGACGGTGGCGCTAGAAAGGGGATGCTCTAACGGGTCTCCTACAGGATTGGTCCACCACATGGCATGCGACACCTCAACACGCATCGCTGAACCGACTGAACGGATAGCTGAGATTAATTCACTGTTAATCTAACGACCCTAAACGCGTAAAACGGTGGAGAGCTCAGAGCTCACCAATCCCAGGGAGCTTAGTTCTTTTAGAGATTAGTCAAGAAAACGATGATTTCAAATCCCAATTTGTAAATTGACTTTGGTGCAAAAGATAGCCTAACGCATTGTCATTTGCCTAGCAGAAATGAGTTCAAAACGAGTACATTCCATATTTGCAAAATGAGAATTGTTAATGTTCATTGTGCAAAATGATGATTACATTTCAGTATTTGCAAATTGATTGGTTCATGTTCGCCAAGCAAAAAATGCCATCACATTTCACAATTTGAAAAGTATGTTCGCCGTGCAAAAGCCTAGCACATCGTCAGTTTTCAAATAAGTTTGGGGTTAATTAATTAAAGAGAGACATAATACAAAATTTTAGTACATGTTGCATTGAAGAGGCTGACGTCACATGGACACTATTGACAGAGAGCAAGCGAGCTCTGGCACACTTGGGAGTTTCCGAGTTAGAGCCTGCTTTGTTGTCTTTCGAAAGACACAAAATAACATTAACTCCATTACTTAATACGTATGAAAAAAGGTATCAACATAAATATTCACTACCTCAATAACCATCATAAGGATCTACAAGTAAGTACTCCAAGGTAATAGGAAGAGTCACACTATCTCATACATTTTCTACATAACATTTACTGTACGAAATCAGCTTATGAACAACTCTCATAGTGATCATGAGCAAATGTTTACTTTAGATATATAATCATGTGCCCTTGGGGTTACTGATGGACTTACTATTATCTACTACTACCTCCGTTTCAAAAAAACAAGGTCTGTATTTTTGGTCGAAAGTCAAATCATACTAAGTTTGATCTGATGTTGACATGAAATTATCAACACTTACAAGATTGAGCAAGTACACTATGAAAAATCATTTTATGGTAGATCCATTTATATAGATTAGATATTGTAGATGTTCATATATTTGCCTATAAGTTTTGTCAAACATAGAAAACATTGACTTTCGATTTAATTTATATGTCTTATTTTGGTCAACGGATGGATTAGAATACTAATTTTTGTTTGAAAAGGGGAGCCCAGCCTCTATATCAAAGAGATGCATACGGCTTTTATTTCATTGAAATGCTACCAAATATACCTCGTACATGACAATAGGAGAAGGAAAATATATAGTTGTGAGAAATTAGTAAAGTGAAAAAGGCAACATACATTTCTCAAGAGTTGACGGGCTATACTGTTTGGGCATTAAGAAGCAAGCAGTCCAGTAGGAGTATCTTTACCAACAAAATCGTCGGCATTCTCATTAGTGGCACATTTCTTATTTTGCCTACACTTAATCTTCTTTGCTCCACGTGAAGGTGCTTGCGAGTTGGGCATGCCCACAATCACATCGCTAGTAAGAAGAGGCCAGTAAAATACAGTACCCCCTCCATTTCTATATACAAGGCCACTTCGTTTTTCGCGTCAAACTTTGACTTTTAATTTTGCTCAAAAAAAGATGAGCTATATATCATAAAAAATATATCACTAGAAAGTTCTTTGAAATGTGCATGCAATGGCATACTTTTTGTGATATATAACTCATATTTTGTTTGAAAATTTATTGATCAAAATTTGTCCTAAAAATGGAGTACAATCTTTCCAAGTCAGGCAATCTAGCTGCATCCTTCTTCACCTTAATATTTTTCTTCTCCAGTCTTTCGCCTGTCACAGAAGAACCGGTAAATCCCCGCCAAACCGGCAAGTAAAGGAAAGACCGCTCAATTGCCTGTTTTATTTTTGAGCAAATGGAAAGAAGATACGGCCGAACCGGTAAAGGCCATGTAACCATTTCGCGGCCCGACTAACGAGTTGTGTGCTAGGTCGGTCTGTGGAGTAGCAGCCCTAAAACAGTTGGCCTTTTAGCTCGATCGACACAGTAAAAAGGAGTTAACTAATGGTTCAGCATTGTCTCGTGGATCTGGAGAGTTCGCTTGTCAGATCCAACGGTTCAAGGCGACAAACGGCTGTGGTAGCTCCTAGGTGATCTTCCCCACATCGCATGCCGTCCAAAATCCATTGGACTACATGAATCCAATTCCAGATTTACTCTTGACCAAATGATGGTGTCGGGGCTGTTATTTTGTTTATCTCTATTTTCGCTCCACAGTGTTTGAGTAAATTGCAAATAACTGCAACTTTTTTCTCTACCTAACCATATTTTCTAGCGCAAATTAATGATTTCAATAAACCCAAATGCTATCACACTTGCCCAAGCTCCGTTATGTCCAACAAAAATAAGTTGGGACCCACACCTACCTATGACGAGTCTCAAAGGAAGCCAGTCTCATATGGCGGCCTCTTCTTCAGCTTATTGTTTTCTTCACATCTCTGTCCAATCCCCAGTCTTCAACTTGGACTTCTTCTTCATCCTCTATAAAATTAGCTGTCCGCCCACTCAAGAGAGGTGACCACTGCTGCAAACAGCAAAGTATTTTACGTGAAATATCAGAGAGATTAGAGCAAGTACAATAAACTTATGTAAACGGACTATAAGATTTAAAATAATATTTGTTGGATGACATGGAGGAGAGAGAAGAGGAGAGATAATGAGAGTGGACTCTCATGCAAGAGCCAGATCTAGCACGTGCTCCTAGGCACTTTGTAAGAGTAGGATGTGGGCCATATCTTAATAAATTAATACATTCTTATATCTAACTATTGTACATGTTGACTATATGGTTAGCTATAGATTGACGTGACAATCTCTTATATCCAGCTGTTGGCCGTACTATTGTACTTGTTCTTAGGCGTGAAATTTCCTTACTTGATGGAAGCAACTCTCCCAGTTCCAGCATAATGAACTCCCTGAGTTTGACTCTTCCTCATCCACGCCATACATCTGCTCCTCATCTTCCCCACATCGCATGCCGTCCTCGATCAAAATGATCATGTCACTTCTCCTCCGCTTGCTCCTCGTCGCTGCGGCCTCGTTCATGGTCATTCTCGGCGGCGAGGCCGCAACAGCCAGTGATGCGTACGACGGCAGCATATGCCAGAAGTCGTTCACGTGCGGCGCGCACAACATCCACTACCCGTTCTACCCATCCAACGAGTCCAAGGTGGTCGACGGGGTGTCCATATCCTACTGCGGCTACCCTGGCATGGCCATCCTTTGCGAGAACAGCACCGCCACCCTGCAGCTCGGCGGTGGCACCAACTACACCGTCCTGGCCATCGACTACAGTAACCACACCATCAACCTCGCCGACGCGCTGGTCACCACGGACTGCCCGAGAGTCCGGCATAACGTCACCATCCCAAGTGAAGCGTGGCTAACCTTCACGGCCACCGGCAACAGCACTATCTCCTTCTTCCTCGACTGCGCTTTCACCGCCGCCAACCCTGCGCCGCCGGACATCATCCCGATCAACTGCACCGGCTTCGGGTTGCAGTCGCCGTCGTTCTTGGCCCCACAGCTCGGCGCGCCCGACGGGGACTGGTTCCGGGCATGCAGGGAGGTGTACGTGGCGCCCGTCCTGACGGAGTGGCTCACGAGTCCAGAGCAGGGACTTGGTCCAGAGTACCGGCCGCGGCTGGGGAGCGGCGGGTACGGCGAGGTGCTGCGGCGCGGATTCAGGCTCAGCTGGGACCCCAGCAAGGGGCCGTGCTACCAGTGCGAGATGACCAACGGGCAGTGCAGCTACGACCAGTCCAGCGGGTTCCAAGGCTGCCTCTGCTCCGACGGCCGCGTCAGAGGCCCGGACTGCGGTAAGCAAAGGTTTACTTGCTCTAGCATGTGGAATATATATTAAAATAATCAAAAATGATTTTTTGTATAATAAAGTAGTACAAAATCATTATCCGTATACACATCTGAGTGATCATCTTCGACCTTCATTCGGGGTGCAATTAACATGGTTCAAATGACGTATTTGCTTCCGACTACTTGTGGTAGTCTATCCGACAGATACCCCGGGCACAAGATTTGGTGTCAAGACTTCACCAAGGGGGAATTTGTACAAAATCAAGAAATTAATTCATAATATTATAATGTAAAAATCCATACATCATCAAGAAATAGTACTACTAAAAATTGTATAAGCATTTAGGGATCTCTCATAAGCAAAAGGAGAATGGTAAACATGAAGCTTTACATTTTTCAATAATTAATATATATTATCCAACGGATAGGCGCGTCTTAGCTTGCTGATTTTTATCCTTTCTTCAACCAGAACGTCCAACGGTGTAAAATGATATATGTCATGGTGACATGCTTGTCTGTCTAGGGAAGTAGTTTTCCGGGCGATCTTATCTTCGAAACCACTCTCCTTTGCCTCATATATTGTTCATTATCCGTGGCTCTGCATACTAAAAAAATAACAAACAATCTCTAACTGTTTATGATTACGCACATCGTTGCAAAGATCAAAAGTCAAAGCTAATCACCGGCTATGCCAAATCCAAAACATTTGTGTTTTTTTTCACAAGGTAACATGAGGAAGAGCCGTAAACTACTAGTGTTGATTGGCATGAGCAGCTGCGGAACGTTCCTGCTTTCTGCCAGCATCTCCATTTGCTTCTTCCTCCATAGGCGGGGGAAGCGGAACGCTGTGAAGGCAACCGATAAAACACCGAAAGATGCAAGACTCTTCCACGGTGAACTCATGGACAATGAGCTCGAGCAAGGAGCAGCAGGCCCCCGGCGATTTTCTTATGACGAGCTCACCACTGCCACCGACAACTTTTCCGATGATAGGGCGCTCGGGCGAGGAGGTTTTGGGTCTGTGTACCGAGGATTTCTGAATGACTTGAACCGAGAAGTAGCCGTCAAGAAGGTGTCAGAGACCTCTCGACAGGGATGGAAGGAGTTCGTCTCCGAGGTGAACATCATTAGTCGGCTTAGGCACCGGAACCTCGTGCAGCTCATCGGTTGGTGCCATGGCGGCGAAGATCTCCTTCTCGTCTATGATCTTATGCACTGTGGCAGCCTCGATACTCATTTGTACCGACCAGACAGCATGCTGGCATGGCCGCTTAGGTATGTTGAGTAGTATATTAACATATGAACAAATCTTACATTATTTTACCGTGCACGATTCTCACTTCTCTCTAATTACTTCCGAGTTCCAGGTATCAGATAGTCCTGGGCGTTGGTTCCGCTCTTCTGTACCTGCACCAAGACGCAGAGCACCGTGTGCTGCACAGGGACATCAAGCCCAGCAACATCATGCTAGACGCCACCTTCACAGCAAAGCTCGGTGACTTCGGGCTCGCAAGGCTCATAATCGACGACCGGAGATCACACACGACCGGCATAGCCGGCACTATGGGGTACATGGATCCAGAGAGCGTGCTGGCTGGCAGGGCGTGCGTGGAGTCAGACATGTTCAGCTTCGGGGTACTCCTCCTCGAGGTCGCGTGTGGACGTCGGCCGGCTCTGGTACTAGACGATGGGGATGTCATCCACCTGGTCCAATGGGTGTGGAACTTCTATGGCCGAGGGGCAATCCTTGATGCTTCTGACGAGCAGCTTAAGGGGGGGTTCGATGCCCGGGAGATGGAGCGCGTGATGGTCGTGGGGCTCTGGTGTGCACACCCTGATCGCAGCATGCGGCCATCCATCAGGCAAGCTGTAAACATGCTGCGGTTTGAAGCGCCGTTACTAGGCTTACCGGCAAGGATGCCGGTGGCAACCTACGGACCACCGACAGATCTTACGAGTTTCGGAACGCTGGACGTGAGCAACACGAGCGGCCGGTGACGGCGATCCTACCGGAACGCACGGACCACCAGTGCAGAGGGACTCTGGTCTCTGCCTGGGACATCGGACGCTAATTAAACTCTCATGTTATTATCAAATGTAGAAGCGTTTTGTCTCGGTACAGCCGTGAACTGTAGAGATTGCTCCATCTGCGTCAATGGCTCGAGCCGTGCGGAGCCATACACTGTGCTGCGCTCCGCGGCACCATGGTGCCCCGCATATCGAACGGGGACTAGCTTACGTTATGTCTGTGTAACGGTGCTTATGAGTCATGACAGTCAAGCGACCAGGCTGCCGCTGCCTGCACAGGAAATGAAGGCGCTGTTGCAGGACGGGTGGTGGTGGTGTGCCCAGTAATGACAAAGGCTTCATGGGGAAGCAAAAAGACGAGGAGCCACGACATTGGTGAAGCCACTCTTCTAGGCGAGTCGGACCACAAATTTACAAAGAGTTTTGCCAGCTTGTAGAAGTCTACTTCAGTCACCCTCTGTCCTTGTCCATAGTTCAGAAACAGGGCATAGCAAGACAGGGGATGAATTGGGACTTAAGAAAGGTTGCGGGGATACAGGACGAGCTGAACCCCAGCAACCGCTTGTCGCTAACGCGCGCCTAGCAGAGTTGATTGCATAGAACTACCACTTTACGTACTAAATTTCGAAAAACTACCACTTTACGTTTGAATTGCACAGAACTATCACTATTCTACTGATTTTTTGCAATGTGCGCACATTGTTGTCTAAACCAAAATTGACACTCGCTCTTACAGGTGGGACCCACCGGTCAGGTCTGAGGTGGCAGCACGTGTGGACTTTTTGCTGACGTGGCAGCACACCTGGCCATGGGCCCACCTGTCATACTAATAAAAAAATTAAATATCTCAAAAAAATGAACCAATTTTCTCCTATTTTCTTTCCTCTAGCAATTTATTTTCTCAAAAAAAAAAAAAAGTCCACAGGTCGTCCGCGGCTGAGCGGCAGCCCGCGGTCGGGCGAGGCGGCTGCTCCCGGCCAGGGCACTCTGTCCCCGAGCCGGTCGAGCGCAGACGGCGTGGAGGCTAGCGTGTGGAGGGGCGAGCTGCAGCTGACAGGAGAACGACGATGGACGCGTGGCCGGCAGGCACGCCGCGCCGGGTGCAGGCATGGTCTGCTCACGGCGTCGCCGTCTCGGCCATCTTGACGGGGCAGCAGCGTGCGAGGTCGTTGTGCGCAGTCCGCCGTGGCGGCGTCGACCAGGGACAGCGCGACCGCGAGCTGGAGGGGAAGGGGCCTGGCCGGCGGCGAGCTGGGGGAGGGCGCCTGGCCGACGGTGGCGAGCCGTGGAGGAGGGCGGCTTGAAGGGTCCTGCCTCACGCCGTGGCTCGAGGCCGGAGGTCCACGGAAGAGGCCGACGCGACCGGCGCTTGTTCAGGGCAGACCTCCTGCTCGCCCTCCGGGGCAGCGCGACCGCCGGGTCAGCCGGCCCTCAGCACGCCGTCGTCAACGAGATCCGCGCCGCCGTCGTCAACGAGGTCGTGCCACATCCAACCTTGACCGCACGTCCCTGGAGCTCGGCGCCTCGGGTCGCCGTTCGACCCAGGAGATCGCGGACCCGCGGGGGGCGGCGGGGACGAGGCCGGCGCCTTGGTCCAGCCGAGGAGCGCGTTGGTGGCGTCGTGGAGGGCGGCGACGGCCGGGTGGAAGCGGCCGGGGAGGGTGGCGGCGATCCAGGCCGTTCCGGCCTGCGCCGGCGCCTCGGTCCAGCCATGGCCGCTATGACGAGCTCGGGCTAGCAGCCTTGTTTGACTTTTTTGTTATTTACATTTTTTATTTAGGTTTTTTGGTTATTTAGCTTTTTTATTTTTATTTTGTACCAGCTCGGGCTAGCAGCATTGTTTGACTTTTTTATTTTTTCTTGAGATTTTTTATTTTTTAATTATCTGACATGTGGGCCCTTGCTGCCACGTCAGCAAAGAGTCCACGCGTGCTGCCACCTCAGACCTGACCGGTGGGTCCCACCTGTAAGAGCGAGTGTCAATTTTGGTTTAGACAACAATGTGCGCACATTGCAAAAAATCAGTAAAATAGTGGTAGTTCTGTGCGATTCAAACGTAAAGTGGTAGTTTTTCGAAATTTAGCGCGTAAAGTGGTAGTTCTGTGCAATCAACTCCGCCTCACACATCGATCTCCCCCTAGCCAATGTCAGTGCAGCAGCAGAACCACTCGATCGACAAAAGATGCTGCGCCCAAAATTTCAGGGCACGCCACAGCCAGAGTTATGAATTCGACCGAGATGAATAGTACTCAGAAGGAGAGCTCCAATACATGGCAAGGCAACAGCCACTCTAGCAACAACAAAAAATAATCTCAGATCATACCTGCACTGCTGCACAACGAACGGATCGTATTTCATATCTGCTTCGAACGAGGAAATGCAACCGCTGTCATCATCGTGGATTGCTGGAAAAGTATCCTACATGACCAAGATACATACATTATTTTCATGTAGCTCATATTTTGTTTGGAGCTCGATTCAGTTCAACCAAACATAAAAAGTGATTCTACTACTCCCTCCGTCCAATAATAACTGTCTCAACTTTATCAAAAAGTGGATGTATCCATACATGTTTAATGTCTAGATACATTCACTTTGTGGCAAACTTGAAACAGTTATTATTGGACGGAGGGAGTAGTTACAAGTAGTACAGAATTGAAAATTTTCTGAAACGATCTTAAAGGCCTAGATCAGCGATGCAACTGTAATCTAATCAACTTTGTTTCGAGTTGAATGGGTCGTGCTGGCGTCTCCGCTGCCGACATCGCCAGTGGTCCCCGAAGAACCAAGAGATTCGTCAGCCGGCGGCGGCATCATGTAGGCTGGGACCGGCATCTTCGCCGGGAGGCTAGGCAGCGGCGCCTCCAACCGCAGCACGCTGACCGCCTGCCTGATGGACGGCCTCAGGCTGGGGTCCGGGTGCCCGCACCAGAGCCCAACCACCATGACACGCTCCATCTCTTGCTCTTCGAACTTGCCATCCAGCCGGGAATCAGCTGCCTCGAGGATGGCCCCTCTGCCATAGGCCTCCCAGACCCACTGCAACAGGTGGATGATGGCTCCCTCATCATCGTCTCGGGCTACGGCTGGCCTTCTGCAGCAGGCGATCTCCAGCAGCACGACACCAAAGCTGTACACGTCAGACTCCACGCTGGCCGTGCCCGAGAGCACGCACTTTGGGTCCATGTACCCGAGCGTCCCGGCTGCGCCGGTTGTGAGTGAGGCCCGGCCGTCGCAGACAAACCTTGCGAGGCCAAAGTCACCGAGCTTGGCACTGAAAGATGCGTCCAGCATGATATTGCTCGGCTTAATGTCCCTATGCACGACACACTGCTCCGTATCCTGGTGCAGGTACATCAGTGCGGAGCCAAGGCCAAGCGTGACCTCGTACCTGACTGTCCATGGCAGCAGGTGGTCTGGCTTGTACAAGTGAGCGTCCAGGCTGCCGTTGGGCATCAGTTCATAGACGAGCAAGAGATCACCTTCGTTGCCACCATTAAACCATCCAAGGAGCTGCACAAGGTTTCGGTGCCGGAGCCTACTGATGATCTTCACCTCGGAAACAAACTCCTTCCAGCCCTGACGGGAGCTCTTGGACACTTTCTTCACGGCGATGTGAAGGTTCGTGTCCTTAAGGAACCCTCGGTACACGGACCCAAACCCTCCTTCGCCTAGCTTGTTCCCGCTCGAGAAGCCATGGGTGGCAGCCACGAGCTCATCATATGTGAATCGCCTCGGCCCAGTCCCTCGCTCGAGCTCGTCTTGATATACGCTTTTGCCGCGGAAGTGGGCCACCTGTTTCCGCAGTTTTTCCACCCATGATCTCATGGCATTCCAAGCCACTGCCTCCCATCTTCGCCACCGGTACATCAGGAACCAAACCAACAGGCCGATCAGGCAGACCACTAGCAACACGGAGATGGTGACAATACTGACAATGATAACCACCTTTCGCCGTCGTTTTCTGTGCTCCGCCGCCCTCTCCCTAGCCCACTCCCTTTCATGCTTATTTCTGAGCTCCACCTGCTCCATCATCTCTCTCTCATATTCATCGCTATACCGATATCTCTCAAGCCGCACCGTCCGCGGTTTGTTAGCGAGGATGGCGTAACGCAGGTAGCAGCTTGACCCTTTCACGGCGCCACCACTGTTGTTCGGGAACAATCGCGGGAGCTGATCGGTGTAGTAGGAGAGGCAGCGTGTGCACTCACTCGGTGGCAGGTCCCTCGTGCACTGCACCAGCGCCCGCACCCACTGCGTGTCGGTGAGCCGTTGTGTGCCCTCCGCGATCCGCACAGCCGCTTGGCTGGCCTTCACCGTGAGCCGATGAATCAGCTCGAACCTCGTCTGGCTCAAGCCAGCCGTGTCCACGACGTACCCTATGTGTACGACTCCGTCATACCATGTTTGGTCAGGGCTTCTATCGTTCCAAGTCTTGTAAGGGGGTTGTTCCACCTGGGGCACGATGGAAAGATCAACCATGTCGGCGACGGAGAGGTCGGCAACAGAGAAGAATGACTCATCAGAGTACTGGAGGGTGCAGGATTCGTAGACGGCGCGAACCGTTCGGCTGTTGGGGCACAGCTTCATGATACCCCCGGGTGCACGGTCGAGGCAGTCCTGGCACTCGGCGTCTGTGTCGCTGGCGTAGCACATGAAGAGGCCGAAGACCTCATCGGCCGCCATGCCAAACGTGCCGTTGAAGAAGCCGTTGGAGTCGACAGCCATGGGGATGGCCGAAAGGAGCCGGTAGAGGTTCACATGGTATGGGCTTCCGTCGCTGTAGTTGCCGGCAGTTGAGCACGAGATTACAGATGGCCGCAGGGGCTGGGTGGTCAGGCTGCCATCGACATCTTCAACAAGTGGGCGGGCACGGCACACGGCAACGGCGGCTAGGAGCAGCAGAAGGTGAAAACATGGAGCTGAAGCCATGGGCAGCTAGTGGTGGTGACTCGGTGAGTGAGGCAATCACCCCTTGATATAGGTAGAGGAATTGACTCGGTAGTCAATATACCGACAATGAGCCCCGGTCCATCTGCATTGCTTTCAGTTAATTTTCTGGAGTTGGTAGAGACAGCTTTAGACTTATTCATTGCCATTTTTCTGCCAAATTTCTCTGCGGCAATTTTTGTAGAACAGGAAACTGGGCTACGAAAGTTGGACTTGGTTACAAGTGATTTTCGTCCTGTATGTACGGGTAGCTGTTGTACAGTAGACTAGGGGTATTCAATTACCGGTTTGGACAAACCCATCCAACCAGGCTGGCTAAAACACGAGTACAGCCTAGCGTAGTGCTTAAAACTTGACATTTTGTGTTGCCTGTTACACCTTTACGACTTCAACATTTGTCCATGTTTGTTTTGTTCACTTTCCACTTGGTTCCAAGAGAAAATTTCCATTGAACCTATTGAAAGGTTTCCATTGTTGCTAGTCCTACGACCAAACACCTTGTATTGTTTATTTCTATGGCTACAATTCTAATAGTAAATAACAGATCATGACATCCAACTCACACATTTCTTTCCTATTCGTGCATTTTAAAATCCTATAGATAAGTTGTGTTGACTAGAGTTCAAGAATTCCTCGGTCAACACAGCATTAGCAATACTTTTGCTTTCCAAGAATGATGCCGTGGGGGGACTGCTACCATGCCTTGAAAGCAACTTCGCATGTAGTAACATCTTTGGCACTAAGTCCACTACTGTGACATACTGTCACTATGACAAATCAAAGGAGACTGACTATCAGAAATTTGCATGATCATGAAAAAGATCATACGTGATCAACAGTGACTAGATAGTCAATAGCTATTACACTATGCAGAAGTTATATCTTAGTTTGACCTGCCTGATGGTTTTCGCTTTTTAGGCTTCTGATGGTTTCTCCTACTATATATCAACAGAAAATCAGAACTACTGCCCTGTTTTTTTCCAAAAAAAAAAGTTATTGATTGGACTCACCTTTGCTCCTGAAGGCTGATCCTTTCTGCTCCTGTGCGTGGTTTTTTTTTTCCCTACAGTGAGGCACATCAACACTTGATTCAGTTTTTACTGCACGCTTATGACAATAAATCGCAACTGATTATAATTATTTTATCACTGCATGGGAGATTCTATGCAGTTTGACAGAGATGTATAATTATTTTTTCAGAACTTGTGGAGATTTCGAAGTGCCTTGGAGAACACGGTCTTCCCATATGGGCATATGCCTAATATAATCCACTGTAGCGATTAAGAGGCAATCAACTTCGATCTCTGATAGTGACAACAATGTAACTCTGGTAGAGAGGCAATAAATTTCGATCTCTGATAGTGACAACAATGCAACTCTGGTAGAGAGGCAATCAACGAAGACTCGGTAACCTCGGTGGGATTTAGCTACGAGTCTTTGTCAAAAGCAACATTAATACTCATGAATATACTGAATTATTTGCTCATGCTGAATTGACTGACGATTTCTTAAAGTTGAATACACCAAACCTCCCTCTTGGTTTATCCTGAATTTCACTACCGACACAATAAGCAACAAAACAATGATCAAGAATTTTACTACCAGGGCCTAGTTGCTCTCAACGCGTCAAGAAACCATATTAAGGGGTGTGTTGTGTGATCGTGTAAGCCACCAGATGCACCACTGGCCGGCCATGGCTCCACCTCCATGCATTTGACTCCTGCTACTCCTAGCCGTCACCGGCGCATGCTGCACCGGAGCACTGCCCAAGTGCCGGCAACTACAGAAATGGAAGTCAGTACCACAAGAACCTCTACCACCTCTTGCAGACCATCAACACATCGGCCACCGAAAATGGCAGGTACTACGACGGTGTGCTCGGCGTGGGTGCTGACAAGATCTTCGCCCTTCTCATGTGCTATGCAGACCCCAACTCCAACGTGCTGCCTGTGTTCCAGAATTGCCGTGCCTCACCGAGTCGGCAATGGAGATATGCCCACATGGCCGGACAGCCGACATCGTCACGGGCTACTGCATCATCCGGTACTCGGATGAATCCTTCTTCTGCGTCGCCGACCTCTCCGTCATTGATGCAGCACAACAGGAAATATACTCATTGAGCCAACCACTAGCCCTCTACAACACGTCCAGCACGACTGGAACGAGGTTCGGGCGAATGCGCCGGCTCACAGCGAGGGCCAGCCAAGAGGCCATGCGGGTTGCCCGAGACACCCAGACATACAACGAGAAAGACCCTCTAGTAGCTATGTATTGGGTGGGCCGGGTGGCCCAGTGCATGAGAGACCTGCCGCCGAGCGAGTGTACGCGCTGCCTCTCCTACTACACCGAGCAGCTGCCGTGATTGTTGCCCAACAACAGCGTTGGAGTTTCAGTCACAGGGTACAGCTGCTATCTCATGTACAACACGTACACGATCGACCAGCACGCACTCCGCAAAAGGATAAAAGCACGTGCCATTGTGGCTATTGTCGCAGGCGCCGTGGCACCTTGCTCTGCCTGATCGGTAGCGGCGAAGGCAGTCTACAGCGGCAGTGAAATCAGAGCAGGAACAACCGCTCAAAGAGGCGATCTACTTCCGTAGCAAAAGTGTAGATCAATACGAGCTCGAGCAAGGGACCGGGCCAGTGCGATTCTCGTACATGAGCTCGTAGCCGCCACCAACTGCTTCTCAGGAGGCTTCGGGTCCGTGTATCGTGGGTTCCTCCATGACACGAACCTCGACATCGCAGTGAAGAAAGTGTCCAAGAGCTCCCGTCAAGGCTGGAAGGAGTTCGTCTCCGAGGTGAGAATCATCAGCCGGCTCCGGCACCGGAACCTTGTGCAGCTCGTCGGATGGTTCCACGGAGGCAACGACGATGGCCTCCTGCTTGTCTACGAGCTGATGCCCAAAGGCAGCCTCGACGCTCACCTCTACAAGCAGGACCATTTGCTGGCATGGCCCGTCAGGTATGACATCGTGCTTGGGCTCGGCTCGGCACTGTTGTACCTGCACGAGGAGACGGAGCAGCGTGTCATGCACAGGGACGTCAAGCCGAACAACGTGATGCTCGACGCGTCCTTCAATGCCAAGCTTGGTGACTTCGGCCTTGCAAGACTGGTTGGCGATGGCAGGGGCTCGTGCACGACAGGAGCGGCCGGGACACTCGGGTACATGGACCCAAAGTGTGTCTTCAGTGCCACGGCCAGTGTGGAGTCCAACGTCTACAGCTTCGGCATCGTCCTGCTCGAGATCGCATGTGGTCGACGGCCAGCAGTGGCCCAAGATGATGACGACGACGGAGCTGTAATCCATTTGCTGCAGTGGGTCTGGGAGTCGTATGGTAGAGGAGCCATCCTCGAAGGAGCCGATGTGCGGCTGGATGGGGAGTTCGACGGGCAGGAGATGGAGCGTGTCATGGTGGTCGGCCTCTGGTGCGGGCACCCCGACCACGGACTGAGGCCGTCCATCAGGCAGGCCGTCAGCGCACTGCGGTTCGAGGCACCCCGCTGCCAAGCCTCCCGGCATAGATGCCGGTCGCAACCTACATGCCGCTGCCCTCGGCTGATGATTCTTTTGGTTCTTCGGAGGCCAGCAGCAACACCGGCAGCATCAAGGCCAGCACAAGCTCAGTGCAAACTTGATTAGATGACTACTATATCGCTGATCTGGGTCTTTAGGACCGCTTCAGGAATTTCTGGTACTAGTACTTATAATTGCACAGTAAGGCAAAAAAGATACATTTATATATATAATCTTGAACCGAACCAAGCTCTATAAAGACCTGGCCTACTTGAAATTAGGCGTGCCACCGTTTAATTTTCAATTTGACACAGATGCGATTGATCTATTCTGCGTTATACAAGTACACTTTAAACTAGTTTTTATTTTAGAGTTTTTGTTAATGTCTACTGGAGCTTTCCTTTTGAGTACCCATCAATATTCGTCATAGTACTTTCTTAACTGGCATGCATTCTACTAAGTGGAGTTCATCTCTCGCATGCCCTGCCCTAAACAGGAGAATGCTGCAACCTGTGTTGAACTGTCGATAGAGTGATACTGTTGCTCATTGAAATGGCTGGATGTGACGAACACATTTCTAATGCATATGTTGAGTGTGATTTTAAAAGAAGAAAGCATAGCAGGACTCTATAAGGTCCATCACAACTTACAATCGTCTCAAATTTGAACTAGTTATCAGTGAGATTTGGAACTTTGGGGGCGTTTTAGTGAAAGCTAATAGTAGAGATGAACCAGGGTGAAAGGAATCGCAAAAGAAAAACTTCAGCAATTTTTGGTTAACGGATCTAGTGAATGAATAGACTGAATGGAACATACATCATTTCTATTGGTAAACGGCAATTAGTCATATTTCATATATAAGTAGATTGATCTGCTAGTTTATCGTCTGGCTACTATACCTCATTCCTCCTCACCCTTTTGCATGCTTCTTCACCAAATGATGGTGTTAAGGCTGTTATTTTGTTTCTCTGTTTTCGCTCAACAGTCCTTGAGTAAATTGCAAAGAACTGCAACTTTTTTCTTAACCTCACCAAATTTTCTAGCGCAAATGATTTCAATAAACCCAAAGGCCGTCACACTTGCCCAAATTCCATTATTTCCAACAAAAATAAGTTGGACCTACTTACGGCGAGTCTCACCAGGAAGTCAGTCTTACATGGCAGCATTTTCTTCAACGTATTTTCCTCTTCACATCTCAGTCCAATTCCCAGTCTACAACTTGGACTTCTTCGTCCACTATTAAGTTAGCTGCCCGTCCACTCCACCTTCTTCTTCACCTGCTCAAGAGAGATGACCACTGTTGCATACAGAAAAGTATTTTAAGTGAAATGTCCAAGAGACTAGGCGCGAATTTTCCGCACTAGATGGAAGCAACTCTCCGAGTTCCAGCCTAATGAAATCCCAGAGTTGGCTCTTCCCCATTAACACCATACCTCTCCTCCTGATCTTCCCCACAGTGCATGCCGTCCTCGATCAAATTGATCATGTCACCTCTATTCCGCTTGCTCCTCCTCGTTCTCGCGACGCCTCGCTCATTGTCATTTTTGGCGGCGAGGCCACAACAGCCAGCGACGCTGACGACCCCAGGATGTGCCAGAAGTCGTACACGTGCGGTGAGCACGACATCCACTACCCATTCTACTTATCCAACCAGTCCAAGGTGATAGATGGGGTGGCCTACTCCTACTGTTGCTACCCTGGCATGGCCATCCTCTGCGAGAATAGTACTGCCACCCTGCAGCTCAGTGGACACCAGGTACACCCTCCTGGCCATCGACTACGGTAACCACACCATCAACCTCGCCGATGCTCTGGTCACCAAGGACTGCTCAAGAATCCGCCACAACCTCACCATCCCAATTCCCAAGGGAAGCGTGGCTTCAACTTCGCGGCCACCGGCAACAGCACCATCTCCTTCTTCCTCAACTGTACTTTCACCGCCACCAACCCTCCGCCGCCGGACATCATCCGGATCAACTGCACCCGTGCACCGACTTCGAACAAGGACCCATGCCGTCGTTCCGTGTTCCGCAGCTCCGAGTGCCGAAGGGGGACTGGTTCCACGCATGCAGGGAGGTGTATGTGGCTCCTGTGCTGACGGAGTGGCTCGCGAGCCTAGAGTACTGGAGGTGGCTGGGGAGCGGCGGGTACGGCAAGGTGCTGCAGCACAGGTTCCGCCTCAGCTGGTAAGCCTGAGTGATTAGAGTGCATTTCTGCAAGTCTCTTATTTCTCCTGCAAACGCGTTTACTGTGAAGCTGCTGCTCCTGCTTGCTAAGAAAATAGCTGCACTAAGTGTCATATCTGGCAGACGTCCTAGTCCCTGGCTAATTTTAGAGTTAGGATAGTCTGGATGATGCAACAGTATATAACGTAACATTAAGGTCTCCAAAAAAAAATATAAATTCCATAAATACAGAAACATTCAATGATCTCTCCTATACGAAAATCTTAGACCTTCATTCAGGGTGCAGTTAACATGGTTCAAATGACTGGTATTTGCTTCCATTTACTTGCGGTGATCTATGCAAAATTCAGATATCTTGGGCATGAGATTTGGTGTGGAGACTTCACCCTTGGTGTATGACACTCAATGCTCACTAAAAGGGAAGCGTGTCACTTTGACAAGGGGGAATTATGTCATAAACATTAAAATGGAAATGCTATAAAAAGATAGAAAGTCATGCAGAATAAAGAAAATAGTACTAAAGCACGCAGAAGCATTTAGGCATCTCTCATAAGAAAAAGATAAATGGCAAATGCGATGTTAAGAAGTACTGAGAAAAATTGTATACTTTGACAGCTTTATATTTTGTCAATATTGTACATTGCAACTACTCACGAACGTTGTTCATTTCTTGCAGGTGTTGAACATGTACAGAAAAGACAAAGATGTAAGAAATATCTCAGTGACATGATAAATGTTTTGCATCTTCACATTTTCGTTCATCTTTAACCAGATCAGCTTCGGTCAAGTGCATTTACTATCCTAGTTACCGTGTTCAGTTTATCTGAAAGATGGCAGCAACAACAATAAGTCTACCCTCTTCAATAACTTGAAACGCATTTCTTTTTATTGTGTGGCACACCGCACACATGCTTTCATTATTCCATATTCGACTCATTTATGCCTCTCTAGTTAGGTGGTCATAGAAAGAGTCCAAAAAAACCAATTTACTACGGAGTACTAGATTGTATAGGCCCTTTTTTTATGCTTTTCCCCCTCCAAATTGCCTATGCAGATATAATAGCAAGCGTCACGAGCATACTTGTGTTATGTCTACTTTCCATAGCATGTTTGCTAGGCTTCAAGGCATACAGGTCAAGAAGGAGATCGAAGGAAACACCAAGGATTGAGTCATTCCTACGCAAGAATGCAGCAGTATATCCAAAAAGATACTTACGCACAGGTGAAAAAAATGATGGGAACTTTTGCCGAAAAGCTAGGTCAAGGTGGATTTGGTGTTGTTAACAGAGGAGCCGTCAGATATCAGTCAAGATGCTTAAGGACTCAGGATAATGTTGAGGAATTCATCAATAAGGTAGCCAGTATGCGGTGACAAATGTAAACTGTCAGTAATTTCCTTACAGTAGATGGGGGCATGCAAAGTGCAGGTGCATGGGAAGGTGCTGAGCATCACTGCATGATGTGTTAATTTTGCACTAGCATCATTGCATCAATACTTAGAAGGCACCAGTGCTGAGCAGGTTCTTATACATATTCGAGGAAACACGCACACGCATTGACTTGTAATCAGAAAAAAAGCTCAGACTTGTACTCAGTGGCAAACATCCTAAATGCATAACATTCTATAGAAAGGGGAATGACTTCCCAGTGCATTCATATCAAAGACCTTACTGGAGCTTGATTCAAGATTTTTTTCATTTAAGGCTAAAAAGAGCATAGGCGGCTCCGAACAAGAAAGAAGAATGGTAAAACAAGATACAGAAAAAATCACTGACTGAAAACACTGGTCACCATGCGATTTCTTGGCCATCCCAAGCGAAGAACTTCCCATTGTCAGTCTTTTTGGCATTGTCGATGATGGACAGGAGCTTCTGAACAGAGAACTCCCTCGTGAAGAGCTTATCTTTGGCCACATTTTTTTGGAATGGCCGAGAGAGGTCGGTGTCGACTGTTCCTGGATGTAGCAAAATGCAGGCGATGTTGTCCTTCTTGCCCAACTCAACTGATGCAGTCTTTGTCACTGCAAAACATGACCAATACATGCATTTTAGAAACCCAAGACAAATCAAGGTAGATAGTTGCGTGATAACGGGCTAGTGAAATTTGAATGGAACATCCATCTTACTGTTCGCATACATTGATTCAGTGCAGTTTTAGAAGCTCTGTACGAATGCCAGCCTCCCAAACCGTTGTCTCCTATCGAGCCAACCCTGGCACTCATATTTGCAACAACCGAAAAACCTTTCCCTGTTTCCAAGCTCGCTCCAATCTTCAGGAACGGCCGCATGTGCTGCCAAAATGAATATCAATTCAGACATCGGAGCACAATGATAGATCCATTCAGAAACTGGAGCAAGCACGCCGCAGGACTAGCAGAATACTGACACAATTCGGAGCATAAAGGAAGCCAGTGGCATCTACCTTGATGACTAGAATAGGACCGACAGCATTCACTTCATATGCAAGCAGCAAGGATGACTTCTGAACTTTGCTCAGTGAGGTCTCTGCAATATAATATCAGAGCAACATGATTTCAGTGGAAGCCATCATATGCCAAATTGCCAATAGCTGAATGCAATGCAAACCGAAAGCAGTGCCCCTATGTGAGGAACAGACGGTTTCTCGATCAAATGCGATGAGCAGACCTGGATGTATGACATTTGGGATCGAGAGGATGCCGGCAGCATTGATGAGCAGGTCGAGGGATCCGTGGGTCTCCCCAATCGCGGCCGCCGCGGCCTGCCATGGAAGGCTCCACAGGTAGTATCGCGTTGCAAAACTTTGAGGGGGAAAAGGCAGGCGAACAGATTATCATCCATTACCTCGATGGTGGTCTCGTCGGTGACGTCCAGCGGCAGCACGGTGAGGCGGCGCGCGTGCTCCCGCCTCAGCTCCTGGAGCTCGCCGGCGGCGTCCGGGGCGCGGCAGGTCGCGACGACGCGGCCCTGGTCGCTCCTCCGCAGCAGCTGCCTCACCTGCAGGAAGAAATCGAGAGGCATGAGAGATGACCAGCGAATCAGCAGAAAATCGGAGGGATGAGGGCGATGCGCAGACGGAACGGGGAGGGGAGGGGAATAAGAAGGGCGGCGAGGTGGGAGGGGACTGGGATGGGTCTGTGCACTCACGAACTCGAGCCCGATGCCCCGCGACGCGCACTGCACCATGGAGACGCCGCCGGCAGGGGCCGCGGGGCCGGTGGACGAGAAGGCCCTGACCGCCGTCGCCATCGCCGCTCTGAGATGGTTGCCGCGCATCGTCGTCCCCGGCCCCGCTCCCCATTATGTCGCGGCGTGTAATGGCGTCGTCGTCTGTGTTCACGCCTTCACATGGTTGGGCGCCGTCCGACCTTGGGGGTCGCAGTAATGGCGGGGCGGCGGTGAACGGGACGGGATTTGCGCGGCTGGAAGACGGTACACGTGTGCCTCGCTCCTCCTTCGCTTTCTCCTCTATCGTTTTTTTTTTCTTTTGCGATTTTAACTACTCGCATTTTACGTCCATCGTCATTACTCATCTGAAATTGTATGAAAATCTATTAACCATGTAAATGCAATGCATATTTTTAGTGCTACTCTATGTGTGTGTTTATAAGTTTTTCTCAAATTTTGATTCAAACTTTGGGTATGATTTTGAGTAGATGTATGCCACGAACATTATATGTGTCGGTTAAATTATGGTCAAATTTTGGCCCTAAACTCGAGAATGACTTAACCCAAACATTGCATATACACGATTCATAGTGTTTTTACGCGGAATATATGCGTTGGCATTAGTACATGACCAAGAAAAGGCAATACTATATCGTGTCACTATATGATATGAAACCGGCCGAACTGTAGACATGATCACAATTCACAATTGGTAGGACACTAGGACTCAGTTAGTCTAGAGTCTAGACTGTCTGGTTAATATTTGTCCATTTTAACCCATGTCACCTACAACAATTGGTATGAGTAACACGTCATTCTTTATCCGGTGAAATATAGAATCGGTAAGAGGTAACATCCAGATGCGGAGGAAACTAGGGTTATCTAGTTTTTTCTCTTTGAATCCTAATTTCTCGCAGAATCTCTCATCAATCTTCCCATCCCACGAGGTGACTTCTTCTCTATTAAGCAAGGTAACTATATATACCTAACTGTTTAAACATGTGAATTCCCTAACTGTAAAAAACTTTCCGGAGTATGTACAACACCGTTAAGAACACACATTACCTTCAAGAGTCAGACATCACGAATAGTTTTTCATGAACGATCTACATTACATCCCGACAGGATTTTTCTTATCCAACTGTAACAACCAAGTCGTACTTTTAAGTTTTCTATCATGAGACAACATATGGGAGAATCTCATTTCTATAAATGCTTTATTTTGTTGGATAGGGTCAATCGCTCTGAACTATCCAGATCTTTATGTCATATATAATTCTAAACACTTTGACCTAATAATAATCAAGAATATTATGTTTTGGCCCAGGGTAGAGGGCCCTTGCAGCCTCACCCCGATCCGCGAGAAGCATTGTTTGTGGAGCTAGAAACTATTGAAGTTATAAAAATAATTATGATAAATTTCTACATTTGTACTTTTATACTTCTCACTATTCATACATCATTATTTGAATGATGGTAACATCAAAAAAAGATATAAATGATGCAAATGTTTAGTGTCAATTAGAACAAACATAAACTTTCATGCCTAGAAAACTTGTGGGTTTAATGAAATAATTTTTCTTGGTGAATATTAGAAAATGATGACACTACATATGTCAAACACATAACAATAAGAGGGACATGCCATGACGTTGAAAATTTGATAGAGATGCTATGAGACTATACTTGCACGAAATACTCCTCGTGCAAAACAAAATATCAGTTATCCAAAGTAAGAAAGGAGTTAAGTTTTCTCGATCATGGTTTCATAGTTCATGTATATTTAGTTTGCCTATATGCTTCTCAAATTATTACAACTGTATGTACAATCGGAGGCGTAAATACGTATTCTGATTTGGCGAAAAGAGATTTATCAATCTATATAATTTATGAAATAGTGCATTCCATGTTTACCCTCTAGATATGCTTTTGCAACACTAGTTAACACATCTAGCGGTAAATCGTCTAAATTTTACCCATTTAGAAATTTTGAACCCTCCTTTTTCCGATGCATTTCCGCTAGGCAAGGTGCGAGATGATGATTGAACCTCAAAAATATCATAACAACAACGTCATACTTAATGGATAGTGAAGATGAGGCTGGGCATTATCGTCGATGCCACCCTCCCATCGCACTACATAGTTCTAAGATGACAGACTATTCTAACAAAACACAAGGATGCCAAAATGGTGTAAAACCTTATTAAACAATATATATGTTGTACTTCTATTTTTTCTTCACTAAGTGGGGGTAATAAGTATAACAAATGCACGACTATGGGGTAAAACATGGAATTCAATCTTTATGAAAAGCACATAAAATACACTCTTATAAATCATAACGGGAAGGATCTTATTATATATCTTTTGTAAGGGATAGCTCTAATTACTAGAACTGTAAAGAAAAATTATATATGTTGTTAAAAACAAACCTAGGAGATCACAATTCCATGGTTACAGTTGCAGAAAAAATGAGATGAATGTTTTATTGTATATTTGAACATTGTCAATGTGGAAGCCCTTTTGCCATCTACAACACAAAGGAACCATGCAAATTCAAATTAACCTACGAACTCTGGTACTCCATGCAAACAACATGATAGGCAACAGTGGTAAAAGTTGACTACCAAATCCACCAATAAGAGATTATACACTTGATTTTGGCAAAGCTGGCAAGATGGTATAAGAAAAAAGTTAGATGTAACGCACACAAATAATCCACTATCTACACATCATACATTCTCTTAATGCTGATAAGCATAATCATAAGATGTACCATGCAGATAATCAGAGATTTGGCATGTGCCAAGGAGAAACAATATACAATTCCTCTAGATATGAAACCATAATCATAAGATGTACCATGCAGATAATCAGAGATTTGGCATGTGCCAAGGAGAAACAACATACAATTCCTCTAGATATGAAACAACAACTAATTTTGTTGCTACGTAGACAAACCCCAAGGTGCGGAGTGCTCATGTTAGCCTGATATTCCTCTTTGAGTCCCTCTCACAAAATTTCATGTCAATCTTTCTATCTCGCGAAGTGACTTCTTTCTTTTGCAACGAGGTAGATATACACCTCACCCAATTGTATAAGCCAAGTGTGTGATTCTTTTAGATTTCTATCCATTTTAACGGTGACGGAGCTTTTGGCCCTATTCTCAAGAGGGCAAATGGGCTGAAGGGCAAGAAATAAAGCAAGTTTTGGTTTTGAGCTGCAGGTGGGCCACTTACCAATGCTTTGTTTCCAATAAGTTCATAGGCTAGGGGTGGCCGGCTTGAATGTAGCTCCGTCTGATCTTTTTAAACATCAATACAATATAGAGGTCGGCTCAAAAAAAAAATCAATTACAACTTAGACATTCACACGCACCCACGTCAGTGCGTCACCATACACAAACACATCAATTATAATAAGCTAGATATATTTATGTGCATATATGCGATGTGGACTGTGCAACCAAGTGAGTTGAGACGTGCATGCTGGTAGCCTGTCTCCTACACAAGCATTAGCTAGTGCTGTTATGCTGCTAGCTAAGCTACCAACTTTGATCTGCTAACTAGAAGGACAAGACACGCGTTGCCGCGTCCGTTCTAATACAACCGATGATAAATAAGTATTTTTTAGCGAAACATATATATATCAGTGAAATAATGGTAAAAATAGTACCAGGCTCACTATTTTACAACACAATAATTTAGACCTTCTCACATAAATATAGAGAAGTAGAGAAGAAAACCCAATTATATCAGTTGTATCAAGGTTAAAAGTACACCGCTCAACAGAAAGAACACATGACCCCAAAAAGGTTAAACTCTAAAATACTTAATTTGACGATCAGGATGCGACTATAATTATGAAATGTCATTAAAATTAAATTATGTACATGGTTCTATGAAGATTTTGACAAAATAATTGAACAAACTTTCGATAATCTATAGACAAACGATATATATGATGAACATTGCAGACTCAAGAGATAGATTAGTCAAGACTTTATTAACCATCGAGAACTCAAGTTCAATTATTTATTGTAATGAAATCAGGTAGACTTTGCTGACATCAATTATTCCAAAATCTGCAATAGTTGGCATAATTATGTCCCGAAAAGTTACATCAATTGGATCGAATACAATCGATATTATGTAAACAGAAGAATATTCCACCGCTAGATACTAAATAGTGCACCAAAAAATAGAGCAAAGTGAGATTTTAAACGGTTTGTGCCATCTTAATCTGTGAATCAGATCCATATTATATAAAATAAAGTATAAATAAAAATAAATGGCATGAACACCACTATTTTTTAATATATATCTAAGTGCAGGAATGCTCATCTTTAGTTGTCATGTTCGCCAAACGTTTAACAAGACATGCTATTTTATCATTTTACACTCATGACTCGTGACTTTTCTGCACTCTAATTACTGCAGTGGAGGCTAGACACTCATAGGTCTTTTTCAGTGTATGCATCCAACCATGTACCAAATACATACACGTAGTTGCTTACATAATCTGTCTCGTTCTCTTAATATAAGTGAGAGATTAGTAAATATAGAGAAAACGTTCACGGATAGATACACACATCATCTTTCATTAATAATTAGGTGGCATCCAACAACGAGCTATCTAACTTATCCTTTCACCCCCTTTCAGCATCAAGTTTTTGCTCATGGTCTGAACCGCAGCTTCCATCACCACCGAGTCGAGCACCACTAACAGCAACGGCGGCATCGGCGGCCGATGCGAGAGATGCCATGGGTATCACATGCAACTGCTGCGAGAGATATAGGAAGTCTTCCATCCCACGACTTTGTGTGACCACCAGAATATGCACCGACGGGGAGCGCACGTGGCTTGGAAGTTGACAATAGACTTGAGACGCGACATCGTGGACCGAGGTGCCCTTTATTCCTAGGGGCTTGACAGAGACAAAAGTGTGTGTGGAGAGACGTGAAAAATTTACAGTGGAACGACTATTTTTGATAGAATACGGCTCGAGAGAAGCGGATGGAGAGAAATGGTGTCGCACATAGGCTGCGTGATGCTATGGCGGGCGCTGGCGGCAGAGAAAGGATAAGGGAGAGAGCTTTAAAGTCTTTATCTTTTTTTTCACATATCGAAACGATATATCCAGATTTCAGATTCGGCAAATAAAGCATACAACTAATATTGTACGTGCTCTATAAGTTTTGTAAAAATAATAATTTTTATTTTAGGCTACACAAAAAAAAAATTGAGTGGGAAATGGAGCTATTTTTCCTTTTCACACCATAATTTTATTTTTTGTGTAGTTGGAAATACCAATTTTTTCACCGAATAATTGGCAAATATATTCAAAACATGTGTATGTATCCAACAATTTTATTTTTTCTAGGTGTGAACTATAAAGAGTTGTGTATGTATCCAACAATATTTTTATAAGGTGTGAACTATAAAATGAGATATGATTGGGGTCCATCATGTGATGTGGTGGCACTACCCTATTGGAGGAGATGAGAAGCAAGGAGAGGGCAAGGATTCTAGGGAGATTAGTATATGTAGAGATGTCGTAAAGAAAACACAATCTGCTTCTTCTATCCAGTAATTTCCACAGAGGAACAAACTCTTGTGCTTCTTACTTTTTTTATATAAAAAAAGAGCCTAGGAGACTGCGTTTCTAAGATCGGTATGTATGTTCATAACTTCGTGTATACATAATTACATATATAAACTGATAACATGTCACGAAAGATGAAATGGAAGTATATATATTTTACTTGACCAACCAAACAAAAAAGTAGTCGCTGATTTAGTGTTAACACAATGAAAGAAAAACACTTTACAGATGATCATCGCGACCAAAAATATACGAGATCGATAAAGTTACGCACATCTAAAACCCAATCTTAATTACAATACATTCATAACATCAAGCTTTCAAGCAGCCCATAATCCTATCTACGAATCAAGTTCGTAATAGATCGTACGTGCTTGTACACGTGTGATCTTCCCCTAGCTCGCACCCGAGACTCTTAGATCTCGTACGTGCGTGCATGCAAGAACGCAGAAAAAATCAATCAAATTCAGAAATGACGGCTAATACCATGCATGCAGCAATGCAGAAAAAATCAATCAAATTCAGAAACCGACGGTCGGTGACTAACTGGCTAGCACGTCGCATAGAGCTGGGCCAGCTCCCTCACGGCGTCGTCCTCGCCGCCGGCGCGGAGGTCGGCCGCGTTGTCGAGCATCCACAACAGGTGGTCGAAGAGCACCACCTCACACTTGACGGCGACGCCCGGCGCCTTATTACCCTCGATCACGCCCCCACCGCTGCCGTCTTCAGTGGTGTCGATGAGCGCGGCGATCAGCGGGTGGCTCAGGTGCTTGGCGCTGATCAGGTACCGCCGCCGCGAGCTGCCCACGAACACCACCGCCGCGCCGTCGGCCGTGGCAGCGGCGGAGGCCCCCGCCTCGTCGACGGCGATGATGTCCCTGGCGGACATGGAGCGAAGGTTGCCGTAGGAGCGCGACGACCTGCTGCGCGACAGGCTCTTGCACTTGCGCAGCAGCACGTTCCCCAACCTGTTCATATACGCACGCACACACGCAAAAACCAAACCGATTAAACTCCTAGACTAGGACAAAATCAAGCAGACGTACACGATCTGAATGTCAAACAAAATGGAGATTGGGAATTGTAAATCTACGTGTGGGTTGTGTTGGTGAGAGGGTGAGAGGTCAGAGGAGGGTGGCACGTTGTTGTTAGGCAAGTGAGGTAGTCCATCAGTCCCGACCTCACTTGCATGGCGGTTGGCCTAGTTAACTGGAGTGCGGATGTAGGTATGGGATGAGATCTGCATCGGCCCATCCATTAGATTTTTATAAAAAACTACCAAGCAGGAGACGCACTTCGTAAGCACGCCACTGCTACAAGCTCACACTCACACAATGCCTACCTACTTACCTAGTCCCGGAGTTGCCGAGCTTTGAGATTGATGAAATCATCGTATCACTGTCAACGACAATGTCGTCTCCCCTCTGAGGGAATTATCCACTTCAAGGATATACACATAGCATCAACTTGATATATTATCTCTCATATGTTCTTCCAAAGTTTGTCGTTCGGAAGATGTTTGCCGTTCAATGGAACTCAGCCTCCTTCCGCCCATTCCAATGATTTCTCGAAAGTGTTTCAAAATTGAACTACAACTACAAGAGTGCTCAAGTTTGCTCCTACAAATTGGAAAAACTCATTTTAAGGTACCCAAATATGATACAATGCGATAGCCACACGGGTTGTTGAAAGAATCATGCCAATGTATGAATAATTTTATCGGCGATTTTGAATCTGTATTGAAAAAACTAAAATAAATTGTGGAAAATAAAAAATAACAATCCTTCCGCATGGAGTCCTTTTATTTTTGTACTAGTTGTAAAATTAGAAACATGGATCTTAACATATTTTTTAAGAAAAAACTTTCACAAAATGGACTATCATGTATATAGATTCACGACTTTCGAGCCACAATAACCATGTTCATGGCCATATCCATAACATACTTCATGATATTGTGACCATATTTGTCACTAAGGTGCATTTTGTGATGACAAACAATAGTTTCAAAAGAATTTTCTACTTTTTGTTACAAAAATATCATTATATATTTTAGAGTGCTAAAAAAGGTTTCTTTGTGAAGAAAGAGCAAGTAATATGGTGAAAAATGTCACCTCTCCAATTTTCATAGAAATTAGACTGTACTGATGGACAATTCCCAAGTTTTATAAATTATTAACTGTGTAGCAACTTCCACAGATTTAAATGACTTTATGTCGATTTACCTAATTGAAATGTGAATTACAAGTGTGAATAAATGGTCCTAAGAATTCACAAAAATCATTTTGAGGTACATCGGTAGTCATAGTATTGGGAACCACCGATAGTTTTGAAAGATTTAATCCCTTGCTATGAATAGCATTGCCGGCAATTTTGACGTTGTTTTGAAAAAATGAAGATAATTTTACCAAATAGCATCCTTCCTCATGTTCTCATCTTATGTGTGCTAGTTGTGAGAAAAAATAACATACTTGCAATATGACAATTTTTTAAAAAACTCCTTCACAAATGGGCTATCATGTGCGAATATTCGTGACTTTCAGAAAAAATGACCAAGTCATGGGCATATTTGTGACATAGTTTATTATAATTTTCTGAAATTGTGCACAGAGGTGCATCTTTTCATGACAAACAATGTTTCCCAATAGTACTTTTTATGAAAAAATCATTTTCCATTTTATAAGTGCCCAAATGGGATTTTTTTGTGAAGTACGTGTAAAGAATATGGTGCAAAATGGAACCTATTCATTTTTCACACAAATATTAGACCATAATTGCTTGACAATATCCAAGTGGTGGTTTTAAGTTGAGTAGTGACTTTATGCTGATTTATTGAAAGTAAATGCAGAGCGCGTGACACATGCGACACTTGGGCCGCCACTAGTCATTGTCGGCCCCACAACTAGTCATTGTCGGCCCCACAACTCTAACTCGGCCCACGCCATCACTTCCAGCCCAATCACCACCAGCGATCCCATGGTTGTTGCTTCGATCTGAATCTAGGGTTCTTCGGCAGGGAGACAGTACACTGAGGGGAACAGATCTAGGGTCATCCGATTCATTTTCAATGGGGCTACGGCAAGCCCTGGACAGTGAGGTCGGTCCTTCAGCAGAAGGTTAGTGATTCACGAATTTCGATTTTGTGTATGCTTTTTTTACATGCTGCAAACTCTTGTCTTTTTCTGCAAACACACGATTGAGATGCTACGAACAACTCTAAGCATCTGCTGCAAATGTTACCTTCATGGTACAAATGTTTGTGTGGTGTGCTGCAAGCTTTTACCTCCAAGCTGCATAAGTATGACGATTTTTGGGGTATTTTCTAATTTTTTGCATACTCGTATTTGTTTTTTATGTATGGGTGTTTCAAAATGTTCCGATGTTTATTTTGCTATTTTGATATCGCCGGGAGAAAATGGTGCAACGATGTTGCGTATATATAAAAATGAGAGTATGCTGTATAATGACAGGATGACTCGGATTCGTGAGTGCTAGTGACACCTAACGGCTAGGCAGCGCTGATTCCGGCCGGCAGATGCCTAGCATTCGCCTTTCCCTACCAGATTCAATTAGCAAACTAGAAGGAAATGGCGCGCTTTGCCGCGCCCGATTGGATTTATTGTGTTGCGTTTGTTTTGTTTTGTTGTTTTGTAATCACTTTGTTGCGATTTTTCTCCTTTTCATGCATAGGCCCCAAAAATAAAAAAAATGTATGTATGTTGTGTGTGAATACTCCTCAAGTGCCTTACACCTCACTAATGGAATTTCATCTAAGTATTTTTTTTCTTATTTCTGATCAATTTTTTCAATTGCTCACAACACAATTGATTAGGAAAAGCTAAGCATAAAATATAACTTCTTAGAAATAAGAATCAAGTATGTCGTACCAGAACAAGCATACATTTGGAGCAAAGCAGTTACATTAGCCTAATTTCTGTGGAGCAAAGCGACGACAACAAAGTAGACTGACATAATATATATCAAACGATCATTGCATAGAAAAGTAGCTAATCCTAGTAGGCGGGCAGCTTGCACAATAAAAATAACATGCCTAATATTTGTGGAGGTGACCAAATTAGTTAAAATTTCAAGCTAGTAGGCGGGCAGCCTGCACACAAAAAAACGTGCCTAATATTTGTGGAGGTGACCAAAGTAGTTAAAATTTCAAGCAACATGAACCCAAAGTGACATGCAAAGCTCCACTATAGAAGCTGTAATTGTTGTAGAATAAGTAACAAAATAGAGGAGATGTAAGAAACCACACCAGGGAAGTAAATTTGTGAAGGGGAAATACTGAGAATATTTCCAGCCCATCCATGCTATTGCAGGACTATCTTTTTCACGAATGCAACAAAGATATGATGGATCGTACGGAATTAAGAACATATAGGAAATAAAAGAAGAACTGAAATGTTGTTATTGCACCAAGTCTTGTAAGAATCAGACTAAATTCTTGTATGACTTTACAGTTTTCTCAAGTTGATGTCAGACATCACTAAGTTTTCTTTAAGCACATTATGAACCATGTCATGTCTCGTACACAAACTAAGGGAAAGAATCACCTCAAAGGTGTGCTAAAACATGATCTATAGCTACATATGAAAATGCAATGTTGCGAGAATTAATACGTTGGAAGTAACATAAAACAACACTGTATCTATTTGTTTGATGTAGACATAAGCTGATCAAAGCTTAAATTGGCTCTAGTGCTTGAATGGTACTATTTCTTTTGGAGATAAAGAAATGTAAAAAAGCATCTAAAAATATATGGGGTGGATGTAAATTAAAGTTAAAACATAAGAGGGGTTGTTATTATCTCACTATTTAGATAAAACGTGAAATGAAGTGAAGTATTTTTTAATCAAAGTACTAAAAAACCAAGCGAATCAATACTTCAGTACTGGAAAAAGAGCAATGACACTCGTTTTCATATACTTCAAAAACAGTACAGTTTGATAAAATATTGAAGCATATGTGTACATTAGTTTTGTTTGCTGAATTGTTATTTTATTTTTATTCATCATGACATCATGCCATTGCATATTTGTCTAATAAAATCATTTTTCCTAAACTCTATTTTGTTCTGGAAAATTTTATCCTAAAATGTTTTTTGCCAAACGGTTCGGCGTTCCAAGTTGCTTTGCCAAATGATTTGCAAAGCACGTAAAAATGATTTGCAAAAATAATAATAACAATAAAACAAACATTTTAGAGAGAGTATGTGTGTGAGCAGCCAGCAGTCCAGTCAGGCCAATTCTGGCCCAAGGCCCAGCCAACCAAAACCCTAATTTCCCCTTGCCTTTTTCCTTTCCCACCCCTGGCATCTTGCAGCCGCCCTCCTCAATTTGTCTATTTTCGCATTCAGGTCCTCCCACCTCTCTTCCTTCTCTTCCTGCACCCAACACACACCACGCACGCAAGCGAGCACACACACGGGAGACGCTCCCTGCACCCGAGCGCCTCCTCGCGCACGCGCCGCCGCCACGCGCCAGCGCCGCCACCTTTCTGCTCCCTTGCTAATCCCCGCCGTCGGCAGCGCCCAGCTCCTTCGTGTGCTCCTCTCTATTTCCTCCTCTTCACCTTGCTCGCTGACTTTTGGACCGGCCGGCGACGCCGCCTCCACGACGAGCTCCTCCACGAGCCCTGGCTACAGCCTTGAGCGCCGCGCACGGCCGTCGTCGATCTTTACGCAGACCATCGCTCCTTCTGCGCGCGGGCGCCGGGCCACATCGGACGGTGACGCCATGGTGCTTGGACGGTAACGTGAGAAACCGACTATGCTGAACCGACAAAACGGATGGATGAGATGGATTCTTTATTTGTTCGACAAATCAGGAACGTTTATAACTGACAATGACGTCACGGTTAAGGAGAGCTCACCAATCCCTGGGAGCTTAGTTATCTTAGAGATAACCAAGTGAGCCAACGTGTTGGATTTAATCTTTCCTAGCACTAACCTCCAAGCCTACGTTTTTTGTTTCTTTCAAAGTTGCCCTTGTCAAGATCGAAGCGCACTTCTTCTTCAACCAACAATGTATTATTTTGCAGCTGGCTCGATCGATCCATCATGTCTACAGCAGAGCATGTAGTTGGTTCATATCAAAGTGACCTTACATGGATGAATGCATGCGCCAATCCACCGCTTGTTTGTTTCATTCGCGATTAACCCACCGCTTCTACTTCTTTCTTTAGTTGATTTGATTTGACAGATGAACTATATCCATATATGACCGACGTGATTTATCGATGCATGTATATCCACTTTTAAGTTAATCACCTGTAAAATTCCGTTATGTATCGATCACCAACAATTAATTGATGGATGCACCACCGGCATGACAGATCAGATTTCATCTTGCGTATATGTGCAATCTCTTGTCACGCAATTAGTTTTGGACTATGTATCTATGGATGCATCTTGTCCGTCTCCAACGACCTGAGTGGAATTTTAGCTGACCCATCCCGGATGTTCATGAATAATGCAATGCATGTTAGGATAGTTGAAAGATCCAACTGCGTGACTCATCTTCTTTTTTTCCTACTCACTCCGTTCATAAAAGGATGTCACAACTTTGTCTAAATAATATGTACATTTAGACAAAGTTGTGACATCCTTTTATGGACGGAGGGAGTATATGAATTTCTCTGAACGCATAGACACATCAGTGGATATGAGCTGACCAAAGATAAAATTAACCCCAAATGTTTTTTTAACAAATTATTTTGATTATCGATTACCCGGTTGGGCTCACCTCCAGCAGCTATGCAGTTACGAAGCGACGAAAGTGATGGTCATTTCTGAAATACATTATGGAGGGTAAGTGTGTTTTTGGATTTAGTAAATCTGTGTGGATAGTTGAGTTTCTTTTGCTTTGGCATGAAGATCAGTCCAAGATAAATACTCATTTTTTTCCGTTTCAAAATATAAGACGTGCTATTTTTGTGTTGCTTTTAAGATTCGACTTTGACCACTAATATATAGTAATTATATTGATTGTGAATATATAAATGGTATCATTGGATTCATCTTGCAAAATTATTTTATTTCATATATCATTATACTATTTTTGTGGACATGTTATAAGTACAAATCATGGTAAAAAAATCTACGTCGCTGACCAGCGAAATTAAGGGGTGTCTTACATTTTGGGATGAAGGGAGTATAATTTTAAGAAACATTGAGCACGATGTAGATATATTCATAGTACACTACGAACATATATATGGACATACTTACACTACATCGTGCGTTGACGATTTGAGTCGAGTAGCTTCGAGATTGAAAAAGATATCACTATTAGCTCACTGTCGACTTAAACAACAACTCACAATCAAGAGTGTAATCATTTTCAATTATACACATATGGTGCAAAGCGCGTGGTCGAGTGACCAAGGTGAGCCAACATATCTATTTACTCTATCTTGGCACTAACCGCCAAGCCTACGGTATTTTTCTTTCGAATTAAGTTGCTCTTGTCAAGATCGAAGAGCACTTTCACTTCTATCAACAATGCTGCAACCTGCTCGATCGATCCATGCATCACTTTCACTTCTGTCAACAATGTATTCTCTCCGTTCCAAAATAGATAACTTCTATTTGTTCAAAAGTTGATGTATCTAGACATGTTACGTGTATAGATACCTCCACTTTTGTATAAATTTAAGTCATCTATTTTGAAACAGAGGGAGTAGTTGGTTCACATAAAATTGACCTTACATAGTTACATGGATAAATGCATGCACCAGTCCACCTGGCCAAACCGATCAAACCGTTTTTGTTTTATTCGTGATTAACCCACCGATTCCAGATTTATCTATAACTGATTTGACAGATGAATTATATCCAGACATAACCGACGTGATTTATTGATGCGTGTGTATCGATCACCAACAATTCAATGATGGGTGCACCACCAGCAGGACACGTCAAATTTGTTCTTACCTGTACGCGCAATCTTGTCTCGTATCAAGTTTTGGACTATGTGTCCATGGATGCATCTTGTCCGCCTCTAACGACGACATGAGTGAATAAATCATGCATATTCTGCCCGATCGATCGGTCGGGCTCACCTGCCAGCAGCTACGTATTGACAAAACCGCTGGTCTTTTCTAAAATGTTATGGAGGGGGTAAGTGTGGTTTCTGTTGTTTGTAGTGGATTTAGTAAAATTGTGTGGATACTACAAGAACACGCGCGAGCATCGTGTGTCTTTATACTCCCTCCGTTCCAAATTAGATGTTTTCTATTTATCAAAAAGTGGATGTATCTACGGAGGGAGTATTAAATATTAAGATAGAAGGGTGAAGACATGTACAGAGAGGTTTATTTGTGTGGATACTGGATAGCGGAGTTTATTTGTCTCTGGCGTGAAGATCAGTCCGACTCGACGTATCTATTGGTCAAAGCCATGTTGATTGATCGATGATCCTGGATTTTATTATTGATTGAGCTGCTCTAATAAAAAAATTATTGATTGAGCTAGGGATCATTGGTGCGTCTAATCATTCGCTTTGGTTGTATACATGAGCTAGAACTAGCCACACACACGTGGACCGCAATATGCATAGGATAATGCTAATCGGTGTGTTCTTTTTTTTTTTTTTTTGAAAAGAAGGATAAATCTCGGGCTGATGCTCACATTAATATATAATTGCCTCTTTCCATATTAGTCGAAATGAATTCAGCGACTAATAATATGGGATGGTGTGAATATTTATTATAAAAAACAACACCAAGTAAAGACAAACATTGATTCCCAACAAATCCTCGGCGATCCACATATGACATGCCTCGCTCGCTAGGGCCCTGCTCGGGCCCACGACGGAGCATGAGGCATGTCTACGGAAACTCTCTGGGGACATTGCCCTACGACCTATCAAGGAGGTCACTCGTGAAGGCTGATGCTCCTAAGTCCTCCCACTCACAGACTACCGCCGCCCTGCCACCATTGCAACACCTGTGTTGACCCATACGGGAGGCCACCGCCACACACATCCGCCCCTCACGATCTGCCAACGGCTCTCTACCCTTCACAGCAGTTCCAGTTTCCATTCGTATCTTCGGCGGACAAACGAGAAATCGCAGGGTCGTAATCCTGGCTCAGTTGCGCCAGAGGAGCAGACAGCCCCCCTCCCCGATCCACTCAAGGACTTCGTGTGTCATTCACTCTCGATAACTAGAGGTGTGGGCATTTTTCACAATTTTCGCCACCAAACTAAAAAAAAGTTAATAAAGAGCAATTAATTAAACTAAAAGTTAGCATCGCGGTAGTAAAATTTATAGAAGTTTGCACATGATCTCTGCATAGATAGGATGCACACAGTCGCAAAGGCAAATGAAAAACAAGAAAAACAACGCAGTACAAGAATGACCAATCATAAACTATGTTGACATCGGAATAAAAGTATTCCTCACCGCCCCCATCAACCGTGCATACATCGTCATAAAATGGTTTCTATTGTAAATATGTTAGATGACCATGAACGGAACAAATGGTACACCGGTAAATTACCTACAAAAGAGAAAATCATACATTAAATCCAAATTATTTTACTTAGCAAAATCAACCATATTACGATAATCACTCCCAAAATTTTATATTTTATACTTATGATCTATTATGCTACCAATTATGTTTGCAATACTAAGTGGCATCTACAAGTTACAAGTCACATGGATGACTGACCATGTAAAACAGACGAACTTGTACCCAAAAAAAAGTGCTTAATTGTCTCACCATAATGACATAGCATTTTAAACGTCTGACAGTTATGTGTGCTGAATATAAATAAAATGCATAGCCCTTTTCCATCAGTTCGGACTTTTGGGATAGATGACTAGTGCAGAAATTCTATATGGTATCAGAGCCACAAGTTCAAGACCCAGCTCATACAGTACTAAAAAAATGAAAACAAGATTCTACGGCCTGCACCGAACCCACGCTAAGGACTAAAATAGCCTAGACGTGAGGGGGAGTGTTGAATATAAATAAAATGCATAGCCCCTTTCAATCAGTTCGAACTTTTGGGATAGATGGCTAGTGCAGAAATTCTATAATGTGTTTTCAAGATTATACTTCATAAAGATTAAAACTTTGCGAATGCATCACGTGAATATTTTAAATTTGAATGACACCTTTATTTTTCAGATTTATTTATTATCAGCTGACACTGGAGAATGAATGAATGCTTCATGGATAGAATTCACCGAGAATTCGTCATTCTCATGTAGATTCCAGAATAATTAATCAATCCCTGCGAGAACTGAACAATCATCAACCACCCAAGAAGATTGTTCGACACCGCAAGCCTCGGATCTTTCGTTAAAATGAAGCGCCACCTTGAAAATCTGGAAGCTCCACCGCCTTTATTCAGGAGACGAATGATGTATCGACTAACGATTTCCCTCGTGTAATCAATCACGCAATATAATCCATTAACTGAGAAAACGTCAACTATGTGCTGACAATAATCAAATAATGGAAGAAAACGTCAATTGTTGTAGCCACACCTACATTCCGGCAGAGGGGTGCCGGGCACAATAATTCAGCCAGCATGCCAGCCGCAGATTTTGATCCTTTGTGGTGTCGTGTCCCAATTAGGACACGTTGATCATCCATGTGTCAGCATGCATGTACCGTAACGTAACGTGTTTAGCTACGCCTACGCATCGAGTTTTGCAATCATATAACTTTGATCAGTTAAAACGTAGGGAAAGACGAAATGGGAGTTTTTGGTTGCGTGCGATAAATAGACAGCAGGGAGAGAGAGAGACACAACATTTGTCATTCTGTCGCTGCTCTGCTCCTCTGTTGCTATTGCTAGTTCCAACTCCGTCCACCACCACCACCACCACCACCACCGTCTTCTTCTCTCTCGCCGGCGGCCGGCGGCGGCTTCCATTTCGTTCTCCTTCTGAGTACTTGGGTCCGAGCAGCCATGGCAACTGCGAGGGAGTAAGGACTCCAGGTGAGTTTTTCTTCGTTCAGATATCCCCACTTCATCTGTCTCCCCCGCTCTGCAGTTCCATTCTCCGTTTCTTTGCATTCATTAGAAGATAGGTAGACGCAGATGCACGGATGGATGGATGGATTAAGCCATTGATCGATTGGAATTTACGGAAGTAGGATAATTTCGTTTTAATCAATCCGTGATGGTTCCCCTTCTCACCTCGTTTCTATGCGGTCTGAATGAACAACCAGTGCCTCGGATGCAGTGTCAGAACAGAGCATCCCTTGACCTCATCGACCCATCTCTTCTCAGCTGCGTCACCACTGCATTGCCGATTCTCAACCGCTCTCTGAAGATTTGGGTTAACTAGTTATCGTCCAGATGATCTGTAGTTTTGCTTCTTCGCAGGCTAGAGGAAAGCAGACACGAAATTCACATCCTGCTGCTATGCTGTACCCACAGATTAGCAAGGGCGTGTGAGCTTTGATTCTTCTGGCCATGAATATGGTGATCAGCAAAATAAAGTAAAAAATATATAGGGTGGGGGTTTTTAATTTTGTATATAACTTCCCATATTTTTAGTTTGAATTTTTGAAACATTTTGAACAGATTTTTTAAAAAGGGAGAGTTTTGGTCATTTTTCGGGGTTTATAAAAGCCTTTTATGCATTTAAAAAAATAGAGAGTAGTTTCAAAGTTTTCAATCGCTAACAACGTGTTTGAAAATATTTAGGGAAGAGCAATGTGAGTTTAGAGGAGGGACAGCGTTATGGTGAGATTAAACATGAAACGAGTCGTTTTTTCCCAATCCTCTATTTGGCGCATGATATGAATTATGTGTGGGAATTTGAGGAGAAATTTGATTCCCTTGTTTGTTTCATGAGAATTGACGAGAGATTAGATAAAGGAAATTAATGTAAGTTATGATGAAGGTTAAGATAGACTCGCTAAAACAAGTCCCTTCCAACTCCCGCCTAGCCCCTGCTAATAAAACGGTGTGAGTTGAAGTATAAATTCACATATCTAATCCCTTCTCAATTTTCCAATCTCGTAAGCAAACAATAGATTCAAAGTCTTGTACCTTTAAATTCTCATTGCCGCTCCAATTACTCCCAACCAAACACGAAATGATACCTCCGTCGTTCCGTAAAACAAGACATATAAATTTGGTCAACAGTTAAATCATGTGAAATTTGACCAAAATGTTTAGAAAAAAATATCAACATCTACAATGTCAACTCAGTGATATTAGATACATCATTAAATATATTTTTGTAGTATATTTATAGAATATTATAATTGTTGATAGTCTTTTTTATAAACTTAGTTAAACTTCACAAAATTTGACTTTTGATAAACTTTATTTGTCTTTTTTTTTATAGAACGGGGGTAGTATAGTCCTCCGGGTTTTAGAAATACGCTCTCATACATACACGCACGGAACACGCTACACACATGTATGGCTGCTTAAGAGAAACTCAAGCTGATTACCGCAAAATCTTGTTTCACTAGGCAGCCCTCCCTCAAGTCTGGTGGGCCCCTCCCCAAGGCCAATAGAGGTAGGGAAACGGGACTACAACAGCAAGCCGCCACCCTCTTCACTGTAGCGGAAGGGCGTTTTTTGAGATCCCCCGGCCGATCCACCTTCTCGCCGTCGATCCGCCGGATCCCTCGCCCTCCGACGGCCGCCTCGGCGGCGGGAGAGTGGGGGACCCCCGCGTCACGCGTGTACATAAGGTAGGCTCCTTTGGGGCAGCCGGCGGCGCCGTGGAGGCGATGGTGTCGCTGGCGTGGTTTTTGCTACAGGCATGGCGGCGTCTCTCATAGGGCAAACAGTTCCCTGACAGTGGCATGCTGGAGGGTGGTCGCCTTCGTCTCCGACGCCGGCGTGGTCGGCGATCTCGTTGCTCCTGGTTTCGTTTTTCCCCTATGTTTTGTTGCTTGTTGTTCTTCCGTGTACTTCGTATGTGGTTCTTGTTGAATACATGTGGTGGAAAATGCAAAAAAAAAAAAACAGCAAGCCGCCACAGACCACTTTGCACGCGGCCCCGTTTCATTGGCGCATCGGATGAATATTGAATTGATTCACTAGCTAATTATTTTAAAAGTTAGAAATGACGGAAAGGGATAGATTATATATTTTAACACTCCTTCTCATATCTAGGCTAGACAAACGGAAAGATTTTTTTGGGATCGACGAGAAAACCTTAAATGTGGGAATATTACATAGTGTGTTGGTCAGGTTTTGAACTTGACTCTAATACCATATTAAATTGATGTAAAAAATAGGCACTTATCACAGAAGTCTAAACTGATGAAAAGATACAGGCTATATATTTTAACAACGAGGGGCCTTTCGTTTGCTACCGCCGCGTCTTCTTCCTCCCCTCCCTCAGGTGGCAGCACGAAGTCCGACCATGATTCGTGTCTGGAAATTGAAAATCTACGCGGGGAATCGAACATCCTTATCAAGGAATTGGAGTTTATCGTAGGAAATCGAAACTCCTCGCTGAAAATTTTGTCAGATTCCAGCGAGCCCGGTGGCGCAGCTGGTAAAAGTTTCCTCTGGCCAACTATTTCTTGCTTTGTAGTTTACCACAAAATTCACCCCTTCTATTGGTTATATGGGCATGCAGGGATTGATTTGTGGGAATCTCTAACAAAATTGTGGTATAGGCCATTTTACCAAAACTATGAAAAATAGTTGTTTTTCGAAAAAGAGGTTGAATCCTTGGTCTCTGCAATAAAATGATGCACACGGATAAAACATCAATCAATCTGAAGTCACCCTCTCATACCTCTATGCACATTATTTAAAACCAGAGCACCAGTCCAGCAGACTCTCAACGCGCACCACACGTGCACGCTCCAAAAGTCGCCGCCATCTATCCCCTGACCCATCTTCAGGACATGGATCAATGCAGCCTCACTCCCTTGAATTGGAGGATAATTTCACTTCTCCGGCCTCTGCACCAATTAGGGACGTACAAAGCATTTTAAACATTAGCATCGGGATTTTTAATCCCGGTTACACATCAAACCTGATTTTTAAGGATATATTCATGAGTATCAGTAAAGTCAGATACTCTGAACTCGGGTTTTGGGTTTGTAAGTTATTTACAGAATCTATTCGGTGAACTTTTTTTTTGGATCTATTCGGATGTATGCTAGAGTTTTCTCTCTTCTGCATCGGCAACTCGAAAAACTGACTAAATAAGGGTTGGCCTAGGCCATTATAAGAGTATCTATAGGAGTGTCATATATTAGGATTATGCATATGAATATATGATACTAGTATATAATACTACCCAATGATGCAGTGTATCATAGCCACATCTTATTTATTTGTTTGTAAAAACCCAATACAAATATGTACAAGATTTACTTGCTATTTAAAATGTCTATTTTTATGTGATATGATATCGTAACATAGGTAGATACCACTATCATCTCTTTCTTTATCAATTGTTGTGTCACGTCAAAAAAATTATACCATAGCATTCATGATACTACCTATAATGCCCCACTATGGCTGGTCTAAAATATCTGAGTCAGGGGAGGAATCATTTATCGGCAAACTATCTCCCTCGTGTAACCAATCACGGGATAATCTATTAACTGAGAAAACGTCAGTCGCAATAAACGAGAAAACTGAGAAAACGTCAACTATGTACTCACAACAATAATCAAGTAATGGAAAAATACGTGAATTATTGCAGCCACACGTATGTACAGTAGAGTACAAAATACACGCCGGGCACAATAATTCGGCCAGCCAGCCGCAGAGTTTGATCGTCGTGCTCGTGTCCTAATTAGGACACGTTGACAGGATGAGGCGTTTTGTGCGTCCGATCATCGATGTGTCAGCATGCAGGTAGCGTCACCTAACGCGTTCAGCTACACCTATGCTATGCATCGAGTTTTTTGCAACCATATATACTAAATTTGAATTTGTTTATCGCCCAAAAAGCATAAAAAAGATCTGAAAAGTCCATGCATTTTGTTAACTCAAATGCGATGGTGATGTGAAGTAGACAGGAGGGACAGAGAGAGACACGAGTAGCTGCTGCGTAGCCTTCGAGGAACACAACATTTCCCCTTTTGTCGCTGCTCTTCTCTGCTTTGTCGCTAGCTCCAGCTCCCACCACCACCACCATACCTTCTTCTCTCTCGCCGGCGGCGGCGGCGGCTTCCATTTCGTTCCCCTTCTGGTTTTGAGCACCTAATCGGGTCCGAGCAGCCATGGCAAGTGCAAGGGAGTAAGGGTTCCGGGTGAGTTCTGTTTCGTTCAGACTTCCCACTTCGTCTCTCTCCCTCTCTGCAGTTCCATTCTCTGTTTCTTTACATCCATCGGAAAGATATATATGTAGAGACTCAGATGCACGATGAATGGATGGATGGATTAGTCTCCATTGATTGAGTTAGCGCGATTTCGTCTTAGTCCATGGTGGTTCCCTTCTCACACCTCGTTTCATGAGGTCTGAATGAACATACCTTACCACAGATGCAGTGTCAGAACAGAGTATCCCTTGACCTCATCGACCCATCTCATCTGAACTGCGTCACCACTGCATTGCCAATTCTTCATTGCTCTCTGTAGAGTGTAGACTCGATTAACTAATTTTCAGCCAGCTGATTTCTAGTTTTGCTTCCAGCTTTCACAGGCTAGATAAGGCTGACAAGATATTTAGAGGTATATGATTTCACATCCTGCTGTACCGGCAGAGATATAGCAAGGGCATGTGAGCTTTGATTCATGAGTCTGGCCGTCAATATGCTGATCAGTACCAATACCAATACCAGCACCACCAGCAGCAGGTATACCATGTTGCTTCCTTCCCAATCCTGACTATGTATATATCGCTTGCTGCTGCTGCTAAATTCCATTTTTATTTCGATAAAGGGCGCTTTATTATACTCATAATTTAGTATCACGCTGACACAATTCATGAGAGCTTACGCCGGCTGCTAAATTCCATGTTCAAATATATAATGGTACAACATATCTCCTGTTCTGTTCTGAAGGGATGTCCTTTGTATCGGCAGGAACCATCACACCGTTCATGGTGTCCATTACCTGATGCCGGCGTACCAAACCGCCGGTGATAGGCCGGCCGATGTCCAGTTGGTGAAGAATGTCAACGGTCCCGAGACGTTCACCGAGATGGAGGAGGGTGATGCCATCTGGATACCGCCCGAGGCGGCGGACAGCAAGGACGAGACTAAGCATTTGGGTGCATACACAAATGATGACGATGACGACGATGATGATGACGACGACGGCGATGACGGTGATGATAATAGTATGGACTGGGGGCAGCCGGGTACCAGTGACTCTGAGCCGAGCCCCAGCCCCAGGGAGGCGCGACACACGTCGATGCTCAAGGCCATGGACAGGCAGCTCAAGATGCTCGTCAGCCGGTTCCTAGCATCTGCCGGCATCTCCTTACCACAAGAAGACGATGGCGGTGAGAGCTGGCTCGACATCGTCACCTCCCTGTCCTGGGAAGCTGCCCTGCTCATCAAGCCTGACGGCAAAGTCGGAAACGAAATGGACCCTGTGTCTTACATCAAGGTTAAGCGGGTCGCGTCCGGTACCCGGCGACAGTGGTAAAAAATACTAGTGCTCTCCTGAACATAACCAAATTATCATCGTCGCCGCGATGTTATTATATTCTAATGGGTCTGTTTCTTGTTGCAGTGAGGTTGTCAAGGGCTTAGTCTTCAAGAAGTATGCAGCTCATAAGCACATGCCGACCAAGTGTCACAACCCCAGGCTGCTTTTGCTCAGGGGCGCCCTCGGTGATTCTGATGTCGGTTTGTCATCGTTTAATTCTATGGAAAAGGTACATGGATATCCTTCAAATGCCAAATTCAGGTTTTATTTATACTCTTTTTACAAAAAACAACTTAAGATTTATATGGGCGAATCAAACATAAACACCTTTTTTTCATGGTCTTTTATCAGGAAAAGGGCCATTTGGAAAAGGCTATCATCCAAGTGATGGAGACATGCACTCCAAATGTTATCATGGTCGAGAAAACAGTTTCGCGTGACATACAGGAGCTTCTGTTGAACGAAGGTGCCACTCTAGTTCTTGATATGAAGCTCAACCGGTTGCAGAGAATTGCTCTCTGTTCTGGCTCTCCCATCGTCTCGGTTTCGGAAATCCTGGGTGCGCCGAAGTTAAAGCAGTGCGACTACTTCCATATCGAAAAATTTGTGGAGGAGCATAACCTTACTGGTGAAGGAGGGAAGAGTCCATCCAAAACATTAATGTTCTTGGAAGGTTTTCCCAAACCACTGGGGTGCACGGTAAGCTTTGAATATATTTTATGAAATTCAAAACAATTTTTTTGTCTCTCTAGCAGTTAACAAGATTATTCCTCTTTACTATGCATGATTCTGTTGTACTTGAATATATTTCATCTGCACAGCCATTATAATTTTTTATTCCTTTAGATACTACTACGGGGAGCAAATAGAGAAGAACTGAAGAAAGTCAAGCAAGTCATGCTCTACACGGTATTTGCAGCATACCACCTGGTTCTTGAGGCATCCTTCTTTGAAGATCAGAGGGTATTCTTGAATGATAGAGATGCTCCAAATTCTGTTGGTATGAAAGAAGGTCCAGCAGTAAATAGTTGCGGAACTCCTGTTGGCGCAAATGGTTCTCTTCCTGTCAGTCATAGAGAGAATGATGTCACATCTAACAGGTTGCCAGAACAATATTCTGATGCAGAGAAAAGTACTGTTTCTTCTGGAAAAACAGATGCTCTATGCTCACCGGCGGATGGCTGCTTGAGTAAGGATGCAACCATCCATTATGACTCGAATCATGTATTTGCTTCTGAAAAGATGCTACGCACAGCCTCAGGATCACTGAAAAAATTCATTGATATATTCCACCATCAGAATATTTATCTACCTGTCACCACTCAAGAGACAACCGATCATCAGAAAGAAGCAAAACTTGAACTCAATCAAGAATTACCAAGTGAAAGTTTCCATGCTGGGGTAACAACGGATGGACCAGTTGACTCCAGTGAGTACATGGAGAATGTAAAACATTTCCAGGAACAAGTATTTACTAAAACAAATCAGCAAATGGTACTGGCTGATCATCCAGATAGTGGAGAGCATGAGCAATTATCAGTTGAAGTAGAAAATGGGGAGCGGCATAGCACCACTTACAGCGAAGAGAAAACCTCACACATGGACGAGGTTGATGACTTAATGGATTCTCAGAGCATACTGATTTTGTTGTCCAGCCAATGCATCACAAAACAGGTCATTTGTGAGCAGAGTCATCTGTCCCGGATAAACTACTATGGAAATTTTGATGTCTCCTTAGGACGATATTTGCAAGACATTTTGCAGAATCAGGTAATATTACTGTTATTGCAGCATTCGCATATGATGAGAAATTTATCAATGATTTATTTTTCGCTTCTAGTCTTCTTTTACTCTCTTTTTTCGTACATAACATATTTAAATGAAAATAATCAGTAGTATTCTTTCATAGAGAAGCTTGTCTGCCGTTTGATACAAAGGATGTGCTCAACGACTCATGATTTCTGAATATTTTATTTGTGGCAGAACCTAAGCTGCTTCTCATGCGGAGAGCCTCCAGAGTCTCACATGTACTCTTACACCCACCGTGACGGAAATTTGGCAGTTCTTGTGAAGCGTTTGCTGCCTCGGCATCGTTTGCCTGGTGAGTCCAAAGGAAAAATTTGGATGTGGACTAGATGTCTAAGATGTGATGAGCATGAAAACAGGATATCCAAATCATCTCGGAGAGTGCTAATGTCGACCGAGGCACGTAATCTCTCGTTTGGGAAGTTCCTTGAACTCAGTTTTTCAAACCACTCTGCTAATAGAAGGCTATCAATGTGCGGACATGAGGTGAACAGGGACTGCTTACGCTTTTTTGGGTATGCTAATGATTCAAGAATTTATATTATATTTATTTATATTTATTGTTATGTTTTATCTTGCAAATGCATAATATTCATTTTTTTCTTCCTTTTTGTTTGGGATCTGTCATATTCAGGCTGGGCTCCAAGGTTGCGATGTTTCAGTATTCATCAGTCGAAATATATAACGCCTGCAAGCCACAACAAACGCTTGAGTTCCATAATCCCACGACTCATGAGTTGTTCGAGCAACAGGGGAGAAATGTACGAACTGATTTATTTGGTTTTATGACATCTCATGGTCCCTTACGCGCCTTTGCAATGCAGTCTAATGCATCCGTTGTGTTCACTTAGGTTCTTGCTCGAGGAGTTAGCCTTTTCGCTGAAGTTGAAAGGATACTACAGGACACAAAGAATCAGTTTCCTGAGGTGGCGATCGACTGCGGCGCCTTCCTTCCTGTTGCAGAGTTCTCTCAACTCGAAGAGATGTTGATGAAAGAGAAGAAAGAGTTTGTGGTAAACTGCATTTCCCTTCTTTATGTTACTTCAACGAATGGACTCTTGATTCCCATTTTGATTTCTGGTGATTGTTATCTTACTGGTTGTGTATTGATATCATCATGTAGGATTTTCTCGTGAAGGCCGTTGATCAGCACGGGTGTCTAGGTCCTCTGTGCATGAGATTCTTGATGTAAATTGGCTCTATCAGGACCTTCTGCTTGAACTATATGTGTGGGACCGTCGGTTGCATCGACTCCTACTGTGTAAATCTTCTGGAAAAGAAAGAATGAGTAATGGCATCAAGAAGGTGACTGTCGAACTTACTCATGACCAAACGGCAACTGAGTGGAGACCGATGATACTGCCGAGTACACAAGCAGACAACTATCATTTGAGAATGGGTCTGTTGAGCCGGTGCAGTTTAGTGAACTGGGGATGAATGAAAATGCATCAAAGTTGACTGATGAAAAACCTCAGGATAGGCACTATGAAGAGCAACATAGTGCAAAAATGTCACCGTCTGGAACATCGGATCGCTTGGATCTGCAGGGGCCGGGCAATGGTCCAACTGTACATTTGATATCCGTCAAGCAAGATCCATTTCATATTCCACAGTTCAGAATTTCTGAATGGGAAGACAGGGAGAGATGGGTTTGGACTCCACTTTGCGAGTCAAGATTGTCTTACAGGCAGGAACTCCAGGCTCGATGTTTGGAAAAATTTGAACTTGTTAACCGCTATTCTCCATCTCATCTGCCCCCCTTGCACAAACAGTCTGCTGAAGATGTGTGCTCTCCACGGTTTGTAGTCGGTCCAGGTGGCAATGTATTGTCTGTATCAGAGGATGAGATATCCAGCATAATCTCCCGCGCTCTTGCCATAGCCGAGGACCGCCGCCATTTATTGGATTCTATTGTCGGGAGTCATGCATCCGACACGCCGTCTGAAGCTTCCTCTGCCTCTTCAACTTGGTCATCTACTGACTCCTCAGATTCAGAAGCAAGCTCTTCATTTGACGACCTCTACAACTACGATAGCTCGCTTCTATCATCCCCTCTCCACCCCGAAATATCTGTCAATGGGAAAGCAACTCTCAAGGGGAAATATTCAGTCATTTGTGTGCATGCTAATCAGTTCTACACTCTTAGAAAGAAATGTTGTCCATCTGAGCTTGCATATATCGCTTCCTTAAGCCGATGCAAGAAATGGGACGCCCAAGGCGGTAAAAGTAAGGCTTTCTTTGCAAAAACAATGGACAGGTTCATTATCAAGCAAATACAGAAGATGGAGTTCGAGTCTTTCATAGAGTTCGCCCCGGATTACTTTAAGCATGTTTACCACTCTCTAGACACAGGGAGCCAAACTTGCCTTTCCAAAATTTTAGGAATCTATCAGGTATTTTTACATCAGTATATGGAACATTATTCCAGATTTTCTTGTGATGTTTGATTTTATTTCCAGATTTACTTGTGAAGTTTATGTGTTTTGATATAATTGTGAATTTTCTATTTCAGGTTAAGCAAATAAGACATGGCAAAGAAGTGAAGATTGATCTGATGGTGATGGAAAATCTTCTCTTCGGACACAACGTGTCACGGGTATATGATCTCAAAGGTGCTGTTTTCTCTCGTTACGTCGCCGACTCAAGTGACGGTGACAGTGTTTACTTGGATCAAAACTTTGTCGAGGATATGCGTGTTTCTCCGATATATATTGGAGGAAGAACGAAACATCTCTTGCAGCGGGCAATCTGGAATGATACATCTTTTCTCACAGTATGTGTTTAATTCACTTAAACCCCAGGTCAATTAATTAGCCATGTTTCTATACGAATAATATGGGTTAACCAAATTATTGCTCTTGCAGTCGATTAATGTCATGGACTACTCACTACTTGTGGGAGTGGACAAACAAAATCATGAGTTTGTATTCGGCATTATCGATTACCTGAGGCAGTACACATGGGACAAGCAACTGGAGACATGGGTAAAAACTTCTCTCGTGGTGCCAAAAAATATTACGCCGACGGTCATTTCACCCAGGGATTACAAGAAAAGGTTTAGGAAATTCATGACCAAGTATTTCCTAACGGTTCCAGATGATTGGAGCACGGCGAAAAACAACTCTGGGACCTGTAAATCCTGTGATCGCGGAGTGTACATAGAATGAGTGCCTGAATTTACTTGTAAAGTTCTCCAAAATTTTGCATCTTTTAGGCAAATTTTTGGAGGAGGTTATGCTCAAAATACATGTACCCTCGCAATTCTTTGGTTGCTAAACCCAGAATGATTGTATTGAAATCACATGAATTGTAGATCATTCATTCATTCCTTCATGTATGAATAATGAAACAGTATGAGATTGGCGTAGTATGTTGGATGTTGTATCGAGCCTCTTGGACGAGTATATATAGAGGTACAAGACTGGGAGGGCAAGAAGCCACTCCTAAAGATAAGGTAGGAGATGGATTAACATCCTGTAAGAAGAGAGAGGAAGAACGAAACATCTCTTGCAGCGGGCAATCTGGAATGATACATCATTTTTCACGGTATGCGTTTAATTTACTTAAACCCCAGGTCAATTAATTAGCCATATTTGTATCTGAATATGGGTTAACTAAATTATTGCGGTTGCAGTCGATTAATGTCATGGACTACTCTCTATTTGTGGGAGTGGATAGACAAAATCATGAGTTTGTATTCGGCATCAATGATTACCTGAGGAAGTACACATGGGACAAGCAATTGGAGTCATGGGTAAAAACATCTCTCATGGTGCCAAAGAAAATTAAGCCGACGGCAATTTTGCCTAGGGAGTACTAGAAAAGGTTTAGGATCGAAGTTCATGACCAAGTATTTCCTAACGGTTCCATATGATTGGAGCACGGCGAAGAACCATTCTGGGACCTGTAAATCTTGTGCTCGCGGCAACTGTAACTTGTCAAAAATTGACAGCCAGAAGCCTCATCATTAAACTGAAGCATGCTCAATTCGGTGAAGATTTTTGCTCGTGGATATCCAGATCATCTTCTAGCTTATTTTTAGTCATCTTGCAAGCAGTGTAACATAGAATGAGTGCATGACTTCAATTGTATAGTCTCCAAAAGTTTGCATCTTTTAGGAAAAAATTAGAGAAAGTTAGGCTCAAAATACATGAACCATCTCTGCCGAGTGCCTCTTAGGGCCACTTATTTTAGGTTTATGCTTATAGATTTCGGTGGGAATAAGCTCATAGAAACTGTCATTCCTTTTCTTTTGCGCTTATTGAATTTGGGCTAATGAGATGTGTAATGTCTATATTTCCCATGAATTTGTTATTTGATAAGTGAATATAAGATATCCACAACAATTTAGTAGCAGAACACGAGCCGAGTCAAGGAAATTATGAAATGAAATCCTATTATTCTGCAGTGCTTCACGAGCACCAGGATGGGTATAGAATCACACAAGATGACCATTGCGATCAAAGGACCGACTCATTTCAGTTCAGGGTCATTTTCTTGCTTGTAGACATGAACTAGAAAAGATAAAATGAAACCTCACGTGTTAGTAGTACTTTAAACCAATATACTAGCTCATTTCACAAGCAAAGTTGTGTTTCAGTTATGCATGCTATAACTTTCTGGTGCAAACCAACAAGCAGTACAGGAACCGCTGATACAACATAACTAATCAGCTCAGCAATTATTGATCATTTTGTTGCAGATGGAAATAATATCTCATTGTCCATCTGCTGCATAAGGCGAAGCGAAATAATCTTCATGTATGTACCTGAATATCACTGCTTCACAACACTACTGGATCGGAGCAGAGGCGAGCTCCTGGGCCTGTCGGGCCGAGACGGAGCTAGCAGGTCGCGTCGGTCGGCGAGCTCTTGAGCGCTTCGGGTGGCGCTGGAGACGGGGATGGATGCGGTAGGCGACGAGGATGGACGGGGCCGGCGGCGCCGAAACCCTAGGCGGCGATGGTGGCGGCGCTAGAAACTCTCCAACAGAGCGGAATGGGCGAAGGAAAACGGTCGGGCCATTGGGTGCTACTCACTCCGTTTTTTAATATAAGATGTTTTAGGTGGTACATATGTTATCTATATGCATATTAAAATGAGTGAACATGCACACAAAAATATGTCTACATACATTTGTATGCATGTGCATGTGGATAAAAGCTAAAACATCTTATATTAAAAAACGGAGGGAATACAAGATGAAAACCCATGGAACCATGAGGAAATAAAAGTGGGTATTGCAAAGCCATAAGCGAGGGATTAAGAGGCGAAACCCGCTGAAATAAACCAGCATCTTTCTGATCAATTACGTCAAACCTGTTGGTTTCCGTAGAGAAATCATCAACTATCAGAGCAGCCAGTTCAGGAGCCGCAGGCAGAGAATAACGATTCCCATGTTCCGTCCCTTCATGACCATACAACTGAATAGCAACATTCGGAGATTCAGGCGAGAACAGTCTTCTCTCCGCCATGCGAAATGTCCGCACACGCGGATTCTGTTCATCAAGCATAATCCGTAGCGAATCAACTACATCACGGTCAGGCTCTTCCCTACGGGAGCGCACACGACGACCAGATCGACCAGATTCCTCCTCATTAGCATCGTCATTGCCTGAATGTCTCCTTCGGCGACGGCCACGAGGCACGGAAGAGAAACGATCATCCGAAAGACTTGAATCAGGAGCATCAACATCACCAGAGGAAAATATGCCAAGCCTATGATCCAATTCATGTAGTGTGTCAAAAATATATAACTGAGCAAACCTAGGAACTGGATTATGAGAAGGTGGTAGAAGAGATCCAATTTGATGGCAAACCACTCTGCAAATCTTGAAGACATAAGGACCATCACCAGTGTTGATACTGTCATCTATATGAACACCAAGCGATGTGAAGGCAAACATAGAATTGTACTCTCGAATTAAACGCAAGAAACGTTTGTATTCAGGACCACCATCAAATCTTAGCAACTCTGACAGGGGAGATGGCCAAGCAGGAAATATAGGAAGGGACACCTTGCCACAACGACAGCATCTAGTGTACACAGGCCGCCTCCTCTCACGGCTAGCTTTCTTCTGCCGCTCCTGAAACCAGAATGAAGCGGAGCAACGCCTGCAGACATGATGAGGACCCCCATAGTAGGAACGACCAGGCCAAGCACCTAAAAACATAGGAAACAGTCTATTACTGGTGCAATAAAAAACAATATAAACAACAAAGAAAACAGCAGGAAGAAAACAGAAAGAGTTACGTTTTAATAAAGCAACAAAATCTTTGGACAACGGCAAGTCAACACGGCCAAGAGTATAACCCGCTCGAAGCAATGCTCGATGACAACGGAGAGCCCTGCGCATCCGACGATTGTAGGAAGCTCGGCAAGCAGACACGCGAGGTGTCGCAGGAACTATGGAAGGCAACAATAAAAAAAATTAATAGCAGCTACAAAAACACTGAACAAATAGGGTAAGTTTGGAAAAAAGACTAAAAAGGATAGTGGCAATACCTCGCGACAGATAATCTAGAGGATTAGCACCAGGGGGCAACGGCGGCGAAGAATGAACATGACTACCAACATTATCCTCCGAAGAATCAGAGTCAGAATCATTATCCTCCGAAGAATCAGAGTCAGAATCATTATCCTCCGAAGAATCAGAGTCTGTAACATGCTGCGTCTCAAAATCACAAAAAGCAGATGGCAACTCAGAAGACTGACGAACGGAGCGAGCAGGAGCCCTAGAAGCATAAAAATCATCAGCTGACATAGGAGTCCAAGCAGACAATCCAACATCAGGCAAGGCAGTAGAAACACCAGGCTGCCCCATCTCACTACTAAAACCATCCGCAGCAGGAGAACCAGAAACATGAAACAAACCAGACCAATTCGGCAGTACATCATCATCAGAGGAATCGATCTCCTCAGCCATACAACGGAACACAGGCTCTGTGAACGAAGGCACCGCACGAGAAGACGATGGAAACATGCCTGCGAGTAAACATCATTCAAAAACCATCCAAATGAAAGCTGTGCATCAATTTTCATCTGTGGCAAACAAATAATATTACTAACCACAAATAGAGGACAACACATTATCAAATCACCTTGGCAGCAAAATTAGCATACAGAAACTAACTACCCTCATCCATGATAGGCAGACATTCGTAGTAACCATAAATAGGAAACAACGCACTACTAAATCAATGTGGCAGCACAATCAGATGCAAAAAAAAGTAGTCACAGTAAAAGTGAAAAGCAATGTTAATTAAGCTCTGCATCTTTAAGCCTCCTAGAACTAAAACAGGCTACCACATATGCATAGAGTAACTACTGAAGTCCTTCATTCGGAAGAGGGATGCTTCCTATGGAAAGTTGCTGCCAGAAAAGAGCTACACTGCCCACTATCTCAGCAAGCATTCTGTGCTCCAGCCTGGTACACCAGCATGGAAATTTTATTGTGCCTGACTGGAAATAGCACTTTACACCTAACTTTGAACAATTACCTCTTAAGGCACACCTCAATGTACTGCATGCCTTTTTGTTGGAATATGCGGATAAAATCTCCTGACTGGAAATAGCACTTTACACCTAACTTTGAACAATTACCTCTTAAGGCACACCTCAATGTACTGCATGCCTTTTTGTTGGAATATGAGGATAAAATCTCTTGGATATTTTCCATTACAGAAGTAAAGCTTGAAGTTGAAAAAACAAAGAAACACATGCTGAGTATCAGAAGCAGAGCTCAATACTAAAACTGAAGCGGTCTTCTGTTGTACGGTAAGTTTGAAAAAGGAAAAAATTAAGGCAGGGAGAACTACCTATCTTGATTTATAAATTGCACATGAAGTTAATATATATAGGACTGCCGTTCAAGCAATATTTTCTGCAATAGTATGATCTAGTAACTTTAAGAATTATATTTAGTGCACCAAATCTTAAATTGTAATCTATACAATCTAATAAGAGGCAACGTAACTAAGCCTGGAAGAAAAACAGCCAACTTTCGACTAAGAATTGGAAATTGCATTTACAGACTAACAGGAATCAATGTAAGTAGGCATGCACATCCATGGCCAACGTAAGCAGAACATATCGTGCGACCTGCTAACTAACATGGCAATGAAAATTCCGAGAACTAAAGAAATAAACGAACAATGAAAGAGAAAAATAACAGAGCAACAAAAAGTAGAACAAACCAGCAGGGGCAGTGTCAGCGGAAGGACCAAGATCAGAAGGAACACCGCCAACCGGACGCTTGCCCAGCCGAATTTCCCTCCTGCGCGCATCGTCCTCAACCGGTGCAGCAGCATCAACAGAATAAGCAGACAAACCCAAATCCGCAGCTGATAAATCGAACGGCGGCGGTGGGACCGCAACAAAACAATCTCCAGACGGCGCAGCAACAGGAGCACCACCAAACTGAACACCAGTAGAAGCACGCTCAGCCGCGAACGAAACTAGGCGATCGACAGAAGCCGGTGCCGAAGTAAGAGGGTCAGCAAGGCCAGCAATAGATAACCTGAAAGCTGCATCAAGCGGCAGCCATCGACGGCGCGCCGAAAGACCACGCGCAGCAGAAGACACCCGTGTAGAACACATAGGCCGTGGCCGGGCAGACAAAGAACCAGCAGGGCCTTCACGATGAACAGCAGGTGCGCGAGAAGACCTTTCCTCTGCAGAGCGACAACGCCGCACCCGGCGAGCCATCCTGTCCGAGCAGAGCTGATGGACAGCAGGCCGACGCCGAGCACGAGCTGCAGCAGACCCAGAAGCAAACACCTGCGATGCACCGTCCAGGGCACGACGACGGCGCCGCGTCGGACGAACAGGCACCTCCGGCGACCAACGCTCCGGAGGACGGCGGCGCCGCCGGCCAACAGCCTCGGGCAGAACACCAGCAGTCAGAGGATCAATGGAATCATGGCAAGCTGGAACCGAAACCCTCAATTCAGACACATCCAGCGAGGAAGGCAGCAGAGAAGACCCCGAAAACTGAGGCACAAGGTTAGGCGGGGGATCCGCATCGGAGCCGGCAGATAAGAACAAAGCCCGGGGCCGGCGGCCACGCCGACCGCGAGGGAAAGGTGACGACGTCGCACCAGCAGAATCAGAAGGTGCAGCAAAGAACGGGTCACCACCGGAGCCAACAGAACTAGCACGAAGAGGAACCTCCAATCCAGAGGAACCCGCAAGCACAGCAATGGAATCAGGCGGAGAAGAAGGAGGCGCGCCTGCATCGGGTAACAGCGAGGGCGAAGAGGGCCGAACTGGCCCCCGACGACGGCGGCGCATCGGAGAAGAGGAGCAGCTTCCGGCGGAAAGAAAGAGACGGAAGAGTCAATCCGGAGGGGCTCGTGTAAGAAGAAGACGAAGGGGGCGTGTGGCGGAGCTGATGCTCACCGACGTGGAGAAAGACCCGTGGGCTGTGAGTAGGCCAGGGAGAGGTGGTCCGGCGACGATTGCTTCAGGGGCCGCCGGCGTGGAGATTGAGCGCGGTGTGGCGCCGTTGTAGGCAGAGCGGGGCGTCGCCGTCGTGCGAGGCTGAGTGTGCCAGCGCGGGCGGTGGATGGTGGCGGTGGCGGCGCGGGAGGTCGAGGGCAGCGGCGCGGGAAGCAGGGCGGCGGCGGAGGCTCCGTGCGGGCGTGTCCCGGCGGAGAAAGAGAGAGGAAAGAGCCAGTCCGGTCGAGGCAGGAGGAAAAAGAAAAAGAAAAGCGGTCGGCAGTGTCCCAAGACGACACGCACGCATGGACAGCCCGGAGCAGAACCAGCGAACCAAACAGGAGCAGCACTGTAGAACACTGTTCATTTTCTACGGTACCTCTATAGTAACCCGATCGCTAATAGCTCGCGGATCCGGAGAGCTTTCATATAGTGAGTAATGTTTGGAGTAATTACTGAGAAGATCAGGGGCACTTTTTTTTTTTGAATGGTCACCGGGGGAGGGAGAAGACTCTCCATCTGAATTGTATTCATTTTCTGTTTAATGGGTTCAAGTGAACCAGAATTACAGAGAAGGGGAGAAATAAAATAAAAACAAGCCTACAACATGGCACTAAGCACCAACCCTGCAGGGAGAGCCTTCAACCCTCATCATCTTCCGGTTACCGTTGGACGCCAGTGCAGAAGAATCTTCACCGCGCGCCGTAGACGAAAGGCTTCAATCTGCCGAGATCAGCCACGATGGTGTTGGAGCAGCCGAAGGGCAGCACATCGCTGAGTCCTCACCTTAGGACGAAGGGCCATGCGTCGTCGAGGCTTTACACAATAGCCAACAGCGTAATCGAAAGGCGTCACATAGCCGAGTCACAATCAGGAAGCTTCAGCGGCACTGGCCCTAGCCTTTAACCGTCGTCAGAGGTGGGACTCCATCCCCCCGTAGAAGCTCGAGCATCGTGGCCACAGAGAGACGACTCCGAGAGGAGCGCAAGAAGAGGAGCCCAACCACCGCCAAAGCCACATGTCCCTCCAGCCAAATCCTGCTCCAAAGCGATGCCCTCAAGAGGGAGCACGACACAGAGTGTCGCCATCGCCAGATCCGGTGGAACCGGGTCGAGGGTTTCCCTTGGAGCATTCGGGACGGAGCGCGAGACCGCCCTCGACGACGCCTCCAGCAAGGTGATGACGCCCACGAGCGTCACCGTCATCGGCCGACCAAGGTCGGGCCATGCTCGCTGGTGGCTGCGCCGTTCCGACCCCGAGGTCGGCTAGCCACACCAAACCACCACCATCCCGCATGCCGGCCGCCTGCCAACGCCGGGATGCCAAGGGAGAAAAGGACGCCCGCGACTGGGCCCGTCGAGCCCATCCAGGGCCCAGATCAGGCCCGGTGGATCGCCCGCGTCGGCACAGCTGCCGCCCGCAGCCGCAACTGGCGGTGCTCGGGGACACTCACAGAGCGGGAAAGAGGGGAGCTGCCGGCTAGGGACGCCGCCGGCACGCGGGGAAGACCGACGCCGCAGGTCCCTCCAAAGCTGCAGCCCGGGGCCGCGGGAACCAGATCCCTGCCGCCCGCTTCACCGGCGGCGGACGACATTTGTCCGGCGGCCGTCTCCGGGGACGACGAGGGAGGGAGAAGGGTGGCGGCGGGGGCTAGGTTTTCGCCTCCCCGGTCGCCTGGGAGGGGCGACGCGAGGAGGTTCGAGGTGCAGGGGTAGTACGATATACTGGTTCGTTTAGCGGTGGAGAAGCTCGGTAAGCTGCCATTTTGTAGCTTCTCTAGCCCGCTCAGTTTGAAGCCCGGCGGCCTTTTACCGTTAGAAATTGTCAATTCTTTGAAATTGCAGCGGTTTGGCAACTAGAAGCTGACTTGCAGGCCGATATGTGGATTTAGACAAAAAAAATTGTCCCTAGCATAAACAACATACCAGCCTGGGCATACAAAAAAAAGGGATAACCTAAATCAGCCTGCAATCCCGCATATCAACGGGTTGGAGCCCAATTAAGGGTTTCATTCCAATCCGCTCTATTGCATCCCAATCTCCTTAGTTGTATCCTCCTCCATGGCATTCACTTCTCCTCCTTCGCTGGATCCATGGAACATGGCTCCCCCCGCCAGCGCCACCGTGGGGGACTCCTTAAGCCTTAGCGCGGCTTGGGGGTTCCCACTATGTGCGCGCGACGGTGCGAGCGGGAGCTAGCCGGACGCACGACGCGGAGGTAGGACGCTCATGCGCATTTACGCGACGAGGACGATGAGGCTGAACGCTACCGAAGAATGGATGTCCCATCTCTTCTATTTTGCTTGGTCCTCCTACTTGATATATGATACTATATTTTACATGTTGGAATCGCTCGTAAACTGTGTAAGCCATTTTTTACATTTTGTTTAATGCTTTACTCGACCACATGGCATTTCATTAACTCGTGCGCGTTTACGCGACGAGGACGATGAGGCTGAACGCTACCGAGAATGGATGTCCCATCTCTTCTATTTGCTTGGTCCTACTTGATATATGATATAATTTACGTGTTGGAATTGCTCGTAAATTGTGTAAGCCATTTTTACTTTTTGTTTAATGCTCTACTCGACCACATGGCATTTCACTAATTTACGCCGCAATTGAGCTTCTTCATCGAGCTAGGATCTTTAGAACATGATTCATTTGCAGATATATAGAAAGAAATGGGGGAGTTCGGAGGCCGAACCAAATAGCTAACTTAGGCATGTGCCAATTCGGGTCTCTAGACACGAAATCATAGGAAAATATCTGACGTGGCATCTTAATAAATGATGAAATAGAGGATTGCTGTATGCAACTGGAGAACCGGCTCTTAGCTTGTCACCCGAGACGACATAAATGCAAGATCGATCCATGCACCAAGCCTTGGTCTTGCCTCTCTTGTACAGCTCTAGGATTCTGCAGATAGGATGAGTGCACTAGAGTTTGACTAGGCCACGGAGTAGGATGTAGTGTAACTATGCCACAAACTGATCTAATACTGTATTAAATTTGGTAAATCAAGGTGGTAGCTTAGACGCCCGTTTCTTAGCAGGATACAGCCTTTAGAACATATGCATTGGCACCGGCCTTAGTAGCAGACACGCGTGGCCATGCCGACTATCCCGGAGCGGCAGCAGGAGCTCGAGCGCGTAGGACGCCTCTGATCTGCTTGACGAGCACATCCTGTCGCAGATGCTCCGCTGCCGCGAAACCGAGGCGGTCCTCCGTGCACGCGAAGCCGAGGCGGAAAACGACGAGACGAGGCCAAGCACCACCTCGAGAAGGACAAATATGTGCATGACCTGGCGGTAGGCATGGGCCGCTCCGCCGCCAACCACTACCTCGTATACATTGAGTAATTGTTAGAGCATCTCCACTCGCGGCGTCCAAAGGCCGTCCGGACAGGCTCTTTGGGCGCCGTCCGGACTACCTTACTCATTTGGGCGCTCTCGCTCCCCACTCGCGGCGCCCAAATATTATTTAAATATGAAATTTTGATACGAAAATGCATATATTTCATTGAAATTTCATTCAAACTAACATAATTCATTCAAATTTAAATCTAGACCTAGACTAGATCTAGTAAGTAGGGTGGCACGCCGGGCACCGGCAGTTGGGGCAGGCGCCGGCCCTTGCGGCGGCGAGCACAGGACCCCGGCGGCAGCTCGAGCAGAGACAGTAGAGGTAGCCGGTGGTGGAGGTGGTGGCGGCGGAGCTGGAGGTGGTGGCTGCGGAGCTGGAGGTGGTGGCGGCGGAGGCGGTGGTGGCGGCGGCAGAGGCTACGTCGGCCTCGATGGCGAGCTGCATGTGGCCGGGATCCCACTCCGGCGTCGGCGGCCAGTCCTCCAAGCCGTCATCATCACCGTCAACCTCCTCCGCCTCTTGTTGAGGTTGCGGCGGAGGAGGTTGCACGCGGCCTCCTTCCGATCTTGTGTGATGAGCCTGCTCCACCGCCTCGTAGCGAACCCTCTCCCGTTCCATACCCGATGCGAAGTCCTCGTCGGTGGTGTTGGTGTCGTCGTCGTCGGTGTCGACGACGTCGTCGGAGTCTTCGAGCCAGTCCGCAGGCGGCTTGGGGGCGAAGAATGAGTGGAGGCGGTAGGCGTGCTCGAGCTCGACCTGCTTGTCCCAGTACGCCGAGTTCGGCGCGATCCTGGGGTCGTCGTGCAGCTCCGGCGCCATCGTCCCCATGCACGAGGCGACGTAGTCGAGCCGCGCCTGGCCGGCCAGCATGGGTGCAACGGGGACGTGCACTGGGTTCGTGGCCCATCCCTCGGGGAGGACGCAGTTCGCCGGCACCGGCGTGTTAGTGCGGACAAGCTCGCGCGCCTCGGCTTCCGTGAGTTGGTTCGCCGGTGGCGGAGGAGGCGGTGGAGGAGGTGGCGGAGCGTTGACGGCCGACGGGCCTGCCTCCTGCGATGGCCAGCCGCGGCGAGCCATGGCGCTCTGCCAAACCTGGCTGTCACGGCGGCGACGACGGGCCTCCCTCTGCGCTCGTCTCTCTTCCTCCGCGGCGCGCCGGGGAGAGGCCATGGCTAGGTGTGGGATGGAGATGGTGGAGACGGCGAGGAACCCGTTCTATATAGCGGCCGGGGAGGCGAACGGATGAGGTCGCCTTAACTCCGGCCATCCAACGGCTCGCCTGCCGCACCATTAACGGCTCGCCTGCATTGACGCCGCCGTGGCGCAGACGCTTCCTCGCCGCAGAGGCGAAGCGACGCGTCGCTGCGCCCGGCTGGGAAACCGAGACGACGCCCGACATTAATGCAGCCTCTTATCTCACTGCCAGGCGTGGCCCGCGCGTCGGGAGCCGACGTGGCGTCGCGTTTCCTTCCGTCCGAGGCCGCCCCCAAGCCTCCCCAAGTTGAGGGCGTGGGCTGGGCGTGCCGGACACAAAACTGGGCCGCGCCGGACCGAATTCGCGTTTGGGCGCCGCGAGTGGGGGCGATTTTGCGTCCGGCACGCCCCAAACGCCTTTGGGCGGCCGTTTGGGCGCCCCGACTGGAGATGCTCTTACGGTAAGGTTCTCGGTCGTTGTTAGGGTCAAGTTGTCGCCGCCTTCGCCAATTGTAATAGTTGCAATGTGATGAGCTATGTATGAAACTGATCAGTTTATATAAACTACTAGATTCGAACGGCGCGGCTCACCGCGCGACGCTAGTTACTTCTTTGAATTTCTTGCCCGTGGTTGCCACCATTTATACAGATCATTTAAATGATTTTTATATCCATACGAATTTGATCAAAAGTATATAGATTTGAAAGCGTATTTTCCAGATCATGTGAAATCAGTAATCTAAACATCATACAATGAAAGTTAAGCAACAGGAAGATCAAAGCAACGGTGAAGAACACCAGAGAAGTAATATAGAAATTGACATGCATCTAATACATAAGTTTTGATCACATAGAATTAGTAGTAAATACACAAGTCTTTTGGAACACATGATGAGTTTTCTGTACTCAACAACGATTCTAAGAGTCAGAAGTAGATGGCCTCAACAACATTAACAATGAGTACATGCCAAACTAAATAACCTAAGATAAGCACTATATGCTAAACATGTCATTCCAGGACATAATAGAAGGCCTGAGTCTTACATAGAAAATACAAAGCTAAAGTACAAATACATTAAAACATTTAAGCACTGCCAAGCAGGTCTCAAATTGCCAAAATTGATCTTGCAGAAGTTCAGAGCATCAGACGACACTCCCATATATAGTCTTGTAATGAGCATCTATAAGATGCCTAAAATATAACCTAAGAAAACCATTCGAGTTAGTATGTAAGTGAATTTTTATAAACAAAAGGACAAACCATTCATTGTTGCTCTGATTCAAAGCAAAAGGCAACAAACAATTTTGTGTTTCATAATTGAGAGTATCACTCTATACTTTGAACTAATGTCATTAAGTCATACGATGATAGCAACACTTTATGTTAAAGTTCTAAAACCGATAGCCATAGTGTTACATAGCATCGATTCAGGGGCCTAGAAGAAGGGTGTCATTGCATATTTCTAAAATAAAAACGAAAGTAGCAAAACATTAGAGGTGTGGTTTGCCATGTGTTGCCTGATTTGTAAAAAGAAAACCATTAAAGTAACATATAAATTAGCCTGCTCCTTGCCGAGTACATGCACTAAGGCCATGTCGTGGGGTCACTCTTCGGCTACCCCACGGTGGGGATACCTGGGTCACGCCAAGCCCGTCAGCCTTATGACGAGGTCCCAAGGAAGGCCCAAGGAGGACGACGTGCGGCCCAAGATAGTCGACGCTAGGTCATGCGACCCCGCCATGCTTGTAAGCGCCATCGGCACCGTTCACCTGAGACCTAGCCTACCATATAAAGGCTAGGAGGGTCCTTCGTCTAGGGTACGCTCATAGCCGCCACACAAACCCTAGCGAGATTGCCATCTCGCCATTGTAGCCACAGCTCACCATCAATAACCAGACAAGCAAGAAGTAGGGTGTTATCCTCCGGGAGCCTGGACCTGGGTAAAACGCCTCGCTTGTCAGCCGTCGTGATCACCAGCGCTCATCTCTCTCCCCCTCAATCAACCCGGGGTACACAACCCAGGGATTTGCCGAGTCCACACCTCGTCAATTGGCGCCGTCTGTGGGAAAGAACGAGCGCTGGAATCATGGTCGCACCGGCTCCATCAATCTTGAAGACCGACGTCTGCATCACCAAGGAGCCAATCTGCTTCGGCTCCTTCGAGTACACCTTCCACCCGCCAGCCCACCGCTCGGTGTACGCCGATCTGCACGTAGGTATGTGCCTCACCTTCGGTACCATGCACTACTTCGTAGACAGCTGTGGAGTACTCAGAACCACGGCGATCGCACCGCCCGCGGCGGTGGCACCCGCATCTGCCGCGGCTGCGCCAACCACGCCCCCACCTGCTGCGGAGATCGCATCTGCTGCCACTGCGGTGACAGCATCTTCGACTGCTGAGAAGATCGCGTCCGCCTCGACTACTCCGACCGCCTCCGCCGCGGCGGAGATCGCGCCCAACGCGGCCGCGCCATCAGCGTCTCCGGCTGCCACGGAGATCGCATCTGCTACGACTACGTCGACCACCGCGCGGATCGAGTCTACTTCGACTACCTCGATCGCGTCGCTGGCAAGGCCAAGATCTGCATCAACTTCGACTACGTCGACCACGCCTTTGCGCGCAACGAAGGTCGCGCCATCCTCATCCACGCCACTCGCGTCTCCATCGACACGCAAGATCGTCAACAAGCCAATCGCGCCCACGTCGACAACAGCGACATCACTTCTCACGACCGCGGCGAAGATCGCGAAACTCCAGGGAAAAAGCCGCGGCAGCGACTGTGGTACCCACCACGTTGCGGCCATTTTCGACTCCGAGCATGGCTCGGACGAAGGAAGCAGCAGTGGCAGCGTCCATCCCGCTGCCCAGATCTACCCCGCGCAAGTCTTCATGATCGGCCAGAGGCCGCAGGGCAACGACGACGAACCCGCATACCCACTGGAGGTGGTCATGCCGGACCAGGTGACGCGACTCACCATCACCCGCGACATGGCAATCAAAGCCCTGAAGCACGTCGAGGAAGGCACGTACCCCCACCGGATGCACCCCGGGAGGACCTTATGGCGGTCCAGTACCTGCTGCGGAAGGAAGGCGAACGACTCCGCGCAGAGAAGGCCGAGCTCCTCCGACGCAAGGAGGAGGCCGACGCGTCGAGCGCCAGGAGGGCCGCTTACTCGTTCACTGCCTCAACAGAGGTCTCGCAAGGAGCAAGGCGCCACAGAGCCCGCGTGCCCCTGATGACGGAGGTCGACCGCGCTAGAGTCACCCGCAACCTCGAGTCATCATACATAGAAGACGCAGACGGAATACCCGTCCCCAAGACACCCGGAGCCGCACTCATGGCAGTCGAAACATACCTGCGGCTGACACAGCCGCCAGAGGGCGACTCGCGCGCTCTCCTCCACAAGCAGCAGATCATGTCTATCAAGGCACTCGAAGACGCACTGGTAAACAAGGCGCCGACAGAAAAAACGCGTGAAGATCGAGATCGCCGCGACCACGAGCCCGCACTCGCAGCCCCGGCGACAAGACAACTGCGACAACCGCAGCCAGGTGAAGACCTCCGCAACGTCATCACGCAAAGGACGGTAGACCGCAGCCGCACCCAGCGCCGGTCAGCACGCCCAACTTCGACTACGACCGCAACGACGGCGACTACGAGCCGTGCGGCGCCGCATGCTTCAGCTTCAACATACGCGACACAAGAATGCCCAAGGGCTTCAAGCTCACGGCAGAAGCAGTCAAGTACGACGGGAAGCAGGACCCAAGACTCTGGCTAGAAGACTACCTCATAGCCTGCAGCTGCCAGGGCGGTACTTCGACTACGGCCATGCAGTACATCCAGCTGATGCTCACGGGCTCTGCGCGCGGGTGGCTCAACACTCAACCCAAGAACGCCTTCAGGACGTGGGACGAGTTCGCGGAAGCCTTCGTTAAATCCTTCCTGGGAACGTACTCGAGACCGACGACGTTCGTCGAACTGCAAGCATGCAAGCAAGGACGAGACGAGCCGCTCCGGTCATACATCCAGCGTTGGACCCTGCTCCGCAACACCATGGAGACCGCCTCGGAGGACCGAGTGATGGATGCCTTCATGCACGGCGTCTCCCGCCGCGACCTCCGCGAGGAGTTTGGTAGGCTCCGGCCGAAAAACATGATCGAGGTCATGAAGATAGCAAACCAGTGGGCAGACGGAGAGGACTCGGTCCGCAATAGTTCACACTACTCCCCGAAGGACGAAGCCGGACCAAGCAACTGGCGAGAAGGGCGCCACAAAAGAAGCCGCGTTACAACGGCAACGACTCAATCGAGTTAGTAGCGGCGGGATTCCAAACCCCCCGTGAGGATGAAACGCGCGACAGCAGTCGCCAATACAGCCATGCACAGTACAGTCGAAGCGGCGGGGACCAGAGTCGCCAATACAGCCAGGGGCAGTACAACCGAAGCGGCGGCAGCAACTACCGCAGCGACGGAGGCCAAAACGCGAGTGGCAGAAACGCACTCTAAGCCCAGCGGAAGAGCTGGAACAACCCTGCAGGCACCACATGTTCAGGAACCCGGAAACGGGCAAGTGGGGATCCAACCACCTGTTGAAGGACTGTCGAAAGGCACGCAAAATATACGAAGCCATGCAGAAGATAGTCACCCCAGCACCCGCAGCGCAGCCACCGCGCAGCTGGCCATCCAGGCAGCCCCCACACGCAGTCGCTAATCCAGCACAGGCTGCGGGAGCCTTCCTGCAGCAGCAACAGCAGCCGCAGCAAGAAGCCCCACCGGTGGTCCAAGACGCATATCCAGCGGCACGCGGACAACTCAACATGATACAGAAGGGGCGCCCCTCAAACAGGCTCAGAAGCTCATCACCCGCCAAGTCTTCCAGCCATCACCTGTCCACCGGCGGTACCAGACTACCTGAGAGGGTCAGAGACACCAATCACCTTCTCCAGAGCAGATCACCCGCCTGCAGTACCACGACCCGGGCACGCCGCCCTGGTAGTCGAAGCTCTGATCGGAGATTACACCCTGAAAAAGGTGTTCATGGACGGAGGCAGTGGCATTAACATCATCTTTGCCGACACCCTCAGAAGGATAAACAGGCCAACGACGGACTTGGCAGCATCAGAGACTACCTTCCATGGCATAGTACCAGGGCAAGCAGTCACGCCCATGGGAACAATCACACTCGATGTCATCTTCGGCACACCCGAAAACTTCAAGAGGGAGTCGATCGATTTCGAGGTAGTCGACTGGAAGTCGCAGTACCACGCGATACTCGGGCGCCCAACCTTCGCCAGATTCATGGCGGTACCTCACTACGCCTACCTCATGCTCAAGATGCCTGGACCCAAGGGCGTCATCACTGTGCACGGCGACTTCGACCGCTCCAACAGCTGCGACCGTGAGTTCAGCAAGATCTCCGAATTCTTCGGAGTCGAAGAGCACTTCGAGGCAATGGCAGTCGACAACGACAAGACCATCTTCCCAGCCCGCAAGAAACCAGCCAAGGATGCTGCCTTCAACGCGGCTGATGACACAATGACCCATCAGGTCCATCCGACTGACGCCAGCAAGACGGTCAAAGTATCGTCGAGTCTGACTCCCGCATAGGAAGGAGCGCTCGTCGAGTTTCTACGTGAGAACTGGAGAATCTTCGCATGGCAACCCTCTGACATGCCAGGAATACCCAGGAACCTCGCCGAGCACTCCTTAAAAGTCCACAAGGACGCCAGACCCGTCAAACAGGCCATGCGACGCTTTTCCGGGCCAAGTTCATTCGAGAGATCAAAGACTCGGACTGGGTCGCCAACCCAGTCCTGGTGGAGAAGAAGAAGACGAAGAAACTCCGCATGTGCGTCGACTTCACTGCCCTCAACAAATGCTGCCCCAAGGACCATTTCCCGCTCCCGCGGATAGATCAGATCATCAACTCGATTGCAGGCTGCGAATGCCTGTCCTTCCTGGACGCCTACTCAGGTTACCTGCAGATCAGATTGAACGTCGAAGATGAGGAGAAGACAGCATTCAGCACACCCGACGGCGTCTTCTGCTACCAGACGATGCCCTTCGGGTTGAAGAACGCTGGTGCCACGTACCAGCGCACAATGCAAGCATGCCTCAAATGGCTCATCGGGCAGATCGTCCATGTCTACGTCGACGACATCGTCGTCACCACCCGCAAGGAGGACACCCTCATCGCCGACCTCCGCAAGGTCTTCGCCGCCCTCGACGTGTATCAGATCAAGCTGAACCCAGACAAGTGTGTCTTCGGCGTGCCAGCCGGAGAACTGCTTGGGTACCTCGTCTCTGCAAGAGGAATCGAAGCCAACCCTGAGAAGGTGCAAAACATACTCGCAATGCCAGCACCGACCAAGCTTCATGAGGTGCAGCGCCTAGCTGGCCGAGTCGCAGCTCTCAGCCGGTTCATAAGTAAGTTGGGAGAAAAGGCCCTGCCTTTCTACCAACTGATGAAAAAGACAGACAAGTTCGAGTGGACAGAAGAAGCGCAAGTCGCGTTCGACCAACTCAAGAAAACACTCACGACTTCCCCAGTACTGGTGGCTCCACTGGAAAACGAGCCGCTATACCTCTACGTGTCAGCCACAAACAGGGTGGTCAGCACGGTACTCGTAGTCGAACGAGAAGAAGAAGGACACAGTTACCCTGTTCAGCGACCCGTCTACTACCTTAGCGAAGTGTTGACCCTGTCCAAGCAGCGCTACCCGCACTACCAGAAGCTGGCCTACGGAGTTTTCATGACTTCAAGGAAAGTAATCCATTACTTCTCCGAGCACCCGATCACGGTGGTAAGCTCCTCCGGGCTCTCCGACATCCTGACCAACCAATGCGCGACAGGACGAGTTGCTAAGTGGGTCGTCGAGCTAGGACCCTGGGGGCTGAAATACGCTCACCCGAAGTCAATCAAGGCCCAAGTGCTCCCAGAATTCACCACCGAGTGGATAGAAGCCCAGCTGCCAGATGTCCCCCACCTGTCCAACGCATGGACAATGTACTTCGACGGCTCCAAAAAGTTCAGATCAGCCGGGGCAGGAGTCATCCTCATCTCCCCTAAAGGCGACAAGTTGAAGTACGTGCTGCAGATGGACTTCCCAACACCCTCCAACAACGAGGCTGAGTACGAAGCCCTAATCCATGGCATGCGAATGGCCAAGAACTGCGGTGCCACTCACCTCATGATCTACGGCAACTCCTACCTCGTCGTGCAGCAAACCATGAAAGCCTGCGACGCCATCGCCGACAACATGATTGCCTACAGAGACCTGTACAACAGCTAGAAGGCACCTTCGACGGCTGCGAGTTGCGACACATCGGCCGCGAAAGCAACGAGGAAGCCGACGCCCTCGCCAACCTGGGCTCAGATAAGGCGCGAGTGCCACCCGGCGTCTTCCTTGAACGCATCACGCAGCGGTCTGTCAAACTTCGACCCGCGCCCGGATCCTCCACACCATCAACGAGCACCGCTGACCCGCCAGGCAAAGAGAAGGAGCCAATGGAGGTTCTGCTCATCGAGCCCACCTGGACGAGCCCATATCTGGCGTACATGCTGCACCAGAGACTGCCAGTCAACTCAGTCGAAGCCAAGCGCATTATTCGCCGTTTGAAAGGCTTCACCATCATCAAGGGGGAACTATACAAGCGAAGCATCTCAGGAGTCCTGCAAATGTGCGTTGATCCAGTCGACGGCCAAGCCATCCTGCTCGAAATTCATACAGGCACCTGCGGGCATCACGCCAGAAGTCGCGCCTTGGTAGCCAAAGCCCTGCGAGCCGGATTCTACTGGCCCACCGCAATGCAAGATGCCGAAGAAATCGTGAAGAAATGTCTCGGCTGCTAGGAGTTCGCCAACAAGCCTCACGCGCCAGCATCGGCACTAAAGACCATACCACTCGCCTGGCCATTCACTCAGTGGGGGCTCGACATGGTGGGTCCACTCAAGAAATCTTCGCCAGGGGGTACACTCACCTCCTGGTAGCAGTCGACAAGTTCACCAAATGGATCGAAGCCGTGCCCATCACAAGTTCGACTGCATCCTCAGCAGTTAACTTCATCAGGTCCATCATCTTCAGGTTCGGGGTGCCGAACAGCATCATCACCGACAACGGCACGAACTTCACAGCCGAAGAATTCAAGGACTTCTGCTCCGAACAAGGCATCAAGCTCAACTACGCATCAGTCTCGCACCCGCAATCCAATGGGCAAGTCGAAAAGGCCAACGGCCAAGTCTGCAAAGGCATCAAGAAGCGCCTGCGAGTACCATTGAGGCGCGCTGCAGGCGCCTGGGTCGAAGAGCTGCCTTCTGTGCTTTGGAGTCTGCGCACAACACCGAACAGATCAACCCAGTACACGCCATTTTTCATGGTTTATGGTGCAGAGGCGGTCATGCCCTGCGACATCAAGTTCGACGCACCTCGAGTGGTGGCCTACGATGAGCCTGACGCAGAAGAAGCACTCGAGGACGACATGGACACCCTGGACAAAGCACGCGACATCGCCCTCACCCGCTCAGCGTGTACCAGCAAGACCTGCGCAACTACCACAGACGGCGACTCCGGCCAAGAGCTTTCATTCCAGGCGACCTGGTCCTTCGCCTCAAACAGAAGAAGGTGCACAAGCTCGCCTCCCCATGGGAGGGCCCATACATTGTGACAGAAGCAATCGGCGGAGGAGCTTACCGCCTAAAGGATTCGAAGACAGGAACAGTCTGCCACAACCCATGGAATGTTGTGCAGCTGCGACGCTTCTACGCCTAGTCGACTCCCCTGCTGTAACAAGGCATACATGTCAAGGCGGCAGGTTTCAGACGCACTCTTTCCCTTACCAGGGTACCTGAGGGGACTGGAAGGGTTTTAATGAGGCGGCCTGCTCGCAAAAATCAATGAAGTGATTTATGGAACAAGCTCTCCCCTTTACTTTTTCAGTCAACAAGCAACATAAACCTAGGCCGCCACCCGACGCACTCGGGGGTTGCGCCATACAGGTTCAAGTCAAAAACCTAGGCCGCCACCCGACGCACTCGGGGCCTGCGCCATACAGGTTCAAGTCAAAAAATCCTCGGCCGCCACCCGAAGCACTCGGGGGCTGCGCCACACAGGTCTAAGCCAACCTAGGCCGCACCCGACGCACTCGGGGGCTGCGCCATACAGGTTCAAGTCAAAATCCTAGGCCGCCACCCGAAGCACTCGGGGGCTGCGCCACACAGGTCTAAGTCCAACCTAGGCCGCACCCGACGCACTCGGGGGCTGCGCCACACAGGTCTAACTCGAAAAATCCTAGGCCGCCACCCGAAGCACTCGGGGGCTGCGCCACACAGGTCTAAGTTCAACCTAGGCTGCACCCGACGCACTCGGGGGCTGCGCCATACAGGTCTAACTCGATAAATCCTAGGCCGTCACCCGAAGCACTCGGGGGCTGCGACACAGGTCTAAGTCCAACCTAGGCCGCACCCGACGCACTCGGGGGCTGCGCCACACAGGTCTAACTCGAAAAATCCTCGGCCGTCACCCAAAGTGCTCGGGGGCTGCGCCACACAGGCCTAAGTCAAGCCTAGGCCGCACCCGACGTACTCGGGGGCTGCGCCATACAGGCCTACTCACAAAATCCTAGGCCGCACCGATCCGCTCGGGGGTTGCGCCATACAGGTTCACAGACGTCTACAAGATACAATTTACTAACTCGGGGGCTACCCCACATACATACACTCATATTTCCACTTGGAAAATTTCTTTTACAAGCTAACGCTATGCAACAGCACTCTACTGCTTTATTCTACAGGCTCGCCCTTTGGCGCATCAAGTGGCCCTACAAGGTGCTCGCTGAATTCTGAACCTGCTGAATCATCTGGCGCGCAGCCGCAAGAGTATCGGCATAGTCACCCTCTCCAGGCAAGCCGTCAAGCACCTTGTGCAATGGAAGATTAGGCCGGTGCATTCGAAATACGCCAACGCCACGTTCGCCCCGGCAACAAGTTGAGCGTGCACGACTTCCTTCAACGCACCGCCTTCACGGAACCTCTCCAGAAGCGCAGTTAGTCCATTCGGCTGCTCGTTGTGAGGAAAGTACACCTTGTTGATCTGCCAGAGGGTTTTTCTGCAACCTTCTAAGAGTACAGCAGCCCGCCAGGTGCGATCCAGCATTCGTGCCAGTATACTACCTCTGGACTTGTTCGACCAAAACTGGCGCGCTTCGGGTGAGTCGCCGGCGGCCTCTTTCTCTACCCGCTCGTCCACTCGAAGCTGCTCCGCCGTCAAGTCAGAGTTGACATCTGCATCAAGGCCAAGCATTGAGCATAGCAAGTAGACACAGAAGCCGAAGGAAAAACGCTAAAGTCCAACCTTGCAGCTGTCGACCGATCAAGTCCATCTCGCCAAGCAGAAACTCTTCACGCTGGGAGAACGGCGCAACGGGCCGCGACCTCAATCGCTCCAGCTCCAACTCAGCATTCTTCAACTTCGACTCGAGCTCAACCACCTTGTTCCTCATGAAGGTGAGCACTCTCTGGTCGTTTACGCTTCGCACAGGAGCTGGAGGAGCTTGACGGCGGCGACGAGTAGGCGCAGCCGAAGTGGTATCTTCCTCATCCCCGCGCCAGTCGTTCCAGCAACGTCAGGAGCTTCGCCCATATCAGACTGCCAAGAATCGACAGCGTCAAGCCAGGAAAAGAATCAACATAATTCATTCAAGCCAGATATCAAAAAATACTCGGCGACTGCACCCCCGAGGGAGTGAATTCACATTTCATCATCAGCATGTTCACTCGCACAATATAAAGTGCATTACAGACTCAAGCCCAAAAGCAGAAGCACAGTCCTAAAAGGAAAAAGTCTACACTACAGACTCAGACTGGGAACGGCTCTTCCTAGCAGCCAACTCTGCAGCTTTGGCAATTCTCCTCTCGAAGGTGGCGACCAACTTCGCAGCTAGCTGGCTCGCCTGCACCTTCACACCGCTAAGGGACGCGGTTCTGCCATCAGGCTTCCGAGGGAAGTCGCTGACAACCTTCTCAAAATCACCTACGACTTGGTGACCAAGAAGCAGCTGGAAAGTGAGCTCTGAGCCGCGTACCGTCTGCGCGCGCGTGAAGTCCGCCAGGACATTCGAATTGCCTTCGAATGGAGCCGCGAGTGCGTCAACAGCAGCTGGTGGTGGCTGGTTCGGAAAGATGTTCCGGTGCACAGTCGCTAAGGCCTCCGTCGACTTCTGCAGGGCCGCCGTCGACTGCTGCAGCGCTGCCGATGCATATGCGCAGACGCGGTCGACGAAGCCAACAGCCTGCGCCAAACCGACACTCTCGCTAGAAGTCCCTTCTGGAGGAGCACCTCCGCAATTCTCTGCAAAGGAAATCCACACCCATAAGGCGCCAGAAGTCGACAAAAGACAAAGTAGGCACTGAGCCGAAAAACTTACTTCCAACAACATCTGCGAGTGCGAGCAAGCGGTCGACCTGGGTCTTCTCCAGAGCATCCCGAGCTTGTTCCCGCTCTTGGGCTTCACCCAGTGACTTCTCCAGCTCGCGACCCGCGTCTTCATGTTCTCCTTCTCGCCTACGGATCAACGGAACAAAGTTAGCAATAAAGGCAGTCGAAGCACTCCTCGAACACAAGGTTTCATACTTACTATTCGCTTGCTCCAGAGCAGTGCGGAGCTGATCCCTCTCCTGCTCCATGCGAACGAAGGCGCGGCTCCCTCCATCTGCTGGCGATAAAATGGCTGCAGGAAACACAAGACATCAATCTGCGCCCGACTGTTCCAGTCACGCGCATCTTCGGGGGCTACTCCCATCGGGAGCGCTGTACGCGCACCCGATACAGATCTTGCAGAAGGAATCGAAGAACACTTACATGCTCAAGCAGCCCAGCGTCAACCGGAGTCGCATCAGCAGACCTCTCAGGCATGGCGGAGGTCGAAGCCTTCAAGGCCAAAACGTCACCCGCCAGAGCCTCCTCTCCGGTCGTCCTCACAGTCTGCTCGATCATGGGAGCAGAAGTGTGCTCCATCTCACGAGGGGAAGAAACAGCAGCGCC